>SJYX01003271.1:644556-756202 GCA_006410675.1 Oreotragus oreotragus
TAAAGCAGAAATAGATGTTTTTCTGGAACTCTCTTGCTTTTTCCATGATCCAGTGGATGTTGGCAATCTGATCTCTGGTTCCTCTGCCTTTTCTAAAACCATAAGATCAACCATACACAGACACCAGTGATAATAACCTGTCATACATTACAAAGATAATTAACAGAAATTAGCCCTTGAACTCTGTTAGTTAATGCACATGTGTTCTACTTCTGCCATCATCCAAACTGGGATACTGTTCTCCCGTCCCAGATCACCGTCCCAGATCAATCAGGTGGCAGAAGAAGTGATTTGAACCTTGGGATCTGTTGACTTGGGGCCCAGCTTCAAGGGACCTGTCTTCAGTCTAGTGTTCCTGTGTAACCATGGCAACATTTTCTGACCCTGCTCTGGGGCCCTCTCACATTCCCTCTGCATCAGGTCCCTACAATTGTAAAGTTTAATAAAGATTCTGGAGGACATTAAAAAAAAAATCTGTTTGTAGATGGGGCCATTGATCAGAGAGACAGAAAAAGCTGCATTCAGGTTAAGTCCAGGTTGAGCAGCTTATGCTAAGTTATGTTGTCTTTTGTATGTGAGCCTCCCAGTAACCCCCTCCAGCAATTAATGAATGGAGTTAGTCTTGTTTTTCCCCCCTTTCATTCCTACCTCTCCCAAATCTTCTTTGCTTATATATGTATTTGTTATCTCCAGTTGGCTAAGTTATAAATGCTGGATTTTTGCTTGGCCTCACTTTCACTCTTATCCTATGAATCACTACGCTCTGATTCTCTAATAGCCTGCGTATCACTTTCCTTTTCTCCATCTTACTACCACTCTTCTCTCACCTTTACAGCATTTTCCTGTTTTCCCTGTCTCCTTATTACATCCCATCTCTTACATTGAGGCAATTGTTCTGAAATAAAACAATCTGCTGAAAACTGGTAGTTCTTTCATGTTACCTGCCTAAGTCAGATTTATCTGTCTCTCCGTGTGTTTGCTGATAGTACTCGTATGATAATTATTTACCTGCTTACCTGCCAGCTTTCCCTATTTATTCATTGCATTTGCTCAAGGAATTTTCTAGGTGCCTGTTCTATGTCAGTTTCTGGGATTTAACAGAATGAACAAGATACTCTGTTAGGAAGGGAGGAAAATGGACAATAAAAAGAAAGCAGAGATGACATTTTCAGTGATATTTTCTCTGAATAACAGAGTTCATGGGACAGTGGCGTGGGGGCTTACTTGATACTGTGATCACAGAAAGCCTCCCTAAGCAGGTTACATTTAAACTGAGTCCCAAAGAAAAAGGAGGACCCAGAATCTTGCATTTGGATGATGCAGAATTCAGTGTGTTATTTGCAGTTTGCTGACCATTGTTAATCTGATCAGTCCAGTTATCTGTGCTGAAGTAGGTAATTTAGCAAATTTATTCTTTTGGGTGGCTGACACTGCCCCCCACCCCCAATTGACAGCAGCACCAGATTTGTATTCCTAATTATTCTTTTAGCATGAAAAAACACAAACCTGATTTTTTAATTTATTTTAAAGTGAGGTATATAAACCATGGAGTAGAAATGGAAAAGGACTGTCTCGGTTAATTTACACCTCAGGAATTAAGAGATGGAAATGGCAATCCACTCCAGTATTTCTTGCCTGGAGAATCCTGTGGACAGAGAAGCTTAGTAGGTTACAGTCCACAGGGTCGCAAAGAGTCGGACACGACTGAGCGACTTCATCTCAATCCCATGGACAGAGGGGCCGGAGGCTACGGTCCATGGTGTCACAAAAGAGTCAGAGACCACTTAGCAACTAAACAACAACAAGCAACATGATATAAAGCACTCTGGTGTTAAATATAATTGTGATTGGAATGAGCAAATAAAATTAGGGTGAGCCTGCCTGCCATTGCCTGAAACTTCTGTTTTGGTTTTCATTCAATGTGTAGGGTGAAAAAAAAAAAACACACACACACACACACCACACCAAACCAAATAAACTCTTTTTAAAGTGATTGTAAGTTCGTGGGAATTCTAATTATTTTACATCTTCTCCAGCACTTGATCTTGTTAATCTCTTCAACATTTTTCCAATCTGCTGGAGCATCACTGTGCTTTTAATTTGTGTTCCCCTGGTTAATAATGAACAAGTCTATATTCTCATATGTTTCTTGTTGATTCTTATATCAATTCTGGGGCCATATTTCATTTCCCTATAAAAAGGCATCTCATTTTCTCCCTAACTCTGTAATCTGATTTTTTTTTAACAAATTATACTTTGTTGTTATAGATCTAATTGTTCATGTTTATGTATAATATATTATATAGTATTTGCATGCATAGAAATAATAATTTGTATGTAGTACAAAAATATGTAATGGCTAACCAGGTCATTTATCCATTTGACTGTGCTTGTTTGTTTTTCTGAATCTTGCAGCTTAGCACCACTACCTGGATGGTACCACTTAAAAAAAAAAAAAGTTCTGCAAATGGCCAGTAAGCCCTCTTTCATACCTTCAGGTCCCCTCAGTGGTTTGGAGACCAGGCATTGGACTAGAAACTCAGGTTTCTTTCAACCATCATCTATGTGTCTGATAAAGTATTATGTCTATTGCTTTGCCTTAGTTTGTAGCACTGGGAGTTGTGCAATAATTGCTATCAGTAATGCTTTGAATGTTTGTGATCTAACTTCTTTTGGGGGTTATTTCCTTGGAATATATTTCCAAACATGGAATTATTAAATAGTTTATTTCTTTTTTTATTGTGATATATGTTCTCTTTATTTTTTTTTGCATTTTATTTTTAATTTTTTTCATTTAAATTTTATTTTTTTTACATATACACCTGTGGCGGATTCATGTCAATGTATGGCAAAACCAATACAGTATTGTAAATAGTTCATTTCTTTTAACCTTGTTTTCTCTTGTGTTAGGAGGTGAACATTTCAAACTGGTTATTTACTTAGTGTGTCTCATATATGGCCTTACTTAATGGGGATTTTGTTTAATTTGTGGGCAGAGGTGGTGTCAATTTTTTTTCTTTTTTAAAATGCATTTATTTTTAATTGGACGATAGTTGCTTTACAATATTGTGCTGGTTTCTGCCATACAGCAACATGAATCAGCCATAGGTATACATATGTCCCCTCCCTCTTGAACCTCCCTCCCACCCCTCTAGGCTGTCACAGATCACTGGTTTGAGCTCCCTGTATCATACAACAAATTTCTACTGGCTATCTAATTTTACATATGGTAATGTATATGTTTTAATGCTACTCTCTTAATTTGTTCCACCTTCTCTTTCCCCCGCTGTGTTCACAAGTCTCTTCTCTGTGTCTGCGTCTCCTTTGCTGCCCTATAGATAGGTTCATCAGTACCATCTTTCTAGATTCAATATATATGCATTAGTATACCTAGTCTTTCTTTTTCTGACTAACTTCACTCTGTATAGCAAGCTCTGGGTTCATCCACTTCATCAGAACTGGGTCAAATGTGTTCAGTTTTTATGGCTGAGTTACGCACCATAACATCTTTGTCCATTCATCTGTCAATGGACATCTAGGGCTTTGAATGTCACCAAATGTTGAACTTAAGGACCTGAGTTTTAAAATGTCTTTTTCATTGAAAGTCTGGGGCTTATTTCATTCCGTCCCCAGAGTGTGTAATCAGTTCTTTAATTCCTTTATGTTCTGCTAGAACAAATAACCACTTTACAAAATTATTGAGAGAGTTGGTCCATGGTGATGATGTATAGCTATGAACCTTAACAACAAAAGGTGGAAAAATGGACTTGAAGTGTTTTCAGATTTACCTGTCTTCTTTAGCTATGGAGGAGGGCATTGATTATATTCATTTCCTATATTTGAAAGTGTCCTGTATAACTCCTAAGTCATCATCATTCACCATTTTTTTTCTTTTTCTGTGATTGTTACCTTTCACCTCTAACTTTAGCTGAATTTACATAATAGATCTTGTAAAAAGGAACTATGCAGAGTTTTCAACTAGGCGGTGGTTTTCCTGCCAGGGGACATTTGGCAATGTCTGGAAACATTTTCAGTTGTCACAGTCAAAGAGGGAAAGATGCAACTGGTATCCAGTGAGTGGAGGCCCCTGATGTGGTTAAACATCCTGCAAGATTACTCCCCCACAACAAAGGAGCATCTGGCCCCAAATGTCAGTAATACTGGGGCTGAGAAGGCCTGCTGTAGTATAAGTTAGTTTTTCTCTTTCCCTCTCAGTCACTGTTATATCCATATTTTATGAGTGAATTATCAGTTCACATTCACGTTCCATGGAGCTCTAATATGATTCATGTTGTTGGAGAGATTTTATACACACACACACAATAAAATTTGCCAATTTTAAGTGTAAGGTTTGTTGAATTTTGACAAATGTATGCGTTGTGCAACCACCGCTGCAATCATGGTTAATGTGTTTAAATTTTAATTCTGTCTCTTTCATGCATTGGAGAAGGAAATGGCAACCTACTCCAGTATTCTTGCCTGGAGAATCCCAGAGATGGGGGAGCCTGGTGGGCTGCCGTCTATGGGGTCACAAAGAGTCGGACACGACTGAAGTGACTTAGCAGCAGCAGCAGCAGCTTCAAATATACATTTATTAAATGATACTATCTTCCAGGGCAGAAGGAAACTTAAAGTAATTCAAGTATTAATGAGTAGCTCATGGCTAATGGGTGGAATGTATATGATAGTTTGTGAAGGATAATGCCCTTGAGCTGAGTTCTGAATTTCACTCTATTTTAATATGAATCTAGTAGGCGCTTTATTTTTACTGGGGGAGGAGTCACTTTCAGACCTCTGAAAGACTGGCTTAAATGATAGTTGTTTCACTGTAAAACGGAAAACCTATATTAGCTTCTATCTTAGTACTGAGTTTTATGGTCTTCAACTTTCTGGATTCCCTTTGCACTTTGTAGTGTTTTTTTGGTTCATGCAGGTTAAACTAAAATTAGTATTTGAAAGCAAATGCAGAATATGCATTTTTCTCCTAGAGGCTAATTTCCAGGATGTTGGCTGTTTTGGTGGTTGGCTTTAACCTCGGTAAGGAGTAGCAGTTGTCTGTGGTAAAGTGAATGGAAACCCTTGCTTATTTTGCTGAACCACATTCTTAGAGGGGGAGCTTTGCCTTGACCACTAATTGCTGTAATTGGAGTTTGGGGGATGGTTTGAGATGAGACTTGGAGTGATAAGTGAGTCTGAGTGCTTGGCTAGTGTTTTCACTTTTCCCCTTTAGTTCGCTTTCTAGTAAAGGTGGTATTCATATTTCAGGTTTCATGGGGAGTTTGTCCACATGTCTCAAAGATAAAAATGGAAAAGTTAGGTAGAAAGGTGGTGTAAGCAGTTACTCTTGATTTATGGTCATATTATGCTCTAATGAGAATATAACAATTGTTGTATAATAAAAAATGAGGCAAGGATTGGAGCATTGCAGCATTTAGGAGGTATTTAAACTTTGTTTTAACACTATAGGTTATGGCTTGGAACAACCATAGGAATCTTGCTGGTTTTATTTGTGGGTTCGTTTTAGGCAAACTATCAACAGCATTGAAATCATACTCTGTGAAAAGGAAAAAAATGTACACCCAAACTGAAAATGCTGTGTTTGCTGATTTTCCTTTCTTGGTCTTAATGTGCCCATCAAGAATGGTTGGATAAAGTCATATTGAATAGTTCTGCCAATTCTACCATGTAATCTTGGGATCATTTCTGTCATCCCTTATGGTAATCTTAGTATTTCAGAATACTCAGGATGAAAAGGCTTCCGACTTGAGAAAATCAGGACTCTTTGGAACAACATTTCAAATGCTAAGAAAAGATTTTTCTGTGGGAATGTTTGTCCTTAGTCCTTTATTGCTTGGCCTCTCAGCCCAAGGTGGTGCCATCTTGGCAATTGAGTTCCAAGAGTGAATGTTTTATCACTCTTGGAAATGTGTGATATTCACTTGGAAGAAGTGATATTATATTTTGGAATGACCTTATCTTTGTTTGAAAGAGGGTATTAATATTCCAGAATGATCCCAGATGATTCTTGATAGTGGACTAGAGTCTGGGCAAAAATCTCAGGCATTTGAATTTCCCATTTGCACCTAATTTTCTTCACTGCTTATTTCCTGTCCCTCTTGACATGGAGGGTGTTTTGTTAATGGATCTGTGGTTATTTAGCCCCCAGACTGATGCCAGGTTAGCATTAGAAGGATGGATTGAATTTTCTGAGTTCAGAATTGTTTGATGATGCTCAGGCCTTTAGTTGGTTAGCCATATGGTTGGCAGTAAGCCATTAAAAGATCATAATTTGATGAAAGTACTTAAAGAGCAGGGCAAAACTTTCAAAATCTGGAGGAGTGAGAGATTTGGAATCATGCTGTTCTAAACAGATTTGTGTCCAGATATTTCTCGTTCAATCAGAATTTTCCCATGTTTTTTAAAAAAATTCTTTAAAAATAGCTTTAAATGGCCATGTATTTTTCCATCCTGAGGTTCATTTATTTAGAAGTTTCCCTGCTGTTGCATTTATAGGTTGTTTCTAGTTTTTTGCTAATAAAAATTGTGATTAGTAACTTTGCATTTAAATCTTTTGGTTTACATTTCATTACTTGCTTAAGCTAATTTATTTATGGTAGAATTAAATATAAATGTTTTTAAATGTTAAACATTTTGGCTTGAAGAGCTTTCAGGAAGGATGTTTGCCAATATCCCTCTGCTAAATGTGTAAGAAAATGTCAATTACAGTACTCTCTTGCCATTGATAAATATTTCTAAAAATTTAAACTTCATAGATTAAAAATGGTAAATTATATATAAATATATTTAATTGTAAAGTGATAACTTTTTGAAAATCTATTTGTTTTTCATGAATTGTTATTTTATCTGACGGTGTTTCTGTTAGTATATTATTGTTTTATAAGAGTGTTTATAGAGTAAAGCTGTCAGTCCATTTTGTTATTGTTGTTGCAGATTACCTAATTTGTCATTCCTTTCTAATTTATGAGGTAGGAGCCATATAAATTATGAATTTGATAAAATAAGTAAATTCATATATAGCTATAATGCTGTATTGTATATTGGCATAAATGTCCATTTACTTCTCTGTGATCCAACTGGTCATAGTCCTAAGTCGTTATAGCTGAGCACTTCTGGTCTGGTCTGGATTCTCCTTTTCTCAAGCAATTTTATGCCCCTCTCACCCATTGTTTCCTAATTGTCCCATACCTCATGAGCTGGATTAAAATTGCACTCTATTGTATTAAAGTCATTACTTTTAATTGCATAAAGTTATTAATCTTTGCTACTTGAGTTATTGAAGTTACCTAATAAATGCTGTCTTTTAATTTCAAAGAAAATTTCCCTTTAGCTTTACAGTGTCATGGGCTTTGGAAATGGTTCGTGTCTTTTAGCCTGGACATGAATGTCTAACATACTGATTGCTCTTAAAGGAGTTTATATTCTAATGGTGGGTGGCATGAAATAAACATGGAAATAAAACATAGGATTTTGTTTGTTTGATTGTTTTTAATGATATTATTAAGATATCATTGACATACAGTTAACATATTTAAAGAGTACAATTTAAATTCTGTTGTGTGTGTGTGTGTGCGCGTGTGCACATATACATACATACCTGGGAATCACCACAGTTAAGAAAGTGAGTGTATTTATCATGCCACTCCCCATTCCCAGGCAACTACTGACCTGTTTTCCATTACTATAATTTACATTTTCCAGAATTTTATATACTTGGAACATGCAGTATGTATTTTTTAATCTGGCTTTTTTCACTCAGCAAAATTATTTTGAGATTCATCTTGAGGCAATGTGTATTTATTTCATTTCTTTTTAAATTTCATTTCAAGTTTATTCGTTTTTATTCCTGAGTAGTTTTTCATTAAAAGGTTGTATCTCAGTTTGTTTACTCATTCGTTTGTTGATGGACAGACATTTGTGTTTTTTCCAATTTTTGGCAGTCAGCAATAAAGCTGCTATGTATATTTATGTACAAGTGTTTCTCTGGACATAAGCTTTCATTTCTCTTGGGTAAATACCAGGAGTGGAATCGCTGGATCATATGGTAGGTATCTGTTTAACTTTTCCAAAAATTGCCAAACTGGTCTCCAAAATGATTATAATATTTTATATTCACACCTAAAATTCCAGTGTCTCCATATCCTCAGCAATGCTTGGCATGGTAAGTTTTAAAATTTTTATATATTTTAAAGATGTGTAGTGATATCTCATTGTATTTTCCCTTTGTATTTCCCTAATGGTTAATGATATTGAGCATTTTTCCATGTGCTTGTTTACATCTACATATATTCTTTGGTGAGATGTCTATTCAAATAGTTTTCCCATTAGTTTTTGAAGGGTTATTTTCTTAAAGTTGAGTGTTGAGAGTTTTTTATATTTTTTCCATATAAGTCCTTTATTTGATATGTGAATTACAAATATTTTTCCCCAGTCTGTGGCTTATTTTTCATTCTCTTAACAGTGTCTTTGAAAGAGCTTGTGTTTTTTATCTTTATCAGTTTATCCCTCTAAGGATCATGTGTTTGGTTTCATATATAAGAAATCTTTGCCTAACCCAAGGTCACTAAAGTTTTCTCCTGTGTTCTCTTCTAGCTGTTCTATACTTTATGTTCTGTATTCAGTCAGGTCTATAATCAATTTTGGTTTGATTTTTTTTTTTGTAAGTGTGGATCCAAGTTCATTTATATATTTTTTGCATATGGGTATCCAGCTGTTTGAACATCCTTTGTTGAAAAGACTTTTTTTTCCTACCAGATGGACTTTGCACCCTTGTTGATAATCGATTCTTTTTTTGTATAGAGGTCCATGTCTATACTCTATATTGTGCTCCATCCATTTTTCTCTTCTTAGTCTACCTCCATACTGCCTTGATTACTGAAGCCTTATAATAATGCCTAAAATCAAGTGGTGTCATAATCAACCTCCTGATTGCTCTTCCTTTTTATTCCATTTTCTGAAAGCGATCATACAAAATTGGTATTAATTCCTCCTTAAATATTTGATAGAATTCACCAGTGAAACCATCTGGGCCTATAGTTTTCTTTATGGGAAGGTATTAAACTATAAATTCAATCTCTTTAAAAGGCATAAATTTTTTCAGTTTATCTAATTTTTTTTGAGTGAGCTGTGGTGGTTTGTATCTTTCAAGGAATTAGTCCATTTTATGTAGGTTATCAAATTTATCAGCATAAAGCTTTTTAATAATAGTCTCTGATTATGCTTTCAATATTTGTAGAATCTATAGTGATGTTTCCTTTTCTCATCTTCATGTTGTAATTTGTATCTTCTTTCTCTTTTTCTAGCTCAGTCTGCTAGAGGTTTATCAACTTTATTACTCTTCTGAAAGAGCAAGTTTTTGTTTTATTGATTTTTCTCTATTGTTTTTTAACTTTTTCAAATTTTATTGGTTTGGCTCTGATCTTCTACTGACTTTGGGTTCAATGTTTTTTCCCCAGGTTTCTTAAGATAGAAGATGAAATCATGGATTTGAGATATAAGATCTTTTTTCCTTCCTGATATAGGCATTGAATGCTGTAACTTCCCCCCTAAATACTGTTTTAGCCGCATTTCCAAATTTGTAATATCTTGTATTTTCATTCAGTTCAAAATTTTTTCTAACCGCTATGGGCTGCCGTCTATGGGGTCACAAAGAGTCGGACACGACTGAAGTGACTTAGCAGCAGCAGCAGCAGCTTCAAATATACATTTATTAAATGATACTATCTTCCAGGGCAGAAGGAAACTTAAAGTAATTCAAGTATTAATGAGTAGCTCATGGCTAATGGATGGAATGTATATGGTAGTTTGTGAAGGATAATGCCCTTGAGCTGAGTTCTGAATTTCACTCTATTTTAATATGAATCTAGTAGGCGCTTTATTTTTACTGGGGGAGGAGTCACTTTCAGACCTCTGAAAGACTGGCTTAAATGATAGTTGTTTCACTGTAAAACGGAAAACCTATATTAGCTTCTATCTTAGTACTGAGTTTTATGGTCTTCAACTTTCTGGATTCCCTTTGCACTTTGTAGTGTTTTTTTGGTTCATGCAGGTTAAACTAAAATTAGTATTTGAAAGCAAATGCAGAATATGCATTTTTCTCCTAGAGGCTAATTTCCAGGATGTTGGCTGTTTTGGTGGTTGGCTTTAACCTCGGTAAGGAGTAGCAGTTGTCTGTGGTAAAGTGAATGGAAACCCTTGCTTATTTTGCTGAACCACATTCTTAGAGGGGGAGCTTTGCCTTGACCACTAATTGCTGTAATTGGAGTTTGGGGGATGGTTTGAGATGAGACTTGGAGTGATAAGTGAGTCTGAGTGCTTGGCTAGTGTTTTCACTTTTCCCCTTTAGTTCGCTTTCTAGTAAAGGTGGTATTCATATTTCAGGTTTCATGGGGAGTTTGTCCACATGTCTCAAAGATAAAAATGGAAAAGTTAGGTAGAAAGGTGGTGTAAGCAGTTACTCTTGATTTATGGTCATATTATGCTCTAATGAGAATATAACAATTGTTGTATAATAAAAAATGAGGCAAGGATTGGAGCATTGCAGCATTTAGGAGGTATTTAAACTTTGTTTTAACACTATAGGTTATGGCTTGGAACAACCATAGGAATCTTGCTGGTTTTATTTGTGGGTTCGTTTTAGGCAAACTATCAACAGCATTGAAATCATACTCTGTGAAAAGGAAAAAAATGTACACCCAAACTGAAAATGCTGTGTTTGCTGATTTTCCTTTCTTGGTCTTAATGTGCCCATCAAGAATGGTTGGATAAAGTCATATTGAATAGTTCTGCCAATTCTACCATGTAATCTTGGGATCATTTCTGTCATCCCTTATGGTAATCTTAGTATTTCAGAATACTCAGGATGAAAAGGCTTCCGACTTGAGAAAATCAGGACTCTTTGGAACAACATTTCAAATGCTAAGAAAAGATTTTTCTGTGGGAATGTTTGTCCTTAGTCCTTTATTGCTTGGCCTCTCAGCCCAAGGTGGTGCCATCTTGGCAATTGAGTTCCAAGAGTGAATGTTTTATCACTCTTGGAAATGTGTGATATTCACTTGGAAGAAGTGATATTATATTTTGGAATGACCTTATCTTTGTTTGAAAGAGGGTATTAATATTCCAGAATGATCCCAGATGATTCTTGATAGTGGACTAGAGTCTGGGCAAAAATCTCAGGCATTTGAATTTCCCATTTGCACCTAATTTTCTTCACTGCTTATTTCCTGTCCCTCTTGACATGGAGGGTGTTTTGTTAATGGATCTGTGGTTATTTAGCCCCCAGACTGATGCCAGGTTAGCATTAGAAGGATGGATTGAATTTTCTGAGTTCAGAATTGTTTGATGATGCTCAGGCCTTTAGTTGGTTAGCCATATGGTTGGCAGTAAGCCATTAAAAGATCATAATTTGATGAAAGTACTTAAAGAGCAGGGCAAAACTTTCAAAATCTGGAGGAGTGAGAGATTTGGAATCATGCTGTTCTAAACAGATTTGTGTCCAGATATTTCTCGTTCAATCAGAATTTTCCCATGTTTTTTAAAAAAATTCTTTAAAAATAGCTTTAAATGGCCATGTATTTTTCCATCCTGAGGTTCATTTATTTAGAAGTTTCCCTGCTGTTGCATTTATAGGTTGTTTCTAGTTTTTTGCTAATAAAAATTGTGATTAGTAACTTTGCATTTAAATCTTTTGGTTTACATTTCATTACTTGCTTAAGCTAATTTATTTATGGTAGAATTAAATATAAATGTTTTTAAATGTTAAACATTTTGGCTTGAAGAGCTTTCAGGAAGGATGTTTGCCAATATCCCTCTGCTAAATGTGTAAGAAAATGTCAATTACAGTACTCTCTTGCCATTGATAAATATTTCTAAAAATTTAAACTTCATAGATTAAAAATGGTAAATTATATATAAATATATTTAATTGTAAAGTGATAACTTTTTGAAAATCTATTTGTTTTTCATGAATTGTTATTTTATCTGACGGTGTTTCTGTTAGTATATTATTGTTTTATAAGAGTGTTTATAGAGTAAAGCTGTCAGTCCATTTTGTTATTGTTGTTGCAGATTACCTAATTTGTCGTTCCTTTCTAATTTATGAGGTAGGAGCCATATAAATTATGAATTTGATAAAATAAGTAAATTCATATATAGCTATAATGCTGTATTGTATATTGGCATAAATGTCCATTTACTTCTCTGTGATCCAACTGGTCATAGTCCTAAGTCGTTATAGCTGAGCACTTCTGGTCTGGTCTGGATTCTCCTTTTCTCAAGCAATTTTATGCCCCTCTCACCCATTGTTTCCTAATTGTCCCATACCTCATGAGCTGGATTAAAATTGCACTCTATTGTATTAAAGTCATTACTTTTAATTGCATAAAGTTATTAATCTTTGCTACTTGAGTTATTGAAGTTACCTAATAAATGCTGTCTTTTAATTTCAAAGAAAATTTCCCTTTAGCTTTACAGTGTCATGGGCTTTGGAAATGGTTCGTGTCTTTTAGCCTGGACATGAATGTCTAACATACTGATTGCTCTTAAAGGAGTTTATATTCTAATGGTGGGTGGCATGAAATAAACATGGAAATAAAACATAGGATTTTGTTTGTTTGATTGTTTTTAATGATATTATTAAGATATCATTGACATACAGTTAACATATTTAAAGAGTACAATTTANCTTAAAGGAGTTTATATTCTAATGGTGGGTGGCATGAAATAAACATGGAAATAAAACATAGGATTTTGTTTGTTTGATTGTTTTTAATGATATTATTAAGATATCATTGACATACAGTTAACATATTTAAAGAGTACAATTTAAATTCTGTTGTGTGTGTGTGTGTGCGCGTGTGCACATATACATACATACCTGGGAATCACCACAGTTAAGAAAGTGAGTGTATTTATCATGCCACTCCCCATTCCCAGGCAACTACTGACCTGTTTTCCATTACTATAATTTACATTTTCCAGAATTTTATATACTTGGAACATGCAGTATGTATTTTTTTTTTTGTATTTATTTATTTTTTTACACGAAGGGGATCTTTAAACCCACTTAATTAAAATTGTTTAAACATTTTAAACTGATTATAAATTTAAAATACTTGATTTTTTTTAAAGATCTTAAACTATCTGATTAACAAGTAGAATCTAAGTTCTTAAAGTGAAAGTGAAAGTGAAGTGACTCAGTCGTGTCCAACTCTTTGAGACCCCATGGACTGTAGCCAACCAGTCTCCACCATCCAGGGGATTCTCCAGGCCAGAATACTGGAGTGGGTTGCCATTTCCTTCTCCAGAGGATCTTCCCGACATGTTTTCCATTACTATAATTTACATTTTCCAGAATTTTATATACTTGGAACATGCAGTATGTATTTTTTAATCTGGCTTTTTTCACTCAGCAAAATTATTTTGAGATTCATCTTGAGGCAATGTGTATTTATTTCATTTCTTTTTAAATTTCATTTCAAGTTTATTCGTTTTTATTCCTGAGTAGTTTTTCATTAAAAGGTTGTATCTCAGTTTGTTTACTCATTCGTTTGTTGATGGACAGACATTTGTGTTTTTTCCAATTTTTGGCAGTCAGCAATAAAGCTGCTATGTATATTTATGTACAAGTGTTTCTCTGGACATAAGCTTTCATTTCTCTTGGGTAAATACCAGGAGTGGAATCGCTGGATCATATGGTAGGTATCTGTTTAACTTTTCCAAAAATTGCCAAACTGGTCTCCAAAATGATTATAATATTTTATATTCACACCTAAAGTTCCAGTGTCTCCATATCCTCAGCAATGCTTGGCATGGTAAGTTTTAAAATTTTTATATATTTTAAAGATGTGTAGTGATATCTCATTGTATTTTCCCTTTGTATTTCCCTAATGGTTAATGATATTGAGCATTTTTCCATGTGCTTGTTTACATCTACATATATTCTTTGGTGAGATGTCTATTCAAATAGTTTTCCCATTAGTTTTTGAAGGGTTATTTTCTTAAAGTTGAGTGTTGAGAGTTTTTTATATTTTTTCCATATAAGTCCTTTATTTGATATGTGAATTACAAATATTTTTCCCCAGTCTGTGGCTTATTTTTCATTCTCTTAACAGTGTCTTTGAAAGAGCTTGTGTTTTTTATCTTTATCAGTTTATCCCTCTAAGGATCATGTGTTTGGTTTCATATATAAGAAATCTTTGCCTAACCCAAGGTCACTAAAGTTTTCTCCTGTGTTCTCTTCTAGCTGTTCTATACTTTATGTTCTGTATTCAGTCAGGTCTATAATCAATTTTGGTTTGATTTTTTTTTTTGTAAGTGTGGATCCAAGTTCATTTATATATTTTTTGCATATGGGTATCCAGCTGTTTGAACATCCTTTGTTGAAAAGACTTTTTTTTCCTACCAGATGGACTTTGCACCCTTGTTGATAATCGATTCTTTTTTTGTATAGAGGTCCATGTCTATACTCTATATTGTGCTCCATCCATTTTTCTCTTCTTAGTCTACCTCCATACTGCCTTGATTACTGAAGCCTTATAATAATGCCTAAAATCAAGTGGTGTCATAATCAACCTCCTGATTGCTCTTCCTTTTTATTCCATTTTCTGAAAGCGATCATACAAAATTGGTATTAATTCCTCCTTAAATATTTGATAGAATTCACCAGTGAAACCATCTGGGCCTATAGTTTTCTTTATGGGGAGGTATTAAACTATAAATTCAATCTCTTTAAAAGGCATAAATTTTTTCAGTTTATCTAATTTTTTTTGAGTGAGCTGTGGTGGTTTGTATCTTTCAAGGAATTAGTCCATTTTATGTAGGTTATCAAATTTATCAGCATAAAGCTTTTTAATAATAGTCTCTGATTATGCTTTCAATATTTGTAGAATCTATAGTGATGTTTCCTTTTCTCATCTTCATGTTGTAATTTGTATCTTCTTTCTCTTTTTCTAGCTCAGTCTGCTAGAGGTTTATCAACTTTATTACTCTTCTGAAAGAGCAAGTTTTTGTTTTATTGATTTTTCTCTATTGTTTTTTAACTTTTTCAAATTTTATTGGTTTGGCTCTGATCTTCTACTGACTTTGGGTTCAATGTTTTTTCCCCAGGTTTCTTAAGATAGAAGATGAAATCATGGATTTGAGATATAAGATCTTTTTTCCTTCCTGATATAGGCATTGAATGCTGTAACTTCCCCCCTAAATACTGTTTTAGCCGCATTTCCAAATTTGTAATATCTTGTATTTTCATTCAGTTCAAAATTTTTTCTAACCGCTCTGATTTTTTTCTTTAACTCATGGATTATTTAGAATTGTGTTACTTTGTTTCCAAATAGATGGAATGTGTTTTATTGATTTCTAAATTTCTTTGTGGGAAAGACATACTTGATATGACTTGAAACCATTTTAAATTTATTGTAAGTCATTAAAATGCCCAGAATAAGGTCTTGGCAAATGTTTCATGTGTGCTAGAGAATAATATGTATTTTTCTCTTGTGTGGAATGTTCTATGTATGTCAACATCAATAATGGTCAAATTTATCCTTAACTAGTTTTCTCAATACTTGTTTTATCAATTGAAATATTCTTTTGAAATCTCCAACTATAATCCTGGATTTGTCTAATTCTCCTTCAAATTCTATCAGTTTTGCTTCATGTATTTTGAAGCTCTGTTCTTAAGTGTCCTTGTGATAAATTGAGCACTTTTTCCATTATGAAATGGACATTTTTTATCCCTAGTAATATTCTTTACTTTGAAATGTACTTTGTCTGATATGAAAATGCTGTGTTTGCTGATTTTCCTTTCTTGGTCTTAATGTGCCCATCAAGAATGGTTGGATAAAGTCATATTGAATAGTTCTGCCAATTCTACCATGTAATCTTGGGATCATTTCTGTCATCCCTTATGGTAATCTTAGTATTTCAGAATACTCAGGATGAAAAGGCTTCCGACTTGAGAAAATCAGGACTCTTTGGAACAACATTTCAAATGCTAAGAAAAGATTTTTCTGTGGGAATGTTTGTCCTTAGTCCTTTATTGCTTGGCCTCTCAGCCCAAGGTGGTGCCATCTTGGCAATTGAGTTCCAAGAGTGAATGTTTTATCACTCTTGGAAATGTGTGATATTCACTTGGAAGAAGTGATATTATATTTTGGAATGACCTTATCTTTGTTTGAAAGAGGGTATTAATATTCCAGAATGATCCCAGATGATTCTTGATAGTGGACTAGAGTCTGGGCAAAAATCTCAGGCATTTGAATTTCCCATTTGCACCTAATTTTCTTCACTGCTTATTTCCTGTCCCTCTTGACATGGAGGGTGTTTTGTTAATGGATCTGTGGTTATTTAGCCCCCAGACTGATGCCAGGTTAGCATTAGAAGGATGGATTGAATTTTCTGAGTTCAGAATTGTTTGATGATGCTCAGGCCTTTAGTTGGTTAGCCATATGGTTGGCAGTAAGCCATTAAAAGATCATAATTTGATGAAAGTACTTAAAGAGCAGGGCAAAACTTTCAAAATCTGGAGGAGTGAGAGATTTGGAATCATGCTGTTCTAAACAGATTTGTGTCCAGATATTTCTCGTTCAATCAGAATTTTCCCATGTTTTTTAAAAAAATTCTTTAAAAATAGCTTTAAATGGCCATGTATTTTTCCATCCTGAGGTTCATTTATTTAGAAGTTTCCCTGCTGTTGCATTTATAGGTTGTTTCTAGTTTTTTGCTAATAAAAATTGTGATTAGTAACTTTGCATTTAAATCTTTTGGTTTACATTTCATTACTTGCTTAAGCTAATTTATTTATGGTAGAATTAAATATAAATGTTTTTAAATGTTAAACATTTTGGCTTGAAGAGCTTTCAGGAAGGATGTTTGCCAATATCCCTCTGCTAAATGTGTAAGAAAATGTCAATTACAGTACTCTCTTGCCATTGATAAATATTTCTAAAAATTTAAACTTCATAGATTAAAAATGGTAAATTATATATAAATATATTTAATTGTAAAGTGATAACTTTTTGAAAATCTATTTGTTTTTCATGAATTGTTATTTTATCTGACGGTGTTTCTGTTAGTATATTATTGTTTTATAAGAGTGTTTATAGAGTAAAGCTGTCAGTCCATTTTGTTATTGTTGTTGCAGATTACCTAATTTGTCATTCCTTTCTAATTTATGAGGTAGGAGCCATATAAATTATGAATTTGATAAAATAAGTAAATTCATATATAGCTATAATGCTGTATTGTATATTGGCATAAATGTCCATTTACTTCTCTGTGATCCAACTGGTCATAGTCCTAAGTCGTTATAGCTGAGCACTTCTGGTCTGGTCTGGATTCTCCTTTTCTCAAGCAATTTTATGCCCCTCTCACCCATTGTTTCCTAATTGTCCCATACCTCATGAGCTGGATTAAAATTGCACTCTATTGTATTAAAGTCATTACTTTTAATTGCATAAAGTTATTAATCTTTGCTACTTGAGTTATTGAAGTTACCTAATAAATGCTGTCTTTTAATTTCAAAGAAAATTTCCCTTTAGCTTTACAGTGTCATGGGCTTTGGAAATGGTTCGTGTCTTTTAGCCTGGACATGAATGTCTAACATACTGATTGCTCTTAAAGGAGTTTATATTCTAATGGTGGGTGGCATGAAATAAACATGGAAATAAAACATAGGATTTTGTTTGTTTGATTGTTTTTAATGATATTATTAAGATATCATTGACATACAGTTAACATATTTAAAGAGTACAATTTAAATTCTGTTGTGTGTGTGTGTGCGCGCGTGTGCACATATACATACATACCTGGGAATCACCACAGTTAAGAAAGTGAGTGTATTTATCATGCCACTCCCCATTCCCAGGCAACTACTGACCTGTTTTCCATTACTATAATTTACATTTTCCAGAATTTTATATACTTGGAACATGCAGTATGTATTTTTTAATCTGGCTTTTTTCACTCAGCAAAATTATTTTGAGATTCATCTTGAGGCAATGTGTATTTATTTCATTTCTTTTTAAATTTCATTTCAAGTTTATTCGTTTTTATTCCTGAGTAGTTTTTCATTAAAAGGTTGTATCTCAGTTTGTTTACTCATTCGTTTGTTGATGGACAGACATTTGTGTTTTTTCCAATTTTTGGCAGTCAGCAATAAAGCTGCTATGTATATTTATGTACAAGTGTTTCTCTGGACATAAGCTTTCATTTCTCTTGGGTAAATACCAGGAGTGGAATCGCTGGATCATATGGTAGGTATCTGTTTAACTTTTCCAAAAATTGCCAAACTGGTCTCCAAAATGATTATAATATTTTATATTCACACCTAAAGTTCCAGTGTCTCCATATCCTCAGCAATGCTTGGCATGGTAAGTTTTAAAATTTTTATATATTTTAAAGATGTGTAGTGATATCTCATTGTATTTTCCCTTTGTATTTCCCTAATGGTTAATGATATTGAGCATTTTTCCATGTGCTTGTTTACATCTACATATATTCTTTGGTGAGATGTCTATTCAAATAGTTTTCCCATTAGTTTTTGAAGGGTTATTTTCTTAAAGTTGAGTGTTGAGAGTTTTTTATATTTTTTCCATATAAGTCCTTTATTTGATATGTGAATTACAAATATTTTTCCCCAGTCTGTGGCTTATTTTTCATTCTCTTAACAGTGTCTTTGAAAGAGCTTGTGTTTTTTATCTTTATCAGTTTATCCCTCTAAGGATCATGTGTTTGGTTTCATATATAAGAAATCTTTGCCTAACCCAAGGTCACTAAAGTTTTCTCCTGTGTTCTCTTCTAGCTGTTCTATACTTTATGTTCTGTATTCAGTCAGGTCTATAATCAATTTTGGTTTGATTTTTTTTTTTGTAAGTGTGGATCCAAGTTCATTTATATATTTTTTGCATATGGGTATCCAGCTGTTTGAACATCGTTTGTTGAAAAGACTTTTTTTTCCTACCAGATGGACTTTGCACCCTTGTTGATAATCGATTCTTTTTTTGTATAGAGGTCCATGTCTATACTCTATATTGTGCTCCATCCATTTTTCTCTTCTTAGTCTACCTCCATACTGCCTTGATTACTGAAGCCTTATAATAATGCCTAAAATCAAGTGGTGTCATAATCAACCTCCTGATTGCTCTTCCTTTTTATTCCATTTTCTGAAAGCGATCATACAAAATTGGTATTAATTCCTCCTTAAATATTTGATAGAATTCACCAGTGAAACCATCTGGGCCTATAGTTTTCTTTATGGGGAGGTATTAAACTATAAATTCAATCTCTTTAAAAGGCATAAATTTTTTCAGTTTATCTAATTTTTTTTGAGTGAGCTGTGGTGGTTTGTATCTTTCAAGGAATTAGTCCATTTTATGTAGGTTATCAAATTTATCAGCATAAAGCTTTTTAATAATAGTCTCTGATTATGCTTTCAATATTTGTAGAATCTATAGTGATGTTTCCTTTTCTCATCTTCATGTTGTAATTTGTATCTTCTTTCTCTTTTTCTAGCTTAGTCTGCTAGAGGTTTATCAACTTTATTGCTCTTCTGAAAGAGCAAGTTTTTGTTTTATTGATTTTTCTCTATTGTTTTTTAACTTTTTCAAATTTTATTGGTTTGGCTCTGATCTTCTACTGACTTTGGGTTCAATGTTTTTTCCCCAGGTTTCTTAAGATAGAAGATGAAATCATGGATTTGAGATATAAGATCTTTTTTCCTTCCTGATATAGGCATTGAATGCTGTAACTTCCCCCCTAAATACTGTTTTAGCCGCATTTCCAAATTTGTAATATCTTGTATTTTCATTCAGTTCAAAATTTTTTCTAACATCTCTGATTTTTTTCTTTAACTCATGGATTATTTAGAATTGTGTTACTTTGTTTCCAAATAGATGGAATGTGTTTTATTGATTTCTAAATTTCTTTGTGGGAAAGACATACTTGATATGACTTGAAACCATTTTAAATTTATTGTAAGTCATTAAAATGCCCAGAATAAGGTCTTGGCAAATGTTTCATGTGTGCTAGAGAATAATATGTATTTTTCTCTTGTGTGGAATGTTCTATGTATGTCAACATCAATAATGGTCAAATTTATCCTTAACTAGTTTTCTCAATACTTGTTTTATCAATTGAAATATTCTTTTGAAATCTCCAACTATAATCCTGGATTTGTCTAATTCTCCTTCAAATTCTATCAGTTTTGCTTCATGTATTTTGAAGCTCTGTTCTTAAGTGTCCTTGTGATAAATTGAGCACTTTTTCCATTATGAAATGGACATTTTTTATCCCTAGTAATATTCTTTACTTTGAAATGTACTTTGTCTGATGTTAATATAGCTATTCCAGTTCTCTTTTGACTGTGTTTGTATAATACATATTTTCTATTGTTTTAACCTATTTGTGACTTTATGCTGAGTACAAGATACATACTTTACATATATAGTTAGATACAAGATACACACTTTGCTTTTTTATCCAAATTGACAATCTTTCCCTTTTTATTGGGGTGTTTAAACTACTTGCATTTAATATGATTTTTCACATGATTAGGTTTAAATCTAAATGTTATATTGCAGTGTTTCTTATTTGTCCCACCTTTTCTTTATTCCTTGATTCTGCCTTTTGATTATTTCTTAATGATTCTGTTTTATCTCATCTGTTGGCTTATTAGCCAATATTTCTAGAAATCTGTTTTCTGTCCCCACCCTTTCTTGTTGCCTTTTATTGCAGAATGGTATTTAGAAGTTAGGGTCATGGTTCTAGTGTCCATTTGTGGTACTGGAATGTTATTGCTTCTAGGCCCTCCTAAGGGTTAAGACATAACCAACCATGCAAACACATGTGTCTATATCTGTCTTCTTTCATTCTTTTGTGTGTCTGTTCTATCTATCTGTTATCCAATCATGAGCTCATATTGATACCTCTGATTCTAATCCATGGCTAATTCTAGCCTTCTTTCCCTGATGTGAGAAATAAGACTCTCATTATCTATAATATAGATATGTAAATCTATTTTATAGATATGTAAATATATTTGCTAACTTCTTAATCCTAGTATACAAAAGTGGTTTGAGAATTTCTAACCCAAACTCTTGTGGGAAACACATTTACTAGTTAGAGGACAATTCTAGGCACAGTTTCTTTTTGGTGGTAACAGTTTCAAGTTAAAATACTATTTCCAGTTGCTAAGACTAATACTTTTCTTTTCCCTCATCCTCTTCAGTGTGGTTACATTATTCAGTTGTGATACAGTTGAATTCTTAGTGTTTGCATTCCATTTTGCTCTCTTCCCCTAAATCACACACATGCTGGTTGATTTTAATTATCTATATTTTTTGGTATGTCAACATCACCATGGTTCTCAAAGTCAGAGTTACACAAAAGGGTGAACTCACAAGTATCAATCCCTTCTCATCCCTACTATTTCTTCCCATTGCTCCCCTTTCCATCCCTTCCTGTCCATCTCACTAGATAACCAATTTCTTTAGTTTCTGGTTTAGCCTTACTGTATTTTTTTTTTTGCACAAATGAGCAGCTACATGAGTGTTTTCTTATAGCCTCTTTTTTCTTACATGAAGTGTAGTATAACCATAGATACATTTTTTTTTTTGCATTTTGCCTTTTCACTTAATAGTCTATCCTGCAAACCATTCCATATCAATTTATGGAGATCTTCCTTATTCTTTTTTATGGTAGCAAAATACTGCTGTGTGGCTGTGTGTTTCATAGTTTAAGCACTCAATTGTGTATTGATGTTTAGGTTGTTTCTGATATTTAATAATTACAATGATTTTACAATGAGTAATCTTTCCCTAAATATTTTTGTATTGGAGATGTCTCCTTAGTATAGATTCCTAGAAGTGGGATTCATAGAACACAATATCCCCTTTTGTCCTTCTGTCTGCTTGAAGAATTTCTCATTAATATCAGAAAATAGTAGCCTGTCTTTGTGTTTCCTTCCTTTTGTGGTTTTGAGGGAAGCAAAAATAAATGTGCATAGGAGTGTAGATGAGGACTTTCTCTAATGTGTCTGGTATTTCAAATAGGGCTTCCCTGCTGGCTCAGTCAGTAAATCGTCTGCCTGCAATGTGGGAGAGCCAGGTTGCATCCCTGGATCAGGAAGATCCCCTGGAAAAGGAAATGGCAACCCACTCCAGTATTCTTGCCTGGAGAATCCCAGGGACAGAGGAGCCTGGTGGGCTACATGCAGTCCATGGGGTCACAAAGAATCGGTATTTCAAATACACCCCTTGTAATATCTAATCTTCATCCCTTGAGCATTAGATTCCTGTAGTCATTCCTCCCTCTTTCTTTAAATATCTGTTTTCCTAGAACTCTCTTATGATGTTCTGAAATGTCCTTAATTTCTAGCCAAAGCTGGGATTGGCTCCTAGAAGTATAATTATTTGCATTTTGTCAAGTTTAAAAATACAACAAAACTGGGGTTACCGTCATGATAGTCAATTGAAGATAGTAATTTTTTCTTCTTAGTTGCATCTGGTGCCATGTGTGCTGAAAGAAACTTGGTTTAAAGGGAAAAGACCACTATGGATAGTTTTCAAGTGGCATGGAAAATCAGACTTGCTTGCCTGATAGAGAACCCTAAGCTTGGTCTCAAATGGAACTTGGAATTTTTAAAATTGTAAATACAAAGTATCAAGTTGCAATCAGTAGCCTGGAAGGATCAGTCTTGAATCCAAAGGCAGTTCTTACTCTCTGCCTTCCATTAATGTCTGCCCATCTGAAGCAGGCTTCCCTGATAGCTCAGCTGTTATAAGAATCTGCCTGCAATGAAAGAGACCCTGGTTTGATTCCTGGGTTGGGAAGATCCCCTGGAGAAGGGAAAGGTTACCCATTCCAGTATTCTAGCCTGGAGAATTCCATGGACTGTATAGTCCATGGGGTTGCAAAGAGTTGGACACGACTGAGCAATTTTCACTCACTGAAGCACCAGTGAACCTACTCTTCTTTTTATCTGCTTTGCTGTTATTTTTGCAGCTTTGCAAATCTTTGAAGGAGACTAATGTTCCTCTGAACTCTATCTTGGGAGCCACATTCCCACTGGGGCTTTTGCATCACACTCTTCTTGCATCACAGGCTCCTTGGTGCCAGGTTTCCTTCCACAATGACAGGTCACCAGATATGCACTTCTGCTGTCCTTTATTTCACAGAGTCATCTTTGATTGATAGTGTGTATCTGGGCGTAAGAGCTCAAAGGCAAGGAGAAGCAAATGCCGTTATCTGCAGATAACAGCTTCCTAATAATCCTAGCCCTTATCTGCATGTTAAAATGGTCAAGTGGTACTTTGCCCACTTATGTCAGCTGCTAGGAGATGAAGCATTCTGTACCTTTCAGATGACTGTTCCTTTACTTCCTTAACGCTGCTAATGGTCCGTTGGAAGAAGAGAAAAATACCCCCAAATCTGAGGTCTTATTTGGAAAGCAATATTGAGATTCTAATATGTTTGCTCAGTTGCGTCCGACTCTTTGTGACCCTATGGACCATAGCCTGCCAGGCTCCTCTGTCCATGGGATTCTCCAGGAAAGAATACTTGAGTGTGTTGCCATTCGCTTCTCCAGGAGAGTTTCCTGAGCCAGGGATCAATCCCGTGTCTCTTAGGTTTCCCAAATGAGCAGGTGGGTTCTTTACCATTAGCACCACGTGAGAAGCCCTTCAGAGATTCTAATACTGTTTTAATTTCCCTACAACACTGATAGACGTTGGTAGGAAATTGAATGCCATTGTTTAGACTATTTTACATATAGCACTGTTGATATTCTGAAAGCTTAGTTACATTTTACTATGTAATCATAATCTTAAACTGAAGTGCTTGTTTTCATTTTTTAAAAAATCTAGGCGTGATTGTTGTATATAGGTCCATGGTGGGGCTGATGAATTTCTTGACTAGAAAGAAATCTTTGCTGCTCAAAGTATGTGCAACCTTGGCATCATCCGAGAGTTCTTAGAAATAAAGAATTCAGACCTCCTGGATCAAAAGTTACATTATTTACAAGATTCCCAGGGAATTCCTAAGCGCAGTAAAGTTCAAGAAGCACTAACTTAGAAAATGAACAATTTGTTGAGGAATCAGGGCATCAAGAGTTTCTTTTTTGTTCTTTTCATTTTTCCTTTTCTAAAACAAGAACATCTTTCTTAATTCTCCAAAGTTTTGCTTTTTCTAACATTTAAAAAGTGATTTATAGGGACTTCCCAGGCGGTTCAGTGGTTATAACTCTTCACTTCCAATGTGGAGGGCATGGATTCTATCCCTGATTGGGGAAATAAGATCCCACATGCCAAGCAATGTGACCAAAAAAAAAAACCAAACTGATTTATAGCTGGGTTTTTCCTGGCTCACAGAAGATGAACAAAAGGGTCCTTTTGATATAATGTCTTAAGAGACACATCTGAACTCATTGGGGGGAAGTACATAGCTAAAATTTGGCATTGTGAAGGAAATCCCTCCCCCCAAAAAATCCAAAAAACAAGGGATTATATATATATAGTTGATTCACTTTGCTGTACAGTAGAAACAAACACAACATTGTAAAGCAACTACATACAGCCCAATAAAAATTAAAAGAAATGAAATAAAATTACTTGGCAAATGGTGAAAAAAATAAAGATTTCACATTGTTACTGAATCCCTGTTGAAACCTTAAGGTTGAGAATGATCCCTTGGAGATGTAGTCAGCCCTCATTTTTCATGGATTCTGTATTTTCAAATTTTTGCTAAAATCCATTTGTAATCCCCAAATCAATACTCACCGTGCTTTTACAGTCATTCATGGACATGCAGAGTTGCCAAAAGTTTGAGTCACCTGACATACATACTCCCATTGAAGGCTGAAGGATGCAGCACTTGGCCTTCTTTCAGCTCTCATATTTTAAGTAAATATCCTCTTCGCAGTTTACTAAGTACCACTTTGTTCCCATTTTTGTGCTTTTTGTTGGTGATTATACTTAAAAATGGCCCCCAAGTATAGTGCTAAAGTGCTGACTAGTGTTCCCTCAGCATAAGAAGGCTGTGATGTGCCTTACAGAGAAAATATGTGTGTTAGATAAGATTCCTTCAGGCATGGACCCTAGTGATTTTGGCCATGAGTTAATGTTAGTGAACCAACAGTCTATTTTAAAATAAGTGTCTTTAAACAAAAACACAGAGTTTGACATGGACAGGTACACAGTGCTATATTTAAAAGGGATAACCAACAAGGTTCTACTGTACAGCACAGGGAACTCTGCTCAATGTTATGTGGCAGTCTGGATGGGAGGGGAGTTTGGGAGAGAATGATTACATGTATGTGTATGGCCGAGTCCCTTTGCTGTTCACCTAAATCTATCATAACATTGTTAATTGGCTATATACTCCAATACAAAATAGGATGTTAAAACCCAGGAACACACATAAATCCAGGTTATATGTTGATTGGTTATTCAAATTGTGACCCAAAGTTCTTAGGAAGCAAACTGTACTTCCATTAGAAGCAACAGGTCAGTATTTATTAAATTCAGTGTTTATGGCAACTTAATAGAACATAACTGCTGCAAATAATGGGCATCGAGTGTATGTTGAAAAATCAATTAGGCTAGGCTTCCAGCTGAGCATCATTTTCTCTTTTATGGATGTGACAAGACTAATTTGTTATAATAAGAATTTTTAATTGTATTCTGGGAGTGCAATTTCAAGTAAAGACACATGGTAGTTTACAGAAACCCACCTCATCAGTATTTGGAGGGTTTCTTGGGACAGAGGCAATGTGATAAGGAGGCTTCAGTCTTCCTGTGTGGTTGTCTTCTTTGAGGCATGGCATGTGAAGGCAATTGTACTACAGCTACTTTCAGACCATCAATTTGTGTGTTAGGCTCATTTTCTTTTGGGTCTGTGTTGTCTTTTTCAAAATCCATATCTTTCTTCCTGCATTCATGATCTATGTGGCTGCCTCAGTCCAGATCCACATCTTTTATTGCCTGGACTCACAGTCCAGTTTCCAGTGCAGCCCATGCGCTACTATAGTCAGTCGGATCCTTTCCCTTCTCCCTGTGAAATCTCTCAGTGACTCTCGGTTACCTTGGGATAACGCTCAAGATTCTCTGAGGGATGACCTCTGTCTCTCTGCTTCCCTTTCTTCTTTATCTACCAGGAAGTTGCCTCTGAGTCTAAGATGCTGAAAAGTACCTCTTGTGTTGGGACTGTAGAAATTAAAAAAAAAAAATTCACTGTTAGAGCCCTGACGGAAAGGAACATCAGCTAGGTGTCACTTTCCCTTTCATAAGAGTATCCGGCCATGAGGTCACTCTCAGTATTGAATAAATGAGAATTTAGGAGTGAGTCTGATCTGATTAGTATCATAACAAACCAGTTTTGTATCAGCAGCCCATTTCTCATATCACTTATCTTCAAGGAAACCCAGCACAGAATAAATCCACAATGAGCATTCAATCCTGGAAAATAAAAAAAAGAGGGTGAAGAGATTAGCTATGAAGTACAATTAACTTGTTTTATGTGGTCAGTTGTTTTAAAACATGTGATGTTTAGTGTAGCAACTGTTCAAGAAGAAGATAGAGTGAATTAATGTACCAGAGCATTGATACACCCTAGATTTTAATTCCTCCTTTCTCTGATTCACACAATGAGTAATATATGGCAGTCAAAAATGAATGAACTATTGCTATATAGAACAATATGGATGAATCTTATTAATATAGTAAATGAAAATAAGTCCCTCAAGATTACATAATATGTGTGTGTGTGTCAATGTTCAATATAAGATTGCAGATAGTGATTACCTTGGGAGGAGGGAGGTGTGGGGAGGGAAGGGGGATGACTACGTAGAAAGAGATAAGTTAATGTCCATGTTCTAGTTTCTGTGTTAAATAGTGGATTTGTGTGTGTGTGTTTATGTTAATATAACAAACACTAATAAGGCCATGATGAGTGGTCAGGAACTAAAGACTTTGATTAATATGACTTATCCAATTCTCTTTACCTGAGTTCTACAGTGAAAAAAATCCCTGTTTGGAAATGTTAGGGAAGCTTCCACCATTTTACCCTGTCTAGAAGGTGAATCAAGCACATACATAAGAATTTTAACTATTGCATATAGGGAAGAAGGTGAATAAAATGATGGTATAAAATGGAATATTAACAGTGAATTCCAAGACAATAAGCATTATGAAAATGAGTCAGTAAAGGGAACAGGGCACAAAGACCCTGTCTTATTTGAGTCAGTCAAGTCCTGGAAACGTGGCGATGAATTGCAATCAGCTTTAATGCTCTCCCTCATTTTGTGGTGCTCGTATTAGCTTGTCCTACATTTTCTTGGCAGGAGGAAGCAAGCAAAGGGCACTATTCAAAGAAGAGCAACGGTGTGCGGCTTATAACAAAAACACGCATCCTGTCTTTTGCCCACTGCAGACCACAGAAAAAGAGCCTTGTCTTCCAATTTTCTGAGAAATGTCCTTCTTTTGAAAATGATTTGGTTTTACATTTCTCCCACCAGTACTTGCTCTCATGCTCAGTTTCTCGTCACTCTTACATTCCCTTTTCTGCTACAATCTTTGAAATCTCTTTCTAGTAGCAGTTGGTACAAGACAATGTGCATTTATTTTGGTGGCAGCCTTTTCGAGTTTTCATGCCAGAATGTCTGCCTTCACAATGAGCTCATTTTAAGGCCCTTTCGATTTCAGCTGATTCCCAGGAGCTGATGCGAACAGACAAAATTCTATCTGAATTCTCTCTCTTTCAGCAGGAGCTTTCGTTAGTCCTCTTGGCGGAATCCAGAGAGAGGAACTGAGCGTTGCTTGGATTCCAAAGTCATTTTTAAAACTATATCATGAGGGTCTTCCTGTCTCCTTGGTGACTTGTGACCATTTTCTTCCTGGAATAGCTCGTCCATGTATTTTTAGTAACAGCAGGAGAGGATAGATATTTGGGTGAGCTGTGTACCCAGCTGGGAAGCCTAAGCAGACAAAGGGTCTTAAGTTTCCCTTGATCTTGTTTTTCTCCGCAGCCCCCTACCTCCTCCTTCTTCTTCTTCTTTTTTTTTTTTTTTTTTGTAAAGCACAGAAATGGAAGGCCCTCTTGTGCAAAGCACCTCAGCTTACTGGCTGCCGATCTCTTCTTTCGCCCTTTGTTCTGTTTCTTCTCTCTTGTAAGGGACGCTCTTAAGCTCTGCCAGCTGTTTGTCACCTCCAGAGATATTATGCTGTTTCTGTCGTGTCTGTCCAGCCCAGCTAAAAGGGGAATCTTAACTGTTTGCCTCTGTGTAAATAGGAGGCCCGAGAGAGTATAATTTAGCAATGGTTTTGTGTTTTCCAAGCCTCATTGCTCTTGTCTGGGCAGCCAGCAAGTGTCATAGACTTATTGCCTGATTGAATTTGGGTAATTTCTAATTTAAAGGGATTTTCCCCCCCTAATTAGCAGGAAAGCTGCTCTGTGATCTTTCTAATAACAATAGGCATTATCTCCTCCTTCTCTCCTGTCCTCCAGGGGACCAGCTTGAGCTTTTTCACATCTTAGCAGGAGAGTTCCTGGCAGTAACACACCAGCCCTCTTCACGCCTGGATCTACCTTATATTTACCAGAGTCCCACTCAGCACAGCGAGTCCCATCACCATACCTAGAGGCCTTGTGGGAGGGAACCTTACACAGGGGCTTGGATAGGGGAGGTGTAACTTGTTGGGGTGTGAATGTCATTATCTCCCATAGTGGACTTTGGGAAGGATTTTGAGCCAAATGCTTTCTGTGAAGTGGAAGCAGATCTTCTCATTGCTGTGATGAAGGATGAGAGCTGAGGAGAGAGGAAGATGAAGTTTGTTGGGTGATGTGACACTCTGGCAAATGGATTTATTTGGAAAGTCTCTGAAATAGAAAACCAAATCCTTTGGCTTATTCTTGAAAATAAGGCCCCCAAAGCAGTGAATAAATGTAAAGACTCATAGATTCTCTACATAAAAATGAAGAACTCTTATACGGCAAGTGCTGTGAATGAATAAGGAAAATACAGCTGGGAAAATTATAGACAATAGACAAAGGGATAATAATCCTAAAAATTAACAAGAAAGACAAATCTGTCCACAGAAAAAATCAGCAAAAGTCATGAAGAGGATGTTTTAAAAAGAAGAAATATAAATATACACATGGCTGGCAGTATAACACATTAGAAAACATTCATGTCAACCAGTAATCAAAGAAAGGCAAACAAATTTAAGGTTCTGACAAACAAATATCAATTCCTGAAGTCTTTTCAGAACACTTATATAAAGGAGGGGTTCGATCCCTGGGTTGGGAAGATCCCCTGGAGAAGGAATTGGCAACCCACTCCAGTATTCTTGCCTGGAGAATCCCACGGACAGAGGAACCTGGCAGACTACAGTCTACAGGGTCGCAAAGAGTCAGACATGACTGAGCAACTAAACAACAACATATAAAGGAGGGGCAAGGGAATGGAGAGGTTGGGGTTCAGTTCAGTTCAGTCGCTCAGTCGTGTCCAACTCTTTGTGACCCCATGAATCGCAGCATGCCAGGCCTCCCTGTCCATCACCAACTCCCGGAGTTCACTCAGACTCACGTCCATCGAGTCCGTGATGCCATCCAGCCATCTCATCCTCTGTCGTCCCCTTCTCCTCCTGCCCCCAATCCCTCCCAGCATCAGGGTCTTTTCCAATGAGTCAACTCTTTGCATGAGGTGGCCAAAGTACTGGAGTTTCAGCTTTAGCATCATTCATTCCAAAGAAATCCCAGGGTTGATCTCCTTCAGAATGGACTGGTTGGCTCTCCTTGAAGTCCAAGGGAGTCTTCTCCAACACCACAGTTCAAAAGCATCAATTCTTCAGTGCTCAGCTTTCTTCACAGTCCAACTCTCGCATCCATACATGACCACTGGAAAAACCATAGCCTGGACTAGATGGACCTTTGTTGGCAAAGTGATATCTCTGCTTTTGAGGTTGGGGTGGGGAGTTGCAATTCTAGGGCAGGCCTCTCTGAGCTGGTGCCATTGGAGCAGAGGCCTGAATGAAGTGAGGGCACAGCCCATGTGCTCTAGAAGCATTTCAGGCTGAGGTCAGAGCCTGAAAAGGTCCTGAGCTAACACCAAGCAATGGGAAAGCCGGCTGTACGACTTGAGCTGGAAAGCAATAGAAGGTATTTTGATACTGGCTTGGCCAAAAAGTTCATTCAGTTTTAAAAAGACATTCTCACCAAGAACTTTATTTTTATTTATTCAAATAATAGCAGCTTTATTGTAAATCTATTGTGATTAGATAGCTAAGTCCATGCATATCATTGTATGAGGAAACATGTCTAAGTTTCAAATAACTGATTTAGAAACTATCTTTTGGGAACCTGGCTTTTTTGTGAGATAGAACCTCCTACCGCACCAGCTCCTCTCTGAGGCTTGGTGTGGATCCAGAGGAGGACAGCCTGAGAAAATAAGATAAGGAGCTGCTGTTCTTTTGGTAGATTCGTGCATCATCAAATTCCTGTTCTAGTGTTTGCTGGTCCGACGTTCTGGGAGCTAATGTAGAAGTCGGCTCTTTAGCTTGTTAAATGTGATTTCCTTGCAGTCACCATCCACCAGCAATTTGTAAAAAGAGTTTGAATTAAATGCTTCTTCACACTCCAAAGACTGCATTGGGCTGCTCTGTCTTGGTTACCTCCGGTTCTCTAAGTGTAGTGATGGAAAAGAGAAAAGATCGCTAGGATGGAAAGATAATCTGGAGACCTGTAGGTACAATATTTGTGGATCTTGAAATGGGATAATAGCTTTATTTGGATGTCTCACTTAGAACAACTGCTTTTTCTCTCTTAGTTTTGTGAAGACAAACAATTATACCTTCACTGTGCTTCTGTTTCTTTCCCCTGTGCATGCTCAGTCATGTCTGACTCTTTGTGACCCCATGGACTGTAGCCCACCAGGCTCCTCTGTCCATGGGATTTCCCAGGCAAGAATATAGGAGTGGGTTGCCATGGCCTCCTCCAGGGGATCTTCCTGACCCAGGGATTGAACCTGCATCTCCTGTACTGCAGATTCTTTNCTCTTTGTGACCCCATGGACTGTAGCCCACCAGGCTCCTCTGTCCATGGGATTTCCCAGGCAAGAATATAGGAGTGGGTTGCCATGGCCTCCTCCAGGGGATCTTCCTGACCCAGGGATTGAACCTGCATCTCCTGTACTGCAGATTCTTTACCTACTGAGCCAACTGGGAAGCCCCTTGCCCTTCGTTTTCCCTTAGATGATCCTTAAGCACATGGAGAGCTTGCAGACACCTGGACCCCCCCACCTCAAAGTTTTGGTTCAAAGGACCCGTGGTGAAGCCTGCAAATTCATACCCAAGCAATGTTGCTGAATTCCCATGCTTTCGGTCACATTCACCTGTAAAATTGAGAAGGCCCAGTTCAGCTCTATAGTTCTGTAAGTTGATGTTTCAACACAGGAGGCGTGAGTACTGCCTGATCATTGAATTGCTCAACCATCTTTAGGACTCACTTGCTGACCCTGCGGAAACCAAATCATGGCCATGCTTAGGGTCTACAGACAGACTGGTTTCCGGTCTTATTTTAGCATTGAGAGAAAAAGAGAGGACAAGCCAACTCTGACTTGGAATTAAGATTACCATGTGAGTCTTGAATGGCTTCAATGTTCTATCTTTTTGCCTCCCAGGCATCCCCAAATTCTGGCAGTACCTGAATCTTCCCTGACTTAAGCTCCTGGTCCTTGGTAAGAAAGGATCCCACCTGTGGGAAAATACGGGAGAATTGGAGAAATAAAAGGGAAGATAAAGAGGGCAAAGAGTTTAATAAGTCAAAGTAAGTTGAGGACACTAAGCTTTTAGTTCCTTTAAATATTTGTTTCTTATAGACAGTTCACACCCCCGGGAGAGTTCTTGAGATGCCATTTAAAGAAAAGAAAGCAAGGGTAACTGAACGGTTAGCATTTGTCACAGCCAGGGTCTTGAGAACTTGACATTCCAGACAAACTTGGCTGCTAACCACCCCAGCAGCAAAATCCAGTGTGGAAAGTGCTCACTTTAGAAGATACTGTTTGGTTTGAAATGTTCATTCCATCTGTCTGTCTTTTTGGCCATTTCTTGTGAATAAAGTCGTGTGATATTTCCCTTTCCTAGGTGTTATTCCTGAGGCTTATCATATAGTGCGCTTGTGAAATGGGAGAAAAGTTAAAAAGTAGTCTACTTTCTTCTTTATTATTTTATTCACTGTCTATTGTTTAAAATGTTTCATATTCTATTCATTTATTTCATCGAAAAACCATACATAATAAAATAACCAGAAATTACTCCTTGAAAGAAAAATTCCCACAATCCTATTTATCAGAGAATTTACTGTAACATTTTGGTGTAAAGCCTTTCATACTTTTTTGAAATTTCTTTTTTTTTTTAAGGTTTTATTCAAATATGGTTGATTTACAGTGTTGTGTTAATTTCTGCTGTACAGCAAAGTGACTTTTCACATTCTTTTCCATTATGGTTTATCACAGAATATTGAATATAGTTCTCTGTGCTATGCCATAGGACCTTGTTATTCATTCATTCTATATACAGTAGTTTGTATCTGCTAACCCCAAACTCCCGGTCCTCTCCCTTATTCCCCTCCCTCTTGGCAACCACAAGTCGGTTCTCTGTCTCATATATAGGTTCATTTATGTTTATTTTATGTTCCACATTTAAGTGATATATGATATTTGTCTTCCTCTTTCTCACTTCACTTAGTATAATAATATCTAGGTTCACCATGTTTTTTTCTATGACTTGTTGCCATATTTTCTACAAAATGAAGTTGCCATATTTTCTACAGAAATGGAGTTTGACTACTGAAATAATTGAACCACCTCATTTTGCTAAGTTTATTGCAGATATTTTTCTGTCTAGCTCAATAAATGTCTGTGCCCCATGACTCTATTGTGAATATATCCTTCTCTAGGTAACCAGTGCTCTATGATACTTTTGCACCCTTTTTTGCTATTAAGCAATGTGATAACCTTCCTGGAATGTGCATTTTTACATGTATGTCCAGTTAGTTCTCAAGGATAAATCCTTAGAAGCTGAATCCTGGTTCATAGGATATACAGTCTTTCCATGCTTTTGATTCCCAGTGCCTAATTGCACTGTAGAGATGTTGGCTCCCTTTACACATACTCTCAGCAGTGTCTGGTTAGTAATCTGCGTGTTTCAAAATGAGTTTTTAAATTATTTTTAAGATGCTACTTCATGGCATTAGAGGATTTAAGTGATGGTTCTTGAATGAAGCTTTAGCGAGCCGAACGCGTTTGAAGTATTGCTGGTGAATAACACTTGGAGCTTTCTGTTCACACAATCTTTCTGCAGCATTTTTGCACTGCCTTGATGAAGCAGTCTTGATTAATTAGTAGAAGCCAGTGGACAAGACTCTGAGATGTTTACTCATCAGGCTTCCTCTGTATTTAGGAGCTGCATGTATAAAAATATCTTTCCTCAAATACTATTTTATATTTATTTTTGAAGTTAAAAAGCTTGTGCAGCCCAATATCTGTTCACACATACATTTCAAGGCTATATTCAGTCTTGATCTCCTGTTTTAAATATATTTTTAGAATGAATGGTTTCCTGTGCGTGGTGCTTGGCATACAGCTTAAAAAAATTGAAGACAGAAAAAATTCAGGGACCTGTTTCCCTACAGCAGTGCAGAGAATCCTTTGGAAAAAAATACTGCTTTAACTTTTGAGTGAGGCAGGGATGTATTCTTTTTGAAAAGACAAACTTGGAATTCTAAAGCCACTCTTGCCAAGCCCTGCAAATACAGACCTCAGATTTCACACCAGCTTATTAACAAAGACATGGATGTCTGAAACGATGAAGAGAAGGGTGGACATGGCAAGAGAGAATCTTGCCATGCTATGTTAAAGTTCCCTCTTGACCTCAGAAATGCCTCTTTCACCAGAGCTGAAGAAAGTTCTTGATAAAAGTAAGAGGTAGTGGAGACAACTTTAGGAATTTTTGTTCCCCGGATGTACAGTTGGCATCCCAAAGAAAGTTTTCTCTGATTCTGAATTATTTCAGTTAACACAATTGCCAATTTCTTTTTTAGTTTCTCTTGAGGAGGCCTTGACAGAAACCTGGCTTGATATTTTATTAAAGAAACATTTCTTTGTTATAGAAGGATCATTTTACTTTATTATTAGAGGATAGTTGGTTTACAGTGTTGTTAACTTCTGCTGTACAGCAAAGTGAATCAGATGTATATACATAGATACCTTCCCTCTTGAGCCTCCCTCGCACACCTCATCCCACCCTTCTAGGCCATCATAGGGCACTGAATTGAGCTCTCTGTGCTCTATCCCAGCCTTTTCTATGTCATAACTAGCATTGTAAGTATTCTGTAAAAAATATCTAATTTATTGGGCTGGCCAAAAAGTTCCGTCGGATTCATCTGGAAGATGGTATGGAAAATCCGAACGAACTTTTTGGCCAACCAAATACTACCCATCATCCTATGAGATCTGGATACTAACATTTGTTCGTTTCACAAGTGAGGAAACTGAGGCACAGAGCAGCCTAATAAATTGCCCAAGAGTACTGAGTGATATAGCCAGTAGGCAAACCCAGGCAACCTGACTCCTGATCCCTTAGCTGTGCTGCTTGGCAGGTAAACAACAGTGATGGGTTTTAGGAAATGTTAGCCTCTATTTTTAATGGAAAGAAACTGGTCACCATTATTCTCGAATAGACTAGTAGTTCTCACCTTTGGCTGCACACTTCAATCAGCTGCAGAGCTTTTCAAATTCAAGGAGCCCCCAGCCACACCTCTGATCCAGGAAATCAGTGGGACCCAGGCCTGGTAGTTTTTAAACCTCGCCAGGTGATTCCAATGTGCAGCTAAGGTTGAGAAGCCCAGGTCTAGGAGAAGATACATTACTGATGGCCATGACTTTTGCAAAACATCTCATGAAAGAAGCACTGCGGCCACATCTTGATTGGCTCCAGAGGTGAGCTTATTCACAAAAGAGCAGTCTTGTTTCAAGCAGAGGCAGTTTGAGCGTGGGAAAGAATGATTCCTTCTGAAGATTCCGGTTCTGACACTATTTGAGACAAGTCTGGGGAGGGGGCTGTGGATCCATCTGTGGTCATATAGTTCAGCCAGCTGTTTCACTTTATTACCTAGGTGAGTGGGATCGATGCCCTTACTTGAATCTGAGCCCAGTTGGTTTTGATCTCCTCCAGCTGAATCTCACAAGAAGGAACAAAATCAATGGCAGTCGGGAAGGAAGGCCAGGTCTCAGGCAGATGGCAGAACAGCAAGAGGCTCAGGCTGTGGCCTCTTCTGCTCTCTGTGAAAAGCTGGAGTACTCTCTTTCTTTAACTGGCCAGGAAAGGGAAGGTGAGAATTCGGAAAGAGGTTTTCTGTTGGAGTGACATTGTGAAATTGAATAGCCTTTCAAGAATAATGCCTTCCAGCCATGGCGGGGTGAGCAGAGCATCCATAGCACTGAAGGAAATCTACCAATGCTGGGTCAGTAGTTAATGGTCAACATGGCTGCTGTTCATCTGAATCATGCTGGGAAAGTGAACCTGTGGGTCGGGGCATTTATTTTAGAATTGGCAGCCTGTTCAAACATGACTAAAATCTGTCGAGGAAGCAGTGAACACAGTCATTTCTCCTGGACACTCGAGTTTGTCTCAGAAATCCATCAGGCACGCAGGGAATCCCACTGGCAGAGGCGCGCTAGGGCATTTCTCGTTATGGTTGTACACAAAAGCTAATTACACAGGGTCCTTTTGCTCTTTGTTCCTGTTGTTAAAGTGTCTTCACGAATTGCATTTGTGTGACGGCTGTCTCAGGGCATATAAAAGGGATGCTGGTGATGGGAATAGATGCTGTCTACCACTGTTTAGCAGAGACAAACAGTACAGATTCTGTGGGATTTGTAATATAATCTGTGACCTTAATCATTTCCCAAATGTCAAAGATTGGTGCATGTGAGCTCAGTTGTGTCTGACTCTTTCCGACCCCATGGACTGTAGCCCACCAGGCTCCTCTGTCCATGGGATTTCCCAGACAAGAATACTGGAATGGGTTGCGATTTCCTCCTGCAGAGGATCTTCCCAACCTGGGGATCAAACCCGCATCTCGTGCATTAANCATGGACTGTAGCCCACCAGGCTCCTCTGTCCATGGGATTTCCCAGACAAGAATACTGGAATGGGTTGCGATTTCCTCCTGCAGAGGATCTTCCCAACCTGGGGATCAAACCCGCATCTCGTGCATTAAAGGCAGATTCTTTACCACTAAGCCACTGGGGAATTCCCTAAATGGCAAGATATATGCTAAATACAGAAGACAATTTCGTAGCTGGAACTGGAGTATAGAGAATAATCTGCCATGTGCCCACCCCCCAGTTTAAGAAATGGGACCCTAGCAGCTCCCTAGAGACCTCTCCCCTCTGCCCTGCCGCAGCTGCATGGTACCCCCTTCCCTCCAGAGATAACCATTGTCCTGCCTTGTGTTGCTCATTTTCTTACTTTTTAGTATTGCTGTGTGTGTGTGTGTGTGTCTCCTTACACACTGTATTGCTTTGAAAACCAAGTAGTGTGCACACACCTAGCTGTGGCAGGAAAGGGAGACTCTACTTCTTGTTGCTGAAGGTCCCGGGGTTGGGGTGGGGGTTAGTTGAGCCAGGCCTCTGGGAGAAGTTGGGCTTTAGGTTCCATGAAGTTATTCTGGGGAAGTTGATGGGCAAGGCCATGAATGAATCTGAGAATAATGGGGGCTTCTCCGTGTCAGGACCTCTGATGGTGTTGTGGTGTAGGGCCAGGTACTAGGTGCCCAGGAGGAAGTTGGGGGAGATGGGCACCTCAGCATTTTCTTCTTTTTAGCTCACTGGGGCCTGTTCCCAGTGCATAGTAATAGGTCAAAGCAGAATGCTGCTGGGGAGTGCCCGATGGGGAGAGTGGGGCTGACATCAGCCAGTGGTCAGGAAGATAAACACAGCATCTGAGGATCTGAGCCCTGCTGGGTCACTCTGTCCTCAGGTTTAATGGCAGCAAGGGTCTAGTGAGGACACCTTCAGTGTGCCCATCTCCTTGCTCCCATCTGGACTTCTTTTGATGCCTGGCTGGCATCCTGGGCACCTCCTTCTCTCTTATCCTGGGTTCCCTTGACCATTCCTGGGTTAGAGGTGCTTTCTTAAAAAAACCTGTTTATTTTTGTATTTTGGCCATGCTGCACAGCATGCAGAATGTTTCAGGCCTACGAGGGACTGAACCTGGGCCTCCATACTAAAAGTGCCAAATCCTAACCACGAGGCCGTTAGGAAGTGCCCTAGAGTTGCTTTTCCTTCGATCTTGTCTTCCTCTTATTCTGGTAATGCACATCCTCCAATAACTGTGTGAGGAAAGCTTCGTGGGAGGTAAATTTTTTGAAGCTCAACTGGCCTAAAAATGTCTGTTCTGCCATCACACTTGATTGGCAGTTTGGAAATAGAATTGCAAGTTTGAAATCCAAGTCCTGAAGGGAAATTAACACATTGCTGTTTGTTCTCTCTTTCCACTGTTTCTGTTGCAAAGTACGAAGTTCTTCTGATTTCTGATAGGCTACTTGTGACCTGATTTTTTTTTTTTTCTTTCTGGAAGCTTATAATGTCTTTTTTGTCCCCAAGGATCTGAAATGTCACACTCATGGGCCAAGACATGGGTTTCTTTTCATTCACTGTGCTAGATGGTCTCTGACATACTGTGTGCCATTTCCCTCTGGCACCTCAATTCCTTCAGTTTTGGGAATCCTTCTAGAATGTTCTTTTTGTTCTCCATATTCTCTTCTCATCCTGCAGGTAGCATTCAGGAGCTGGACTCTCCATAGCAGTTATTTGATTTTTCATTTTCTCCTCTTTTCAATCTCTTTATACTTGAATTTTTAGAAGATACCATCTAACACTTCTAGTTTTTAATTTCTCCTAATATTCTTTAAATTCTGTGAATTTTTTGGTTTTTAATTTTCTGGATTTTGTTATCACTTTTTTATTTTCATGGATACTCGATCTTCTCTAAGAATATCATTAATACACATTTGCTGACATTTGCTTGAAGCTTGGGCTTTCTCCAGCTTGCTCCCTTCTTTTTGCTTGTTTTGATCTTTATCATCTTTGTAGAGGCTTTTGCCTGCAATGCGGGAGACCTGGGTTTGATCCCTGGGTTGGGAAGATCCCCTGGAGAAGGGAAAGGCCACCCACTCTAGTATTCTGACCTGGAGAATTCCATGGACTGTGTAGTCTAAGGGGTTGCAAAGAGTCTGACATNCGGGAGACCTGGGTTTGATCCCTGGGTTGGGAAGATCCCCTGGAGAAGGGAAAGGCCACCCACTCTAGTATTCTGACCTGGAGAATTCCATGGACTGTGTAGTCTAAGGGGTTGCAAAGAGTCTGACATGACTGAGTGACTTTCACTTTCAGAGGGTTTTCACGGGTGTTTGATAATCCTTGGTTGCTTGGGGTCTAGAAAGCTGTTATGAAGTTCTGAGCAGGTGGGTGGACCTTGTCAAATTTATTTCCCCATAGAGTGATCCAGGTTGGGTATTTGGTGGAAAACCCCAATGTTGGTCTCTTTAGCCCTTCCCTCTTGGTCTGCTTAGATGTCCTCGAGAAGCTTTCAGTCTCCTTCCGGGAGGGGTGGATCTGGAGTTCAGCCTGGCAGCTCCTGGGGGGAAGAGATCTGGGGTGGGCGCTGTCTATGTTCAGGGTTCAGTGTGCATGTCTGCTCATGTGACACCCCTATTTTCACCAGACTACCCATGGCCTCGTGATGCCTGCCAGGCCAGATGGCCCTGTATTTTACCCTCTTCAGGAAATAATCTCTCTGATGTTTGCCTTGGTGGGGAAGGGGCAGTCACTCCATGGAATGGGATGAGAAGCTAGAAGTTAACAGCTTCTAAAACAGCTGTCTTTCCAGCCTTTTGCACTTTTCCTGTCCTCTGTTTCCCCAGCTCTGGAGGAGCGGCGTGCCCATTTTCCGCTTTCCTCCCTAATGGCTTGAGATCATTTTTTTTACCCTCACCTCCTGAATCACTTAGCCCTCCTCTCTCTGCTTTGCAGATCCTGAAAATTTGTTGCTCCTTACTCCTCTTTTCTCCTAAACTTGTATTTTTAAAACAGCAGTTCCTTTATGTAGTCTTGATGGGATTATAGGAGAGTGAAATTAGATGCATGTGTTTACCAATTTATCAACTTAAGCTGGAACTTCTTGTCACTTTTTTTTTTTTACATCATTGGATCCAGTACACATCTTACTATCGGAAGCCAAAGGTCATGTCCATTAACAAGATTTGTGACCATTCAGCCAACACCTTTGTGCCAGGTGCCATCCAGCCCTTGCCATGTGTAGACATCCAAGTAGGAATGGCCATCATCCTTAGTTTACAAAAGACGAAACTGACCTCCGCTTCAGCCCGTGCACCCAAGGTCACTGCTAAAAGAGTGGCAGTGCTGGGATCTGAATACAGTCCAAGATTTTGCTTTTTGAAACCCTGTGAAAGTTTTTAACAAGCCCAGGAATTTCCTTATCCTAGGAGCTGATATGAACTAATGCCTGTGAATTCTATGAGGAGCTCTGAGTTCATTTCACTGGACTTTGAGGGAGCAAAAGATTTTGACATGTATGGGGTTGAGTAACCCAGCCTGGGCTTTTGAAAAGTGAATGGTGCGGGCACCCCCAAGCCTGAGAAGCATCTGCTTTCCCCAGCCGTAGCACCTCGTGCCTCCTGGCTAGCTGGGTGTGTAGCTGAAGGTCTTTCATGGGCACTGTTGTGCCGTCTGTCTGTAGCACAAAGTGTACATGATTTTCTGGCCCACCCGGGAGAAGGTGTGTCCTCCGGTGAGGCTGTGGTGACCAAGGGCTTCTTTTCTGTCTAGCCACAAGTCTGGGTAACTCTGTTGTCCATTCAGCATTCTGAGCACCAGCGTCTCATTTTCCTATTGACAGTTTTGCTTCTGCTCGGCAGCATTATGAAGGCATTGATTTGGAAAAGACATGCAACCAGAAATAGAAGCTTTAAAGTCTGTACAGATTTAATTATTTATTGTGGTTTTTTGCAACGCCTATTGCAACCAGAATTTTCAGACCAAATTAGGTGTCCCAAAGAAGTGTACTTCAGAGCTTCAGTGTTGCCTAAAGCTTTAAGGTGGGACTTGATAGGTTTGCATATTCAAGTATTAGAAATATTGGTAAACAATGAGACTGTTTTCTCAAATGTGGAGAGTGTTGTCATTCTTGTAGCAGGTTTCAGCTTCAGTGAGCTTTCTAAACATGGCTGCTTGGTTGTTAAGAATATGATTCTGTTTGTATTCTTTCCCATAACTAAAGGTAGTCCTTTGCCTAGAAGAATGTAATATAAAACACAAATGGTCGGAAATAGGTTTTTTTAAAAGTACAAAGCACTATTAGCCTGCCCCTGCCTATGAACCCTTGAAATTAGCTGGGGTTACATTTTAATACAGCATTTTGAGCCAAATTATTTTTAGTCTCTGTGGAGAGAACCCTTTTCATTTAAAGGGATTAAAAGAGTGCTGGATCAATTTCAGCTGCTTTAAAATGCACATTTGGGGCCTTTTTTATGTTCTCTCAAGTTCTAAAGAAAAGAACATTTTAAGGGCACTCTGTAAACTGCTTTACAGTATTGGCTTTCAAATGTAAGTACAGCTTTACCTAGGAGAGAAAATGGTGGATAACATACGCCTTGAATATTTTCTTTGGGAGTAATAAAGTTTTACCTTTATATTTTAATTTCTTTTTTTTTTTTTAACTTTTTTCATCATGGGAATATCGTCTCCTCTGTTCTTACTACCCAAAGGAAAATATTTAGATGCCTCATATGAGAAACATGCTATACCACAGCCAAACTTTGAATCAGAAGAGAAATTTAGAACATCTTGTCAGCATAGACCTGCAATCCCGAGGTCACCATCTCTTTAGACCTTGAGAGAGGGAGCTTCTACTGAAAAAAGCCTAGACTTCGGAATTGTACGTTTCAATTCTGCCTGTATCTTGCATTCTGAGAAATGTCATTTGACCTCTTTGGGCTTGTTTCTGCAGCAGTAAAATGGAAATCTCAATTTGCATGGTAACTGTACAGTTTAGAGAGAATGCACATGGGGAGTCTGCTGTAACAACTGGTGTATAACTGGGAACTCTAGCCATAATATAGCAGTAATTGATAGTGTTTACTGCCTACTAGCCTTTGTTCTAAGGGTTATGTGTGACTCATTAAAGCCTCATGAAAACCTTCTAAGATAGATACTATGTTAATATCCCCACTTTATGAGAAAACTGAGGCATACACATTAACATCCGCATTTTACAGATGAGAAAACTGAGGCCCGGAGAGTTTTGAGTGCTCTGGGTTATACAGCTAGTAAATGCATGCTGTATGCAACAACAGTAGGTGCCCCATACATGCTTGTTGAATGAGTATGTGAAGGAATTTCCATAACTTCCTAAGATGGGAACTTTTTCTGGAGGTCCATGCTTCCTCCACAAAATGTGTTTTCTTCAGAGCCTCATACTCAATTTTCTTGTGCACCTCCTTTCGCCATAGAGAGCTGGTGTCAAACCCTGCATCAGCATTTCTACTGAGTTTTCTGCAGCACAGCTGATCCCCATAGCCGACCTGAATCTTTTTGCCTTGAAGGGACTATGAAAGATTCACTTGGTAAATACAGATCTTTGAAAGCAACACCCCTAGAGCAAGAGCTGCCACCGTGTTTCTATAAAGGACCAGACAGTAAAGATTTTCAATTTTGCAGACCATAGCATCTCTGTCACAACTTCCCTGTTGTAGGTTGAAAACAGCCACAGATAATAAATAAATGGATGGGCGCAGCCGTGTTCCAAGAAGACTTTATTTACAGAAAGAAGCTGGCTGGCCACATTTGACAGGAGAGCTGTCTTTTGTCAACCCTGTTACACAGCAGCGCTTTTCCCTACTTTGCAGTGCCTAGGCGTACCTTTTTAGATAGAGATGCGTGGGTTGCTACCCCAATAAAAGGCTGATACTCAGAAAAAAGTAAAATGATTTCTCTCACGCAGTTGTGAAAATGAACACAGGTTAACGGTTCTGTTTTACTTGGGTTAAGGAACTCGGCAGACACTGTAAGCAATTCAAAGGGAAAAAGTCAAAAAGCATATGCTTATATTGAATGAAGGGATTGGATTGCATATGGCGGCAAATCTGATTTTTTCCTGCAGGGTGGGGAGGGAAGTCACTCAAAACTGGACAGTGACCAATGTAATGTCTACCAGTCACTTATCATTTAAAGAGTTGTGTGTGTGGCTTAGTGATAAACAATCTGTGTGCAATGCAGGAGACGCAGGAGATTTGAGTTTGATTCCTGGGTCAGGAAGATCCCCTGGAGGAGGAAATGGCAACCCACTCCAGTATTTTTGCCTGGGAAATCCCATGGACAGAGGAGCCTGGTGGGCTACAGTCCATGGGGTTGCAAAAGAGTCAGACACGGCTGAGTGACAGAGCAACTGAGCAGCCAGACACACCTGAAAGCTCAAGGGCAGTGAGAGCTTGGAGCATGATGGTCTGGAAGGGTGTGCCGTGTGTAGACAATGCAGAGCTCTCCTTTGAAACACGTATTTCATACACCTCCAAGACACTGGTCCTGTAGGTTCTATGTTATGTTTAGAAACCTGCATATTCCAAGTGACGGTCCAGCAGGAAGGCTTTGTACCAACTTTGAGTAACATCATATGAAGGTTCGTTGTTTGCCTGCTCTTTTTCTTTCTGCTCCACGCTCCTCTCCTCTGATTTCGGGAAACCAACCCCATCTTGTGAGGGTCTCCCATACAGTTGACCAGACAGGTGACAAATAGTTTTTTTGTTGTTGTTGTCGGATGCAGTGGGGACAGGGGAAGTTTGGATATTGAGCAACATTCATTCTCATCTTCTATCTTTACTGTTTGCTCACATCAGGGAGAGGGACTGAAAGGATGGAGGGGGAGACTTAACCTGAATTGATAATAAAAATAGTTTAGAGGAACTAAGGAAAGGATGCTTGCCACAGAGGATGAGTGAACCTTGAATGCTTCTTGGTACAGTTGGAGGAAGGTAGAGAGAGACTGGGAGAATTAGGCCAGTGCTGGAAAGGGCTGTAGGGTGGACACAGACTGGAAAAGCAGGAAGCATGAGTTTTAAACAATCAGGAGTACAGAGACGTCATTAAACACATCAGGGAACTCAGAACTCATTAAGTTGACCCTCATTTATACGTTTGCTTTCCCTCACATCTTTAACCACCAGCCCTGTCTTGGCCCATCAGATGCTGTTCCTCTTTGGCCAGACCAGCGAACCTGTCTTGTGAGTTTCCGGAGGATGGGGAAGTCCAGAAAAATCTGACTGTCAGCAAGCTGACTTCCTTTTGGCTAAGTTTTCTCTCTGTCTGAAAAAGCATAGGGGCGGATGGGTGGGTGTCCTTGATACAGAGTATCTGGAAATTATCAGCAAGTCAGGATGGTTGAGATGGAATTTCCCTCTGACTTGCTTTCCAGTGGGAGCAGTCCTTTGTATCAGAGTGCAGGTGGGAGAGAGAAGAGTTCAGTGCCCCCTGCCCCTTCAAAGTCTTTCATTCAAACAGTTCACGCTTCTCAGATTGGAGCCCTAGTCCCAGAGCGACCTTGGAAATAGTATAATTTCATGCTAGTGGGAGAGCCTTCATGTGAATTCCTTAGCTTGGTGAGTTCAGCCTTTAAAGGGCAGACATTTTTCCATCCCCTCATTCTCTGAAAGATGCTGTGCAAGGGCTTTCAGGGAAAAGGGGGCACAGGGACACAAGGAAACACAAGGGAAAACAGCTCTGTGGAGTTGGGAGTCGCTGGTGGTAGGTGGAAGGTGTTCCTGGTGGCAGACACTGTGGACAAAGGGCTGGTGATACTGCAAGCTGAATGGCTTTACTTCCTGGTGTCTAAATGCTGGCTTTGAACACAGTATGTTCCTTCAACACCTGCTTCTTACTGAGGGTTTCATCCCTATCTTGTCTTCTCCTTGAGAGTAAATCTCAGAACTTGCCTGTGTTGTTGGCAATGTCGAGTTATATTCACTCTGAAGTCTAAGCCAAAGATATGAGTGTCAAGAACGTAAGTGATAGGAATGCCCTGGCAGTAGGCACTGCTGCCCCTGGGCTATCCCAGGTCTCCTGCTTGAGCAGGAGGCAGAGGTGGCAGCAGCCATGGCAACTGTCTGGGCCCTACTTCCGCCAGGAATGTCTCACCAGGGCCTGCCCTGCCTGGGTCAGGGATGCCCATGTGTGCCCTGCAGGCTGCCACCCAGCACCTGCTATGTTCGCTCTGCTCACAGTGCTTGGTGATTCTTGAAAGAACTCGGCAAGTATGCTGTTCCCTTTTCGCAGGAGTTATTCTGCCTGCCTTCGCCTTGTTTCTACTCCAGGGCACCTAGGATGGGGAGGGTGATCAGTGTTCTTCAGCTAAATAAGGCGTGCCCTCCACCTTGGGTCCCTCTCAGGAAGTGATTCAAAAGGTCTTTAGGTTGTTTCTTAAATGATCCTTGGCCACTTAGTTTTAGAGTTAACCACAGAAGCTGAGAAGGAGCTGATAGCTGTGTGAAAGGCAGGAGCCTGTTTCCAGGCAGGACAGATTGTCCTTTGAGATTCAGAACCCTTACTTCCTAGTTTGGACTGGAAATCCAAGTAGCTCTGTGACTTCCATGTTCTGTGTTGTTGTTCTCTGTTCTGTATTCATGGACTGCTGGCTCAGCATACTGAGACTCAACTGCAAAATTGTATACAGTTGAAGAATGGAATTTTAGGATTGTTTGGGGCTGTTCTGCATTGTATACATCATCTTTTTATTGGGGGGTTATAGATACCGCATTGTATACATCTTTTTATTGGGGGGTTGTAGATACCAATGGGCTTCCCTGGTGGCTCAGATGGTAAAGAATCTGCCTGCAGTGCAGGAGACCTGGGTTCAATCCTGGGGTCAGGAAGATCCTCTGGAGAAGGGAATGGCAACCTACTCCAGTATTCTTGCCTGGAGAGTCCCATGGACAGAGTAGCCCGGTGGGCTACAGTCCATGGGGTCACAAAGATTTGGACACGCTCAACTTAGTGACTAAACAACAAACAGATGTAGTCCTCTGCCTCTAGATGTCTGAAGCGAGTCCTAAAATTTTCAGGCTGCCAAGCCTTGGCCAGTATATTGATTATCAGTCTTGAAATTAGTTTTTTTAAAAAGCTTGAAGTTTTTCCTGCTTACTTCTGGGATCTAAACTTTCTTTAATTTGCCTGAGACTGAAAGGCTACAAGTAACTGAATTTCCTTGACACTAAATAAAAAGCTGTAACTTTGGTTAAGACTCTGCTAGTACATGATATCTTGCTTTAGATCAGGATTGAGTCCTACTTGGAAAGGTAGAAGTGAAGTATCAGTTGCTCAGTCATGTCTGATTCTTTGCGACCCCATGGACTGGGGCTCACCAGGCTTCTCTGTCCATGGAATTCTCCAGGCCAGAATACTGAAATGGGTAGCCATGTCCTCCTCCAGGAGATCTTCCTGACCCAGGGATTGACCCCATGTCTCCTGCACTGCAGGCAGAGTCTTTAGCATGTGAGTCACCAGGGAAGCTCTGGAAAAGTAGAGGAAATGATGATCATGTTGGCAACTCAGCTTCAGTAGAGTGTAATGTAAGATGATGGTGAGGCAAAGAAAAACAGCCATATTTCTTGCATCTGTTTAATTGTGCTTTCAATAACTCATTCAGTTGAGGCTTGGTTCTTTTCTTTCTTTCTTTGGTAATGAGCACATGATAGCATGATCCACTAAGCAGTGTGCAAATATTAGTTGTGTATTTCTCTGTTTCTGGGAGAAACTTGCCTACTGAGGTTTAGAAGAAGCTGGTTTTTTCCTCATTTACACAGCAAGCAATATGATTTGGGAGATGGAATCCAGAGATCTGAGGTCAGAGGAGTCAAATTCTCATCAAGCTTTTCTACAGTCTGAAATGGCTGACTTTGAACAAATTGCAATGGAATTACTATTATTTTTTTTTAATTTCAATCTGCACATTTGCGGACAACCCCTTCTTATGTCACAGGGAGGTTGTAGGGTTCCACGGGGAGCCTGTGTGAGAGAGCACTTTGTAAATATTGAAGTGTGATCCTGGTCATTCAAAAAAACTTTTTTGAAATTTTATTTAATTCATTCATTTTTCAATTGAAGTATACTTGATGAAAGTGAAAGAGGAGAATGAAAAAGTTGGCTTAAAACTCAGCATTCAAAAAACTAAGGTCATAGCATCTGGTCCCATCACTTCATGGCAAATAGATGGGGAAACAGTGGACACAGTGGCAGATTTTATTTTCTTGGGCTCCAAAATCACTGCAGATTGTGACTGTAGCCATGAAATTAAAAGATGCTTTCTTATTGGAAGAAAAGCAATGACAAACCTAGACAGCCTATTAAAAAGCAGAGACATTACTGACAAAGGTCCATCTATTCCAAGCTGTTGTTTTTCCAGTAGTCATGTATGGATGGGAGAGTTGGACCATAAAGAAAGATGAGCGCTGAAGAATTAATGCTTTTGAACTGTGGTGTTGGAGAGGACTCTTGAGAGTCCCTTGCACAGCAAGGAGATGAAATCAATCAATCCTAAAGGAAATCAGTCCTGAATATTCATTGGAAGGACTGGTGCTGAAGCTGCAATACTTTGGCACCTGATGCTAAGAGCCGACTCATTGGGAAAGCCCCTGATGCTGGGAAAGACTGAAGGCGGGAGGAGAAGACAGAGGATGAGATGGTTGAATGGCATCACTGACTCGGATGGGCATGAGTTTGAGTAAGCTCTGGGAGTTGGAGATGGACAGGGAAGCCTGGAGTGCTGCAGTCCATGGGGTTTCAAAGAGTTGGACACGACTGAGCAACTGAACTGATTGATAGTTGATGTACAATACTGTATAAGTTTCAGATGTACAAGACAGCGATTCACAGTTTTTAAAGGTTATATTCCACATATAGTCATTATAGAATAGTGGCTGAATTCCGTGTGTTGTACAAGATCATGGTCCATTTTATTTATTCCCCTTCGTAAGTGTGACTGGCAGACCCGATGATTTCTGAGAAGCTTGGCTTTCACTGGAATGATGAGATAAGCTACTGGAGTGAAGGGCATGTGGTAAGTAAGATCAAAGGCCTTCCTGGAGCTCAACTTCCTTTCTCCCAATAAAGCAAGAATAGGGCTGAACTTCAGTGGGTGAGAGCTTTAGAGCTTGCCATACATTTTAGGAATTTTTCTTAACGTGGCTTCCAAAGGACCCCTTTCTCTGGCTTTCCCCTACTCACTGGTTTGCTCAGCCTCCTTTTGTAGCTCATCTCCTCAATCTGTATGTAGCTGGGTCCCAGATCTCAGTGTGTGCTTCTTTTCTTGAAAGTAGTTCCCTCAGTGACCTCATTTCACGTCACAACTTTTTAAATACTAAGTAAATCCCCCAAACTCCCAAACTGTCTCCTGAAATCCAAACTCCTGTCCCGCTGCCTTCTCAATTTCGATGTCTCCGACTCAGTGTGTCCCTAGTTTAAAGTGATCCTCTTCTTTCAACAACAACAACAACAAAGACCCACCAAGAACCAGCTCTACTTGCAGTTGTGCCCTTTCTTAAGCTCCCACTTCTTTCTCTCCCCAATTATTTTCTAGATAGCTCTTCATGTTTTTCCCCCTCCTCACCAAGGGTGACATGACGGAGAAACAAGTATCCCAGTTTGAGAGTTGAAACACGTTGTCATCCACTTATCTGAAGGCTGAGGCCACAAGTCCAGGGTCTCCCAGCCAGGTATCATGGATTCTTGTTTTCTCAGCAAACAGCTGTGTGAACTTTGGGGTGGTACCTTTCCCAGCCATCTCAGTGGAATTATTTATAGTCATAATAGCCCAGGCTGGCTCCAGGAAAGAGGTGCACCCAAATAATATATCAGCCATAATTTTCCATTCAGCATTTCCATTTTCTCTCTAGTCAACCACAATCCTCAGCCCTCAAGAGTGCTGTTATTTAAAACTGTGAATCATAAAGCTGTATCAAGCCTACCAGCCAGAGGAAACGTTGCCAGATGGTTTCTGACCAGGTACATCTCTTGAGACCCTGAAAACCAGCTTCATGATGCAAGGTGCTTTGGAAGGGCAAATTATTGTATTTATTTTCAGGTTATTAAATTATTTATGCATGCTAGCAGTGGAGATGTTTCTCTGCTTTCCAACTAATAAATGTTGACTGCTCTTACTAGGGTCTCAATAAGACTGAGTAAGCTCACAGTAACCTGTGAGTTCTGAGTAACCTTAGAAGTAGGTTTCAGTGTTAATGGCCTCTGAACTAAGAATCATTGCCTAGAAATATTTCCTAGACCTTAAAAGATTAAGGCGAGAAGAAACAAATCAAGACAGAATCTGGCTTGATTATAAGTAGTATATTTAATTTTTCTATAGCTTGCTTACTCAAATTAAAAAGCAAAAATATAATAAGTGGCCAGTCATTGCAGGTGATGGTTCTCAACTTTGGCTGCACATTGTTATCCCCAGGGCGCTTGAGGAACCCTGCTGCCTGGGTTCCACCCCCCAGAGAGTCTAATTGAATTGGTTTTGGGTGGGAACCAGGCATCAGGATTTTTGAAAACTCCCCATGTGCTCAGATGCTCAGTCATGTCCCACTCTTTGTGACCACGTGGATTGTAGCCTGCCAGGCTCGTCTATCCATGGGATTCTCCAGGCAAAGAATACTGGAGTGGGTTGCCATTTCCTCCTCCAGGGGATCTTCCAGACCCTGGGATTGAACCTTCATCTCTTAGATCACCTGCATTGGCAGGTGTATTCTTTACCACTAGCGACACCTGGGGAGCCCTATGTGATGCTAATGTGCAACCAAGGCTTGAGAATTCTAACAGGGACCTAAAAATACTTTGTAGATATCTGTCCTATTTTTTTTTTGTTTGTTTGTTTTCTGGAGGAGACCAGAGCCTCCTGGGGATTTTCCAGATCTTTTACTTACTTGTGGGAGATATGAAAATGAAAAACAGTTCCCCTTCGCCTGTAAACGTGATACTTTTGTAGACTTTGGAGCATTAGCCACATGTCCATCACCAGTTCCCATGGCATGGAGCAGACACATTTCATGCCTTGTTCAGTGTAACAGGTTCTTATTAGCATCTCCCATGATGTTTGTAAGTCCTGAGACTAGCTCACCATTACCTAGTTGGTAAGTGGCAGACTTGACATTTGAACCCTGATCCCATATCATCCTCCATTGTTCCCCATCTGCTGGCTGCAAGAGAGGATGTCTTTGCTAAATAGCCACCATATAATTCCACATGAACAAGAAAAATAATGTTAAGGAGACATTTAGGGGGCTTAACTGTATGAGCAGCTAGGTCTACATGAAGGTAGCTACTGTGCATTGATGACTCAGTGAAAGACTGAAGATTAAGTGGATGGGAGAAAGAATGGAGTAGATCGCCTGGGACAGGGGACTCAGAGCGTAGGTGGAAGTGTTAGTCTTGAACAGATGGAAGGACACATCTTAGGGAGGAAGGAGCTGTGTGGTTACAAGAACTTTTAGAGGTTTGGCAGGAAGTTAAGGTGAGCTTTATTTCTGATGACTTCCATTGTTCTTTGTGAAGTCCCTTACATAGGCACGAGTTCTAAGAGCATGTTCGAAAGTCCAATTTATAAGTCCAGCAGAGTTAACGGAGGTACCCAAGGAACACAATCAGCTATATAGTACTCTACTGTAATAGGTTTATAATACTTGTCATAAAAAGCAAACAAAAAATAAATATTTTTAATCTTATAGTATGATATCTTGAAAACTACAGAAGTATCAGCTACACCACAGCTTTTACACTTGCTTCCAGACATCTTGGCCTTGAAATAAAGAAACTATGCTACTGTACTCTATGGAGTCAGTTCAGTTCAGTCCCTCAGTCATGTCCGACTCTTTGCGACCCCATGAATCACAGCACACCAGCCCTCTTGTCCATCACCAATTCCCAGAGTTCACCCAAACTCATGTCCATCGAGTCCGTGATGCCATCCAGCCATCTCATCCTCTGTCATCCCCTTCTCCTCCTGCCCCCAATCCCTCCCAACATCAGAGTCTTTTCCAATGAGTCAACTCTTCGCATGAGGTGGCCAAAGTATTGGACTTTCAGCTTTAGCATCAGTCCTTCCAATGAACACCCAGGACTGATCTCCTTTAGAATGGACTGGTTGGATCTTGCAGTCCAGCGGACTCTCAAGAGTCTTCTCCAACACCACAGTTCAAAAGCATCAATTCTTCAGCACTCAGCTTTCTTCACAGTCCAACTCTCACATGCATACATGACCACTGGAAAAACCATAGCCTTGACTAGATGGACCTTTGTTGGCAAAGTAATGTCTCTGCTTTTTAATATGCTATATAGCTTGGTTATAACNCTTTACTAGCATGTGAGATGAGTGCAATTGTGTGGTAGTTTGAGCATTGTTTGGCATTGCCTTTCTTTGCGATTGAAATGAAAACTGACCTTTTCCAGTGATGGAGTAATGTACAGTAAAGTCCATAAAAGCACAACCACTTGCAGAGGATGCATGCACGTGACAATGTTCACCAGATACGTGAACTTATGTGGTTGGACATGTGAACACATGTTTGCATCTTTGAAACTTTGCAGCTTGAAGGTTTGTATATAGGGGACTTGCCATAATAAGAAATAAATTATCTGTGGGGAACTTCATGAGGTGGGGTGAGTGGTTTGAGGGGATGTTTGAAAAAAAGTCTTGTGGAGAGTGGGAAAGAGATACTAGGGAGATAATAGAGGTAGTGTCAAGAATTCATGAAGGATGGAAATTATGTGAAAGTGTCACTGCACAGACTGTGTTTCTCGTTCACTGCTAGTTTCTCTCTCAGTGCTCAGCATTGTGCCTGGCAGATTTTGAATAAATGGCTGACTTATCGAAGAATAAATATAGTAACACTAGGAGGTGAGAGATGGGAAAATGGGAGCGTGTGGACACAGAGTGGGATTTTAATTTAGTCTTCTGGATGGTGAGTGTTTCCAGGTGCTGACAAATTTTGGGTTGTGACCACAGGAGTAGATGGCAGCAGTGGCATGGAGGTAAAGACCATTGCCATTGGGGGATACCTCAGGCCTGAGATGCTAAAAGTAAGAAGTCACCCTGGATGATATGGAATGGGTGGGTGGGTGTTAGTCGCTCAGTCGTGTCTGACTCTTTTGCAACCCATGAACTATAGCCTGTGTCCATGGGATTTCCCAGACAAGAATACTGGAGTATTCTTCTCTAGGGGATCTTCTTGACCCAAGGGTGGAACCTGGGTCTCCTACGTTGCAGGCGGATTCTTCACCATCTGAGCCACCAGGGAAGCCCCGTTAGGGCATGGAGTGGAGAGTAAAACTGTCAACCACCTGTCAATCTTCAAAAACATACAGAGATTGGTACTTTATCAGAAGAGGTAGAGTGTGGTCTGAGCATCAGCTGTTTACAAGTGGAAGGACAATGGCCTGGAAGTGGTGTTGGGTCATAAGATAGATTCTAAGAAGCTTCATGGCCATGAGTGTGTTGGGTATAGGGGCAGAGGCCACAGAAGACATGGTATCCTCAGAGGAGAGCTGGGTACTGCAGAGGGCAGCAGTTGAAAGGGATATTCCAGGGAGAGGAGCTTATTCCTCAACAAAGGAGCTGAGGTTCACTGAGAAGACTCCCCCCTCCTCCCCCGCCCAGGAGAACTGCAGTTGGAGTCACTAAAGCATTGGTATAAGTTTGAGACATCCAAACTTTACATCATAGTCTGGCCCTGACATTCCTCGACATGGTTCTGAGAATCTTGGCTGGCTTTACTTACATGCAGGTGGTTAGCTGGTGATCTATGCACACCTATCCCCACACCATAAGTTCATCATTCACAAGATGTTTTCAGCTGTATTACCTCATTGTGATTTTGACAATCTGAAAAATGTTAACATCTCCAAGATGCATAGATTGAGAACTCTGACCCAGTGTGCTTTCTTCTTCCTAAATTCTGTACCCCATTGCTGAATTCTGTCCTCACTTGCTTTTCTAGACCACCTGCCAAAGTGGCTTTCTTAGGTGCCTGCATGCTAAGTCGCTTCAGTTGTGTCCAACTCTTTGCAACCCCATGGACTGTAGCCCACCAGGCTTTTCTGTCCATGGGAGTTCTCCAGGCAAGAATGCTGGATTGGGTCACTGTGCCCTTTTCCAAGGGATCTTCCTGGACCAGAGATCAAACTCACATCTCTTACATCTCCTGCATTGGCAGGTTCTTTACCACTAGCACCACCTGGGAAGCCTGGCTTTCTTGGGAGACAGGACTAACAGCAGAGGAGGGGGATTATGAGAGTCTTACTGAGAGAGACCCAGAGCACCTCTGCCAGTGGCCAAATACAAATGAGAACCTCTGACCTAAGGAAATTAGTGCAATGAGGGACGTTTTGCATTTTTATAGCTGTTTTTGATGGCCATTCACTTTTAGGTCTTAAGATAGTCTTTGACTTGGGCTAAGTAGCCTAAATATAGACAAGAACTATGCTGTGTATTTCAAATTTTTCTCTTTTATATTCTTATTAAAGTTTGCAACAGTTTTGTTCAATAGAAATAGAATGTGAAAATACTAATAGATAACCAACAAGGACCTATTGTATAACACAGGGAACTGTATTCAATATTTTCTAATAACCTATAAGGGAAAACAGACTGAAAAATAATATATATAACTGAATATATATATATTCAGTGATTCAGACATATATGTGTGTATACATATGTCTGTGCTGTATCACTGTGCTGTATACCCAAAACTAACACAACATTGTAAATCAGCTGTACTTTGATTTTTAAAAATGTTAAAAAATGGGACTTCCCTGGTGGTCTAGTGGTTAAGATTCCACGCTTCCACTTGCAAGGGGACATGGGTTCGACCCTTGGTCAGGGAACTAAGATCCTGCATGCCACACAGCATGGCCAAAAATAAGCAAAATTTGTTCATAAACATTTTTAAAAAATAAAAAATATATATGTGTGTGTGTGTCTCTCTCTCTCTCCTTTTATATATATATATATATAATATATGAGCCTCATTTTTCTGGTGTCCACACTGAAAGGTAAAAAGAGGTAAAATGCATGAAATGATTTTCATTCTTATTTTGCAGGCTGTCTGTGAAACCCGGGGTGTAGGTTGCACTTACGGCCCATCTCTGTTTGCATTAGCCATGTTTCAAGTGCGTGGTGGCCACGGTGGCTGGTGTTTCTTCCTATAATGGGTAGCGCAGACCTGACAGTATTAAGAGGGTGGCATGTCGTGTGGAGAACCTTTCACCACAGTTCTCATATTTTGTTATTGTTAGCTGAATCATTTTGATTAAATTTGGGCTGATAAATTTCAAGTGTCTCAATTACGTCTGTAGTCATCACACTGTTCCTTTGATTATCCTTCAGCACCTTGTTGCTTTTTGAGTAGGTTTGGAGGAGACCTTGTGGAGAACCACTGCTGTTTCTGAAAGAACCTGGAATGGCAAAGCTAATCAGAAATAATTCAGCCTGACTGTGATGCAGGACTGCATTCATGTGGCCACATATGCGTGATTACAGATTCAAGGCTGTAGTCACTCCTCTTAGGAAATTGGGCAGGAGGTGTGATACTCAGCACTAAAGTATCTAAGAGCATTAGAACTTGTTGCAGCTTAATGCTGCTCTGACCTAAGGGCCTGCAGTGCCCTGAAGCGAGTAGTACACGTGTAGGTAGGACTTTCAGAAATCTGGCCCTTCTCATGGCCATTTTTTCCACCCAGACTTGTTTCATCTTTAGATCTCTGCTCGATTTAGTATTTGTTGTTGTACAATGGTGGTAGAGTTTCCTCTAGAGCTGGAAACCAGGCCATTCTCCTCTAAATGGCATTGGTTGTGGGAGGAATAAATTAGGACTTTGGGATTAACATTTACTACACTCTGAGCGCTGAAGAATTGATGCTTTTGAACTGTGGTGTTGGAGAAGACTCTTGAGAGTCACTTGGACTGCAAGGGGATCCAACCAGTCCATTCTAAAGGAGATCAGCCCTGGGTGTTCTTTGGAAGGAATGACGCTAAAGCTGAAACTCCAATACTTTGGCCACTTCATGTGAAGAGTTGACTCATTGGAAAAGACTCTGATGCTGGGAGGGATCAGGGGCAGGAGGAGAAGGGGATGACAGAGGATGAGACGGCTGGATGGCATCACCGACTCGATGGATGTGAGTTTGAGTGAACTCTGGGAGATGGTGATGGACAGGGAGGCCTGGCGTGCTGCAGTTCATGGGGTTGCAAAGAGTCGGACACTACTGGGTGACTGAACTGAACTGAACACTATTGCATATAAAATAAATAAATAGTGAGGACCTACCATATAGCACAGGGAACTAGAGGTTAAAAAAAAAATGTCACTGGCTTTTTTTTTGGGGGGGGTAAAGGGAGAGGCCAGAGGAACTCAGGAATTGGTCTAACTGTACAGTTATGGCCAAATGAGTCTGGCTTCTAGCTTCTACAATAGTGTACTATGGTAGGTTTAGGATTCTTGCGGTGGTGCTTGAGAAAAAGAACGAGGCATTTCCAAGCTTTGGATTGTTTGTTACAAAGGAGAAAAGAGCAAAAAGTGATCTCATTTTAGTTTAGCTAGTTTATGTCCAGTTACAATCCACAAGGGGCTTCCCAGGTGGCACTAGTGTTAAAGAACCTGCCTGCCAATGCAGGAGACATAAGAGGCCCAGGTTCGATCCCTGGGTTGGAAAGATCCCCTGGAGGAGGGCATGGCAGCCCATTCCAGTATTCTTGCCTAGAGAATCCCATAGACAGAGGAGCCTGGCGGGCTACAGTCCATGGGGTCACAAAGCATCGGACATGACTGAAGTGACTTAGCACATTCACACACACAATCCACAATGTCCAAGTCAGTTTAGAAAATGGTTGTGTCCTTCCTCTAGTCTAAAATGTGTTGCCATGCTCTGTTACGTTTGAGATTTTGATTTATGGCCAAATGTGTACTTGTTTCTAGGAGAAAATAGGTATCAGATATACCTCTCTGGTCTATAGCTATTTTATATTAATGATTTCTAAAAATCAACAGACTATAGGTTTAAAGGGTGGTAAATGCACAGGCTTTCCTAAGAAATATTGTTATAAATGGGTTTGGTGTTTTTGTTTTATTTTTAGTTTGTGTTTCCTGTGGTAGGACCACATTTACCCTCATCTAGACTAAAAGTTGGGCCCAATAGTGAGGATTATGCCACAGTGGTATGCCTGGGTAAGGACTGTTTCTGGCTGTAGCAATATCCTTAACATAATGTGATTTAAAACCAAAACATGCCTTCAAATGGGAACTTAATATATATAGGGCAGTTTTTGCACATAGCTCAACAGTTCTGATGGAGAAGGCAATGGCACCCCACTCCAGTACTCTTGCCTGGAGAATCCCATGGACAGAGGAGCCTGGTAGGCTGCAGTCCATGGGGTCATGAAAAGTTGGACACGACTGAAGTGACTTAGCAGCAGCAGCAACAGTTCTGATAAAATGATTATCTTATGTTTATAATATACCTTTAGACCATTTAGGGGGCCAGCATTTCTGTCCCTCTAAATCCCCCTGATTTTTTTCCTTCTACTTTTTATAGTTTTCTTTTTGGTGTAGTCTAGGATAGATTTGGGCTTCTGTGGTGGCTCAGATGGTAAAGAATCTGCCTGCAATGTGGGAGACCTGAGTTCAGTCTCTTAAGTCAGGAAGATCCCTTGGAGAAGGGAATGGCAACCCACTCCAGTATTTGTGCCTGGAGAATCCCATGGACAGAGGAGCCTGGTAGGCCACAGTCCATGGGGCCACAAAGAGTCAGGTATGACTGAGTAACTAACACACACACAATAGAGTCAGATGATCTTTTATTATTCCTGAGTCACCTGGAGAAGACCACTATAATACTGCATCACTGTCGTGCAGAAATGTCCCATCCGTGACAAGTGAGCAGTGCTCCTGTCCATATGTACACAGTGCAAGAGCAGGAGAACCAAGAGCTGAATTCATCTTCATTTATACCTTTCTTTGGGGCAAAGTGAGACAGCTAGACTCCCCCACCCCGGCATTTTTGCTTCTGAATTTTATGACTTTTTTCCCCTTTAAATCAAATAAGTGATCAGTTTGCTAGGTTCTTCTTTAATCATAGGTGTAAGAACTTTTTAAACACAAACTGCTTTAAATTTTCTTATTTTTTTAGTCCACTGACCTTAGAAGTATCTTCCATCTGAGTCTTTAAACATCAAGTATGAGTTTATTTTTTATTCTAGCCTCCTAATGGTGGTGGTCTCAGGGCATTTTGTGGCAGGAAGCTTGGGGACAAATTAAAGGTGAACCGGTGAGGATCAGCCTTTGAATTGCCTCAGTCCTTTTGGAAATTTCACTTCCCCACCTATTTGCATAGAGAACATTCAGTGAGCATTGTCTCATTCTTTGTTTGGAAGTTTCTCCAAAATGGAGACGTTGCTATGGTTTTAAGATATCGCCTCTATTGCTCTCCTAACTTGGGAGATGCAGGTTGACTAAAGAGCAGTTACTTCTTAGCTGTGTGATCTATTTGTTGTTGTTGTTTAGTCGCTCAGTGTCTGACTCTTTGCAACTCTATGGACTGTAGCCCGCCAGGCTCCTCTGTCCATGGGATTTTCCAGGCAAGAATACTGGAGTGGGTTGCCATTTCCTTCTCCAGAGGATCTTCCCGACTCGGGGGTTGAACCAGCTTCTCCTGCATTGGCAGGTGAATTCTTTACCATTGAGCCACTGGGGAAGCCCATGTGATCTGTTATACCTTGGGATAAAGTTGAATGTATTTGCTTAAACTCTCAGCTTTCATTGGTGTTATGACGTTACTTGACCAGGACAGTGGTTCCAATAGGTGTTAAACTTCAAAGGCTTTTGCAGATCTAATAAATCTGTGCTGTATCTTAAGCAATGAAATCTACAGTCTTAGGACTGTGTAGAAGACACATCAATTAGAGAACATTCTCTGGTGAATTGGTTCTAAAGTTACACCTACCTTAATTGGTGTAAACTGCTTGCCATCTAATTGAGCTAATACCATTAAGGTTGCATCAGTCTGGCATTCTGAAGTCACCCCAGACAATTGATCTTCATTTTGTACCTATAGCAGTGATGATGCTAATTGGTAAAATTCCAGAGCACGGAGTTGTAGGATTCCAGGATAGTGTTTCTTTGGTTGGTTTGTATAAGACTCTCCTTTTACATCCCAATCAGTGGCTATTAACCCTTTTAGACCATTTTATTTCGGAGCAATGCTGCTACAAGATAATCTACAAAGTAGAATCATCAGAATATTAAGTTTGAGCTAGGGGCAAAGAAAATTGTGTTAACAAGCAGAGCCAGAGTTCATTTTAGCTATTAATTCTGTTGAGCTACTGTACTTTGCAGAGTTCACTTCCATTTGCCCACTGGCAGCTAGAAAGGAAGGTTTGAAATGGTTGGCTTTCTGGCATTTAATTAATCTTGGAAAATGTTGAAGTCCGGTTTGATTTTATGACTGAATGCTGTAATAGTCGTTGACTGTCATTTGTCAGTGTTACACGGTCAGGAAGCTATCTCTACCAAGTGTGACACGTGTGAATATCTACAAAATGGCTCTTATCAGGGAGGGGACACTTTGAAGATCTGAATATTGAGTGATTTCATTATTGTCATCACTATTAAGGGAAAAAAATTTTGCGCTACTATTCAAGAATATAAACCAGATTGTTAACTGATAAAGAGGAAGAAAAATCATCTGTAGGAGGGCAAACCTCAGGGGGATATTCAGCCACATAGAAAAGACTAGAGTCATTTGGTTTAGATTTTCTTTTTAACTGAGGAAGTCTTTCCCTCTGTTTCCTGGATCAAGGAAAACCCAACCTCCAGAGATGGGGCACATATAACACCATGAAGCAGTCTAAGGCAGTCTACTATAGGTTTATATACATCCCCTCCCCCTAGGCAACCACAAGTCTCTCTATATCTGTGAGTCTGTTTCTGTTTCATAGATAGGTTCATTTGTGTTGTATTTTTAGATTCCACATATAAGTGATACTATATGATATTTGTCTTTCTCTTTCTGACTTGCTTCACTTAGTGTGATAATTTCTAGTTGCATCCATGTTGCTGCAAAGCATTATTTCATTCTTTTTTTATGGCTGAGCAATATCCCATTGTATGTATATATGTATGTGTGTGGTGTGTGTGTGTATATACACACACATCTTTATCCATTCATCTGTCAGTGGACATTTAGATTGTTTCCATGTCTTAGCTTTTGTAATTGGTGCTACTTTGAACATAGGGGTACATGTGTCTTTTTGAATTAGAATTTTGCAAAGACATTTTCTTGAACGTGCCTTCTTAAAACATTTATCTTTTTGGTCTTGGTTTTGTTTTGGGGAGCAAAGCAGAATAAGTTCACTTGTATTTGCATGTGATAAACAAATTTTTAAGAGATCTTTAACGATTTGCTAATGCTAAAGCCAGCTCAGTTTCAACTGTTAAGGAGAAGATGTATTTTAGTTTTCTAAGAAGCAGGTCCGGGGAAGGCAATGGCACCCCACCCCAGTACTCTTTCCTGGAAAATCCAATGGACGGAGTAGCCTGGTGGGCTGCAGTCCATGGGGTCACTAACAGTTGGACAGACTGAGCGACTTCACTTTCACTTTTCTCTTTCATGCATTGGAGAAGGAAATGGCAACCCACTCCAGTATTCTTGCCTGGAGAATCCCAGGGATGGGGGAGCCTGGTGGGCTGCCGTCTATGGGGTCACACAGAGTCGGACACGACTGAAGTGACTTAGCAGCAGTAGCAGCAAGAAGCAGGTCATTCTCATTCATTCAACCATCAGCTAGTTATTGAGTACATCCTTTGAATAAGACCTTACTACAAAGTGAGATAATACCTGAATTTGGCTTTAAGAGCCATAGTCCAATAATAGAAGCTATGTACACAAATGGTGGTTACAAAGTGGACCAGTACTCCTGTAGATGGTAATAAATTTAAATTTTAAAAGTGCTTCTAATGTTTTTCAGTGAAGTAATTTTTACAACAGAAAACTTTTGTTAACTGGTTAGTATAGAATTTACAGTGTTGGCTGAGGTAGAGATTCAGCTACTTCTCCAAGTAAATCTAGATGGTGAATTTCATCATGAGAAATTTCTTCAGCATACACATTCACAAAGAAAGTATATTCTCTGAATTTTTTTTAAAAAAACTTTTTTTCTTTTTATCCATTTTGTTCATGTCATTGTGAACTAATTATTGGGTCATATAGCTAATGGAGCATTTCTTATTTATTAGTTAGTGCCATCCAGTCTCTTAGGTTTTGTTTTCCTTTTATATTCCCCAATACTTTCTCAATTTGGATAAAGTAGTCTTCCCTGGGAGCTCAGACGGTAAAGAATCTGCCTACAATGCAGGAGACCTGGGTTCAATCCCTGGGTTAGGAAGACCCCCTGCAGAAGTGAATGGCAACCCACTCCAGTGTTCTTGCCTGGGATAATCCTCAGGACAAAGGAGCCTGGCAGGCTGCAGTCCATGGGGTTGCCAAGAGTTGGACACGACTGAGAGACTAACACTTTCACTTTCATGCAGACCATAGAAAACATATATTTAATACCNCCCTGCAGAAGTGAATGGCAACCCACTCCAGTGTTCTTGCCTGGGATAATCCTCAGGACAAAGGAGCCTGGCAGGCTGCAGTCCATGGGGTTGCCAAGAGTTGGACACGACTGAGAGACTAACACTTTCACTTTCATGCAGACCATAGAAAACATATATTTAATACCTATAGTTTGTATTGCTGTTTTGTTTTTAAAATGCTTATCATTTTTAAGGATCTTTTATTCTGGGTTTTTAGATATCTACCTCTTTGCTAATATATATATTTTTAAATTTTGTGACCCAACTCCTGCCTTAATTCTATTATTTTAGAGATGACTTACAGATGCCTATATCAGAACTAGCTCAGTCATATTAGGAAAAGATTGATGTCAGATAGCACTATTATCCTAGTTCATGGTGGTTAATACTTGGAAAGTATGCTAATCAAAATATTTAGAATGAGTCATTCTCACTTTTTTACTTTTATTTAAAATTATCTTTTGGCCACGCCTCGTGGCATGTGGGATCATAGTTCGCTGACCAGGTATCGAACTTGTGCCCCTATGTTGGAAGCACAGAGTCTTAACCACTGGACCACCAGGGAAGTCCCTTGGCTGGCTTTTAGGAATTGGCAGGAGAGAGTCTCCATGATAGCAGCATTCCTGATTCCTCTGTCTGGTTAGGGACTTTATTCTCAGCATCCAGAGTTTTTGCCTTCTTGCCCCCTTTCCTTCATGAGGGGCCTTACGTTTATTGAGACAGCTCTTTACAGTATCCAGAGGGTCCTCATAAAACTTCTTTCCAGCCTCTTGGTGCCTTGTGAGATAGGCCAGGGACATCACAAAACTGAAACTCAGAGGTGTAAAAACTAGCACTTGAACCTCAGCTGTCTGATGCTGCTAACCTTCAACTGCCTGTTATATAAGCTGATAAGAAGCCGTGGTCAGGAGGTGTCTGGGAAGTGAGCCCTTCTGCTCACTTGAACAAATGTGAGGACACTTAGCTCAGACAAAGGCCACAAGAGAAGCAGGGTGTGGTCCAGCAGGCAGGGCCATAGCCCTGGTTCTGACTCCACCATGAACATCCAGGCAGGGGTCACTGTCTGGTCCTGGAACTTTGATATCTGCTGACTGGATTCCATGCAGCTTCTATTACTGCCCTCTCAGATCCTCCTGGTTTGATAGCAACCTTCCACAGAGGGTCCTTCTATAATTTCTGGGGCTTCCTCGATGGCTCAAGCATTAAAGAATCTGCCTGCAGTGCAGGAGATGCAGGAGACTCAGGGTCGATCCCTGGGTCAGGAAGATCTCCTGAAGGAGGAAATGGCAACCTACTATGATTTATGATTTCCCACTATAAAAATAAAGGACATCTTTACTCTGAACCCCAAAGTTTGGAAAAGAGCTAATTGATCTAGTCAATGAAATCGATTTGAGGTTAATTTTGTTTATTTTATTTTTACTTGGCCGTGCCATGCAGCATGTGGGGTCTTAGTTTCCCGACCAGGGATTGAACTTGTGCCCTCTTTATTGGCTGTGCAGCATCTTAACCACTGGACCACTAGGGCAGTCCCAATTTTAGATTAATTTTAAAGGAAATATGCCCCAAGACCTAGTTTGAATTTTGTACTCAAAACTGAGTGGAGGAAGGATTTTCCAGGAGAGGCACCTTTAAAGTAAACTGTCATGGACTATCTCTTCTGTTAAATTTTGTTGAATTTTGGCACAACTTTTGGGGGCAATGTCAGAAAAGGATGTTGCTTCTGAACTATTTCCATTTCCCTGAGAAAGATGGTGTAGGTCTCTGGTTAAATCACTTGTGGAACTGACACCACTTCCCATCCTTTATTGATGAAAATTAATGATATTTCACTTTTAGGAATGTCCTTGCCAGAAAGAGAAGAAAAATAAAGCAGGCTTTGGAAACCCTGAGAAAAGTGATACTTAATGTTTGTTGATACTTAATTAAGTGATACTTAATGTTTGTTGAAAACTTACTGTATGGTCCACGCTGTGTCACCCCATTTAATCCTTTGCAGAACCTTGTATTATACTACCTTTTTAGATAGTAATTTAACAGATAAGGAAACTGAGGTAGAGAGTGTGTGGCTCCTCCATTGCAAACTCCAGAGAAGGGTATACAGGCCTTAGATGGTGACTAGTACACCCACAGATTTCACTGCAAGCTTCCAATTTCTGGTCAAGGATTCAATTAGTCATTTCCAGATAAAACTTTGAAAATTCCTTACTGGAAGCTCCACTCGTGTGTGTGTGTGTGCATGCGTGTGTGTGTGCATGCATGTGCACGTGCTTAGTCACTCAGTTGTGACCAACTCTTTGCAATTCCACAGACTGTAGCCCGCCAGGCTCCTCTGTCCATGGGATTTCCCAGCAAGAATTCTGGAGTGGGTTGCCGTTTCCTTCAGGGAATCTTCCTGACCCAGGGATCAAACCCGTGTCTTCTGCATTGGCAGGCAGATTCTTTACCACTGAGCCACCAGGGAAGCCCTACTATTGTGCACATACTTGCTAATTGGGAGGTTATCTTCCAGACTTCTACAGATTGTACTCTAGCCTCAGACAGGCCACGTTTGAGGCAAATAGTGCAAAACCCTCTTGCTGTTGATTAGAATAACTAAGAATATCTGCCTTCTCCACACTTGAATAAGTCAAGCCACTTAGCCACAAGACAGAAGCTGTTTCTTTTTTGTTTTCTTTTCCCCTTGCTCAAATTGTTTCATAACCAGTACTCTGACTTTGAGTGAATAGCTATTATTCACCCTTTCCTGGTAGAGAAACATTTAAAATTGCAGATTAAGCTCTGTTCCAAAGAGTTGTTGCTGTTCCCAGTCAAATGTCTTAACACTTAGGATCCGTGAGACCACCAGGCAAATCTCCAAGGTTATGTTTGGATGAGAATTAACACAAAGACAGTAGAACAATGTGGAAAAAGTTGGAACTCTAGCCCCAAGGCCACTGATGACACCAATATTGAGGTCAGTGCTGAGGCACCTGCTGGAATGCGCCAGGCCGGGGGTCTCCCAGGTTCTGTACCCCCTTGTGACCAATAGTCAAGATGAGGGCTAGGCAGGGATTTTTTTGCCCATTCCTTCTCTCATCAGACTATTGTCCTGTTGTTGAAACATCCCAGGGCACATTGCCAAGCTGTCACAAAGCGTGTGCCTATAAGAAATTACCCCTTCATAAGTCAACATCATCGTTGCACCCTGACTTTCTGAGAGGTTTTTCCTTAGCTGGCCAAACTGGGAGTTCCTGTGTCCTGGCTGTGATCTCAGCTTACTGCTGCTTTATCCTGCAAACTGGCCTTTGGGTATCCTAATGGGCAGATTTCATTCCTGTCAAATTCCAAAAGTGCTTGTAAGTCTCTTATACTTCAACTAAAACAAACAAAACTCAAAGTGCAGTTTTTAATTCCTATGACCCATGAGTTCCCGTGAATCCACTTATTCTGATATGGCTTTAAACCTCATACACTATGGCACATATTTGCTTCCACTAAGACTTCCCTAGTTGGCTTCCATTTTACATATTCAAGGCGGTGTCTGTATCTAAGAGATATGTAATCTTGCGTCTTTGGTCCTAAGCTTAGAAACGTCATGACGGGCATTGCCTCGATTCCATTCTGAGTCCCTAGGGTGGCCCAGTTCAGTAGAGCTTGTTTTCCTTCCTGCACCGCTTTATGATTGTTATGGTTGGGGACGCTGGACTCAGATTTTCCTTCCCGGTTGCCTTTTGAAATGCTGCCATCTTTCCCCACAGGAGAGCAAGCCCCTGCTGATAGGAAATCTCTCCATGTGCACGTGGCTGCTTGCCAGCATCGATGGCTGCCAATGGTTTTGTCTAGTTCCAAGCAGTTGATTTTCCCTGAATGGTGAACTGGGCCACACAGGTGGCCCGTGGCACAGTAGGCTCTTCATTGAGAGATGATTCTTTGTGGAGAAGTTCCTCTGGTGTGCTTAGGGTTCCCACACACATTTGTGACAGTTGAGTAATGCAAAAAAAAAAAAAAAATCATTTCATGTTGCTGTGGTTTGGGGTTTATTGTGAGGCAGAGGCGGGGAAGGCAATGGCACCCCACCCCAGTACTCTTGCCTGGAAAATCCAATGGACGGAGTAGCCTGGTGGGCTGCAGTCCATGGGGTCACTAACAGTCGGACAGACTGAGCGACTTCACTTTCACTTTTCTCTTTCATGCATTGGAGAAGGAAATGGCAACCCACTCCAGTATTCTTGCCTGGAGAATCCCAGGGATGGGGGAGCCTGGTGGGCTGCCGTCTATGGGGTCACACAGAGTTGGACACGACTGAAGTGACTTAGCAGCAGCAGTGAGGCAGAGGATATGTCAAGATTAGGGTATGCTGCAGGCCCCTCAAGAGGTGATGGATTGTCCCAGCCCCAAGTGAAACCACTCCCTCCACTCTCTAGAGTCTGTTGAAGAAAAGTATTAAGGATTCCGCACTGTGTGCCCTGACTTGGCTGGACATGGCATGGGGCCCTGGCTAATAACTCTGTGAGGGCGAAAACAGGGCAGCTCCCTAGAACTGGGCACCTTTGGGAGCTGAACCTCTCTCCCCTCCCACTCCCCAATTCCGGAAAAATGCTGCAGCCTCTGATCTTCTATTTTTTAATTGAAATTGCATGGATTTTTGTCCTTAACTCTATGTGGTGCACTCTCTAAAAACACAGAGGGCAGGAGGCCCTCTGAGATACAAGGAGTGCTACTTATAAAAAAGTTTTTCAGTCGAGTAGAAAACACTAGGATACATGCTCAGAGTGAGGGTAAGTATTGCTCTGAGAAACCCTCATTTATGTTGTATATACAGGGTTTCGATATAAATCTTATTTCTTACATAGACTGATCGTGGTCAAGTCTGAAACCCTTGACTGTTAGATGAACCTCAAATTGTCTCCTATTCCCATAAATAGAGTCCCTGGTGGCTCAGATGGTAAAGAATCTGCCTGAAATGCAGGAGACCTGGATTCGATCTCCGGGTTGGGAAGATCCCCTGGAGAAGGAATTGACAACCCACTCCAGTATTCTTGTCTGGAGAATGCCATGGACAGAGGCGTCTTGGCGGGCTATAGTCCATGCCGTTGCAAAGAATTGGACACGACTGAGCAACTAACACTTTTACTCTCCCATCAACTTGCTTTTCCAAGTGGCCCCGCTTCTATCCTGCAAAACCTCCACTGTGCAGAACCAGTCTTAGTTATATAACAGGGGCACTGCTAGGTCTTAAATCATCAGAGACAGATTAAATCATGGCCACACTGTACTCTCTGAGGTGAAGGATATACTCATGGACTTAAGATTTTTTTTATGAGTTACAATACATTGGTTTTTCGGTTAATTCTCAGTTAATAAGAAAGCTGGGCCCCAACACAACACTAAGCACTTCGGTTCTTTGGCGCTTCTCCCTAGAACCCAGGAGGAGGGTAAAGTGGGCACAAGGCCGGGNATGAGTTACAATACATTGGTTTTTCGGTTAATTCTCAGTTAATAAGAAAGCTGGGCCCCAACACAACACTAAGCACTTCGGTTCTTTGGCGCTTCTCCCTAGAACCCAGGAGGAGGGTAAAGTGGGCAGAAGGCCGGGACCTTCTCTGGGGAAAGGGCAGGCCTTGGTGCCTTTGGTGTTCATGCTGTGATAGGCGGGGCCTTCCTACTGGGAGTGGTACAATACCCTGGGCCTCCTAGCCAGGGCATAGGTAAGGAATTGTTCTAGCAAGCTCCTCTGAGCCACATCTAGAAAGTATCCTCAAAGACATATTGATTTAGTCTTTAGAAGGAGAATGAAACGAGAACAGTGGCGGTTGCAGTTGCTTGGGTGTTGATTGTTAGGCATGGGCCACTTAGGTCCATTATCTCATCTAAACTGCCTAACAACCCTCCCAGGTGGCTGTCCTCATCTCCCTTTGAGGAAAAAGAAAACTGGGTGTTGGAGAAATTGAGTAACATCCAAGGTTGCACGCCTGAGTGCCAGAGCAGGAAGCCCAGCACATTAAACCAGCACTCACATGCCTTGGGGAGCAGGGTGGCCTCTTTATGCTGATTGTATAGTCCCTCCTGTCTGGAACGTTCTCTCCTGCTTGTCTCTTGCCGTCAGAGTCTATTCCGTCTGGCAGGCACCAGCCTGGATGTTAACTGTCGTGAAGCGATCATCAGTTAATAAGAAAGCTGGGCCCCAACACAACACTAAGCACTTCGGTTCTTTGGCGCTTCTCCCTAGAACCCAGGAGGAGGGTAAAGTGGGCAGAAGGCCGGGACCTTCTCTGGGGAAAGGGCAGGCCTTGGTGCCTTTGGTGTTCATGCTGTGATAGGCGGGGCCTTCCTACTGGGAGTGGTACAATACCCTGGGCCTCCTAGCCAGGGCATAGGTAAGGAATTGTTCTAGCAAGCTCCTCTGAGCCACATCTAGAAAGTATCCTCAAAGACATATTGATTTAGTCTTTAGAAGGAGAATGAAACGAGAACAGTGGCGGTTGCAGTTGCTTGGGTGTTGATTGTTAGGCATGGGCCACTTAGGTCCATTATCTCATCTAAACTGCCTAACAACCCTCCCAGGTGGCTGTCATCATCCCCCTTTGAGGAAAAAGAAAACTGGGTGTTGGAGAAATTGAGTAACATCCAAGGTTGCACGCCTGAGTGCCAGAGCAGGAAGCCCAGCACATTAAGCCAGCACTCACATGCCTTGGGGAGCAGGGTGGCCTCTTTATGCTGATTGTATAGTCCCTCCTGTCTGGAACGTTCTCTCCTGCTTGTCTCTTGCCGTCAGAGTCTATTCCGTCTGGCAGGCACCAGCCTGGATGTTAACTGTCGTGAAGCGATCTCCCGTTCTCTGTACCCACAGGGCACGTGTTTGTCCTTCTTGTGGCATGGCACATTCGGCTGCATGTTGGCTTACTGTTGTCAGACGTGGTACCTGCTCTTACAGTGCAGTTCTCAGTGGATGGCTCTATTGCTGCTGCTTCGGTTTCAGTGAGGAAGTACCCACTCTCATCATCAGTGGGGCCTGCTTTGGCAATTTCAAGTTCAGGCTCCACCTTTCCTTCATCTCTAAGCAGTGATCCTTGTTCTTTTTTTTTAATTTGTATTGGAGCATAGTTGCTTTACAATGCTTTACAGTGTTCTGCTATACAGAAAAATGAATCAGCCATATGTATGCATATATCGCCTATTTTTTGAATTCCCCTCCCATTTAGGTGACCACAGAGTGCTGAGTGGGGGTTACTGTGCTATACAGTAGCTTCTCGTTGTGCTTGTGGTCAGTCATGTCTGGCCCTCTGTGACTCCATGGACTGTAGCCCACTAGGCTCCTCTGTCCAGGCAAGAATACTGGAGTGGGTAGTCATTCTTTTCTCCGGGGGGATCTTCCTGGCCCAGGGATTGAACCCAGGTCTCCTGCATTGCAGGCAGATTCTTTACCATCTGAGCCACTAATCCCAGCCTCTCAATTCTTCCCACATGATTCTTGTTCTTGAGGGATGAGAATATTTCACCCCACAGGAATCACTGTGAAGTGACTTTATATGACAAGCATTGATTTTCTGATTGTATTTGTCAGACCAATTCTTTTAGGAACTTCAGCTGTAGTGGGATTTTTTTTTTTAATATATACCCAAGCAAAAATGAACAGATCTGGTCCACTTTTTGCTGTTAACATACTTTCATGAGTTTTGAAAGGGAATGGGGAGGAAGGCAGGAAAAATAGAAGTAGGTTTAAATATGCCAGTATCAAAACTGGATTTTCTTTGCATTTTGAAAGTCTGAAAGGTAATTGAAACTTGTTTTACCAGGATTGGACATCTAGAGAACTCTCTTTGTAAGGGAAGGAAAGCTATAATTTCTTGAGCCCCTGCTCTGTGCTGGCTCCACATTCAATGTGCTTCTGTTCCTTCTGGCTTCCCCTCATCCCCCTTTGAAAACTCATAAACAGCATTAAGAACAAAATATGGGAACAAATGGGCCATTCCCAAGATCACATCTTATCACTGTTTTTAGAGTGATGGAAGCTGGCTCCGTGAGGTGGTGCTCAAGGGTACATTGGCCCCAATCTGATAAAGCTGGCTTGTCTCCAGGCCCACCTTCCCCTGGGCTTCCCAGGTGGCTCAGCAGAAAAGAGTCTGCCTGCAATGCAGAAGACCCAGGTTCGATCCCTGGGTTGGGAAGATCTCCTGGAGAAGGGAATGGCTACCCACTCCAGTACTATTGCCTAGAGAATCACATGGACAGAGGAGCCTGGCAGGCTACAGTCCATCGGGTCACAAAGAGTCAGGCATGACTGAGCACGCGTGCATACCACGTATCCCCAAAGCTCTTTGTCTGCAGCATTTGTTGTTCAGAGAGAAGCCCTGGAATTTTCTGTGTGGATTAAGAGACTCTTCCAGTGAGTCTTTCCTGAACAAGCTCTCTCCACCCCCTTGCCAAGGCTGACTTGATCAGATCACTTGCACTTTGAGATGAATTGCTGTTTTATTGCCTGTTAAGGGTATTTTTTTCTCCCTTAATGCCAAAATTTAACTATGAAATATGCCTTTTAAAGTGACATTTCAGGGACTCTGACATTTATCTGGGAAGGAAAGATTAGAGCAGGATCCCACCTCATGCTTCTCAAATTACATTAAGTAGAAGATCTGCCTGAGAGTTGTGGAGGACTCAGCTCTCGAGGTTAAGTCACAACAGTGAGCAGTACATTTCTTGAGCACTTTCTAGCTTTTAGGTAGGGTCTCAAGCCTGTGAGCCCCTATTTCACATAATCCTGACTATCATGAGCTAAGTTTGTGATCCCAAACTGACATATGAGAGATGGGGGGCTTTGCCCAAGGTCACACATTAGGGCGTCACGTGCATGCATGTTAAGTTGCGTCACTCGTGTCCAACTCTTTGCAACCCCTTGGACCATAGCTCACCAGGCTCCTCTGTCCATGGGATTCTCGAGACAAGAATACTGGAGTGGGTGGCCGTGCCCTCCTCCAGGGGATCTTCCCCACAGAGGGGTGGAGCCCACCTCTCTTGCCTCTCCTGAATTGGCAGGCAGATTCTTTACCATTAGCACCACCTGGGAAGTTACACTGTGACAGTTGAGTGATGAAAAAAAAAAACAAAACAACAAACCACTTTTCATGTTGCCATGGTTTGAGTCTTATCATGAGGCAGAGGACATGTCAGGATTGGGTATGCTGCAGGCCCCTCAAGAGGTAATGGACTGCCCCAGCCCCGAGTGGGCCAGCTGACTGTTATGTCAGTCGTGGGGCCCCCAGGAAACCAATCCCCCTACTCTCCAGGGCCTGTTGAAGAAAAGTATTAAGGATTCCCCACTGTGTGCCCTGACTTGGTTAGACATGGTATGCAGCCCTGGCTAATAACTCTGTAAGGGCAAAGACAGCACAGCTCCCTAGAGCTTAAATGTCAGATTTAAATGTAGGGGATTTAAACCCTAGGAGAAATTATGACCCAAGTTGGGCTTTAAAAGATGGCTAGAATATTGATAGGCAGGAAGGAGTACTTTTCAGGTTGCAGAGAGTGTATGAGCCAAGGTATAGAGTTGAGGCTGTTGGCTCAAACAAATACAAAAGAATATACAAAAAAGATTGCAAGCGGGGGTCATTTCCAGCCACGTGGTTGGCTGCTAAGTTTCAGGAGAAAGGACTCCATGCTAAAACGTGGAATTGAGATGTTCAGTTCAGTCGCTCAGTCGTGTCTGACTCTCTGTGACATCTTTGGAATTGAGATGTAGCCTAAAATAAACTTGAGTTTCCCTGATTTTACTAAGGAAAAGAAAATTGTTGGGAAGGAGGCTGGGCACGAGAGGAAAAAACTTGGTGACAAGAGGACAAAGCACAGGTGAAGAAGGGAAAATTGGGAATTTAAGCCAGTTTTGCTTGTCTGGTAATGAATGAAATGTAATGAATGCCTTAGAAGTAAGGGCAGAGAGGCTGGTTGGTATCTTTGCTGTAAAAGACCAATAAGGTAACTCACCAGAGTTCACAGCATCCCAGGAATGCTCCACGCTTCTGTCACTCCTGTGGTATGAATTTTGCTCTCAGTGTAGGATGGATGCTTCCGGTGGGTGTGATAAAATGAGTGGAGCCCAGACTACACCCCACTTCTTCTCAGATTGCGCTGACCTCAGTAAACTATGCATAGGAGAGAAACTTGGATTCAATAGGGTGATGCATAGGTTAAAATTATTCCGAGTCACCTGTTTAGGGGATCATTTTGCTGAGAAACTCTGATGCTTCTGACCTTGAGTTTAAGCAGCAGCAGCACTGTTATTCTGGTGGTGCTCTGTGATAAATGGGCTTTCCTGCAACGCAAGGGACCTGGGTTCAATCCCTGGGTTGGGAAGATCCCCTGAGAAGGGATCTCCAGTATTCTTGCCTGGCAAATTCCATGGACAGAGGAGCCTGGCAGGCTACAGTCCATGGGGTTGCAAAGAGTGGGACACAATATATAATGACTTGGATTCTGTGATATATAATCTCTTTTTACAGCCTTCTGTGGCTGCAGGACAGTGATTGGGAATGGGGAGAAATCACACTGACATCAAAAGAAATCTTCGTACAGTATGCCTATAGCTTGGTTTTCACTAATTCAATGTGTCTTTTTAAAAAAATTTATTAATTTAATTGGAAAATAATTACAATATTGTGATGCTTTCTGCCGTACATCAACATGAATCAGCCATAGGTATACATGTGACCCCTCCCACCTTCCTCCCCACCTGATCCCTCCTGGTTGTCACAGGGCACCGCTTTTGGGTTCCTTGCATCATATATCAAACTCCCACTGACATACGGTAATCCTTTTTATACATTTGTGATGTTTTCAATTTTTTAATGATGTTTTAATTTCAGAGTAAATGAAATAGTATCACTGTACACAGCCCTGATATTTTAATTTGTGACATTTGCAATTTCTTGATGATTTTTTAATTTCAGAGTAAATGAAATAGTATCACTATGCATAGTCCTGATAAATCGACTCATGTTCTCCAGAAACTCTCTTACACCCTCCTCTGTAAAAGAAATTGTTTAGAGGCCTTTAAAGGGGACACTTTGAAGGTGTCTGAATGGATTGATGAATGACTTGGATTCTAGTCTTGGCTCTGTGTTTTGTTTTTTGGTGTCTGCCTCTAACTAGCTGTGTGATCTTGGGCAAACATTTTGGTTCTCTGGGCCTCAGTCTTCTCATTTATCAAATTGTGGGATAGGTGATGATGTTGATGAAGATAATGGCTCACATTGATGAAAGCTTCTGATGCAGCAGGTAAGTACATTGAGTGCTTTATACATCTTAACTCAATCCTCCCATCAGTGCAGTCAAGGAGGTACTATCACCCCTCACGCCACAGGTAACTTGCCACACGTTTGGGTAACTTGAAAAAAACCACTCAGATGGTAAGTGGTGTAGACATGATTATTCTAACCCAGGAAAGCTGCCCCTGAGCCTGTTCTCATGGCCACCGCTGCCCCCAGCCTTTCACTCCTTCCCTGCTGACATAGGTGACTTTTAGTGTGCTGTCCGGGGGACAGAGGGCTAGGAAACGTCCTGACCTCAAGTGTTTGTAGTGAAGCCACCCCGGTCATCTGCACTCATCCTCTGACAATCCCAGGTTGAACCTGCTCTGGCGGCTCATTGCTCCCCTGATGTGTGGCATCTCCTGAGATGCTGGTTCTTTTAGGAACTTTTAGTCCTGCTGCCCTAGAAGCCCGTTGCTGCCTGACCACTGAGTCCAACCCCCCTTGACCAGAAGAATCCCTGCAGAAGAATCCCAAGCAGACCTGCAGTGGAAGGAGCTGCCAGACCCTGTGCCTGTTCCAAGAGTTCAGGTTAAAACAACTTGTTAGCACAGATTTGAAAATGAATGAAAACAAGCCTTTTCTCAAGAAGGCAGAAATTTGGCCGTGCAGGAAATGAGATGGGTATTCTCTAGCTGCAAAAACCATATGTGTGTGTGTGTGTGTGTGTGTGTGTGTGTGTGTGTGTGTGTATCCTAAAAGCCAGAGCAGACTTCTGGATTCATAACTATCTAGATGCTTAGCAGAATGAAAGACGCTTCCAAGGGGCAATTCGAAACGTAAAAGGATTCTAGGCAGTCCAGGTTCTTGGTAGCATTCATGGCTGCAGAAATACTTGAAAGAGTTAATAAGATCAATATTAATAGAATAACAATGGAATAGATGTGATTTTTGTTTAACATTTCCTGCTTATCAGGCATGAATGGCTGCTGAGTACATTAGCCATATTGTCTGTTTCAACCACTCATCAACCTTATGAAATAATAGAGCCATTGTACACGTGAAGAGCTCGGAAGTATAGGGTTGTGTTTTTTGGTGTCTGCCCAATTTTTGTTCAACTTAGAGTACTGCGTGTCTGTCACCTGGCAACAAGTTATTGAACTGACAAGTTTCAGACTTTTTATGGGTCAAATGGACTTAAAACTATGGACTTAAAATTTTTTTTTAATTTAAATCTTTTTTGTAATGAAGTATAGTTGATTAACAACGTTGTGTTAGTTTCAGGTGTACAGTAAAGTGACTCAGTTATACATATACATGTATCTATTCTTTTTCAAATTCTTTTCCCATTTAGGTTGTTACATAACACTGAGCAGAGTTCCCTGTGCTATACAGTAGGTCCTTGTTGTTATCCATTTTAAATATAGCAGTGTGTACATGTCCATCCCAAACTCCCTAACTATTCTTTTCCCCCGCCTGCCCTGCACCCATAACCATGTTAGTTCTCTAAGCCTGTGAGTGTCTGTGTGTTTTGTAAATAAATTCATTTGTATCATTAAAAAAAAAATTCTGCATACAGGCGATATCGTATGATATTTCTCTTTGACTTACTTCACTCAGTATAACACTGTCTAAGTCCATCCATGTTGCTTCCAATGGCAGCATTTCATTCGTTTAATGACTGAATAATATTCCGTTGTGTTATGTGTACCACATCTTGGCAGAAAACTCTGACATAAATCATAACAATTATCTTTTTTGGTCCGTCTCCCAGAGTAACGGAAGTAAAAACAAACAAATGAGACCTAATTAAACCCAAAACCTTTTGCACAGCAAAGGATACCATAAACAAAGTGGAAAGACAGCCCACAGAATGGGAGAAAATATTTGCAAATGATATGACCAATAAGGGATTAATTAGTCTCCAAAATTCATGAACAGCTCGTGCAGCTTATAACTATTGGTCATTCATCTGGCCATTGGTGGTGCGTTTTTGAATGAAGCCTGTAAAGCTTTGGGGAAAGTCTTCTGGCAAAAAATATAGATACAGGACCATAGAGCTTTTGCTCTAATAGCATTTATATTGCATGTTCACTGATGAAAGGAAAAGCTCCGCAATTTTGTGGAGAATGGGATGTGGCTGTGGATCTTATTAGTAAATTTGATGTGGCCAGTTGGCTCATAGAAATGAACATGTAGAGCTGTGTGGTTTTGTGAAGATGGCATTTGTTTTGGGGCTTCCCAGGTGGCACAGTTGGTAAGAATCCTGCCAATGCAGGAGATGCAAGAGATGTGGGTTCAATGCCTGAGCTGGGAAGATCCCTTGGAGGAGGAAATGGCTACCCATTCCAGTATTCTTGCCTGAGAAATCCCATGGACAGAGGAGCCTCGTGGGCTACAGTTCATGGGGTCACAGTCAGACACGACAGAGTGACTGAGCACGCATTTGTTTTTACTCTTTCCCTAAGGTGGCAGTGGCTTTGAGTGGAAGGATTGGGAAGGGGAAGGGTGTGTGTAAAATGGGGGTCCTCAACCAGAGATGTCAGAAACCAGATGAGAGTGATGGGTGTAGCTGGAGAAAAGGAGTTCACACTTACCATTGCTTGGAAGAGTTTTTGAAATTCCAGATTGTCTTAAAGGAGGGCGTGAGCTTTTTTATGCTTGCCAAAAGGAGTATAATTTTAAAAGATCAGATGCTCCAGTGGCTTCACAGTTTAAGCACATAATGATGTGATTTATATCCTGTAATTATTTGCATTCCTATGAACTGAAATGTCTATAAATTTTAAATATTGCATTCAAGTGCAATTTGAATGGGGTGTTGCTCGATTTTAAAAATTTCACCTTTCAGAGAGAGCAAGTGAGCTGGCAGCATTGCAACATCCTTGCTGTCTTTACTTCCAGAATATTTGTTGCCAGAGATTGGTACCCATGGGAGAGCAGGTTGTCGCAACTCAAGAGTTCTTTAGGGTCACTTACATCCTGTGTGCTCCACTTAGAAAGAACAAAACTGATGTGTGTCTTAAAGATAACTCAACCCCAAAGCCATCTGACTTTCAGAGAGAATTAAGATGCTCCGAGGAAAAGCTAGGCATTGAAGTTTGAAAAAGGGCTGTCCTGACTAGAGCTTTTCTTCTGATTATGCTCAGCTAGAAATGCAAACATCTGAAAAATTATCCCCACTGCTGTTCTAACACAGAAATTCTGACAGGTTGGTTTCACTAGCTAGAGTCCTTTGGTTACACTCAGTCAATTATTCTCCCACTGGATTAAAGGGAGAGGGCACACACAATTAACACACAAACCATCATTGTAAATTTGTCCTGAGTTTTACTGAAGTACATTTCTGTGATACAGAATTTTGTGTCACAGGATTCTGTTTTTAACACTGTTAATTTTGAAAAGACACCAAATCTATTGATAAGACAAGCATTTCTTCAGTGGGTACTGTAAGTAGGGTGCCATACTGGGGGCTACTGGAAATGTAAAACACCGTGGATCAGTTCCTGACCACTACTGCTTGCATGCTATTAAGATGACAAAATGTTAGGATTGACACACACACAGTGCTATATATCAAATGGATAACCAACGAGAACCTACCTTGGGCACAGGAAAGTGTACTCAATATTTTGTAATAACCTATAAAGGAAAGGAGGAGAAGGCAATGGCACCCCACTCCAGTACTCTTGCCTGGAGGGTCCCATGGACGGAGGAGCCTGGTACGCTGCAGTCCATGGGGTCGCGAAGAGTTGGACACGACTGAGGGACTTCCCTTTCACTTTTCACTTTCATGCATTGGAGAGGGAAGTGGCAACCCACTCCAGTGTTCTTGCCTGGAGAATCCCAGGGACAGCAGAGCCTGGTGGGCTGCCGTCTATGGGGTCACACAGAGTCAGACACGACTGAAGTGACTTTGCAGCAGCAGCATAAAGGAAAAGAATCTGAAAAGAAGCATATATGTGTGTGTGTGTGTGTGTGTGTGTGTGTGTACATACATATGTAAAACTGGCTTCCCTGGTAGCACAGTCACTAAAGAATCTGCCTGCAATGCAGGAGACCCAGGCTTGATCCTTGGGTTGAGAAGATCCCCTGAAAAGGAAATGGCAACCCACTCCAGTATTCTTGCCTGGAAAATCCCATGGAGAGAGGAGCCTGTGGGCTACAGTCCATGGGTCGCAAGCGTTGGACATGACTTAGCGACTAAACCACCACCATATGTAAAACTGAATCACTTTACACCTGAAATTAACATGATATTGTAAATCAATTAGACTTCAATATAAAAAAAGAAAAGAATAAAATTATATGGCATGACAAAAAAAATGACAAAATGGACACTTGGAAACTTTCAAGACAGAGCGAAACTACAGTTTATGAATTGACGTGGTTGTAGCAGTGTTTATCGAATAGGTTTTATTTTAACTCTTTGCTTTGGAGTCTTTATTCTCAGGGTTTGACTACTCGAGAGCCCTAGACACCGATTTCAGGACAGATAGAGTTCTGTAGTTGACAGCAGGTTGTCAGCCCTGATTGCTATACATTAGGGTGATGTTGTTAATAAACTCACTTCAGAGGAACTTCATGTTTGGAGAACCAACTCAGGCCCAAGTCAGATACACAAAATAAAATGAATTAAACTAAGTGTCAGGCAAGTTAGTTTATAAAAGTTACTGATATGGTATAATCAAAAGGACTTGGCCTCTGAACCGGGGCATTGGATTTTAGTTCTGTCTTGGGGTCACAAAGAATTGGACACGACTGAGGGACTGAACTGGTCCCTTACAGAACGTGGGACTTTGGTGAACACTTAATTTTCTCTGCACCTGCTCCTTCATCTTGCAATTGGCAGTGTGAACTGTGTGTGCCTCATGGGGTTGTTATGAGTATTCAGTGGAATTTTCTGAATGAAAATACTTTCGAGATGGCAAAGCACATTTCAGACATGAGGTGATGTTTTAATGTATTACTTACGTAAGATCCAAAAGCCATTTTCTTCCTCCTGCTGTCTCTAATGATGATATAACACCATTTCTTTCCCTACTCTTTTTCTCCTTGTATTTTGCAGTCCTTCCTCAAAACACATCTCAATCAAGATAAAGATCATCTCTATCACCCCCTCCTGTTAGTCTCATCCCCTCTGTGGATAATTACTCTTATGATCACTATCAGTGTAGGTTAGTTTAGGCTCTTGTGATTTAAATGACTGAAGAATCAACAGATGCCAATATTATGTTATCCCTGTGGTGTAATGGGGGCCCCTGGTGCAACGTCAGACTTGTTTGCCTTTTTTTTTTTTTTTTTACTATATCATTTACTTAAAAAAAATTAATACCCTCTAGCATTTTGGAAGAAGGCAATGGCACCCCATTCCAGTACTCTTGCTTGGAAAATCCCATGGACGGAGGAGCCTGGTAGGCTGCAGTCCATGGAGTCCCTAAGAGTCAGATATGACTGAGCGACTTCACTTTCATCCGTTGGAGAAGGAAATGGCAACCCACTCCAGTGTTCTTGCCTGGAGAATCCCAGGGACTGGGGAGCCTGGTGGGCTGCCGTCTGTGGGGTCGCACAAAATCGGACACAACTGAAGTGACTTGGCAGCATTTTGGAAGGGGCTTGTTTCATATGTACTTGGTCCTCAGGCTCTTGCATCTTCCCAATGGTTGTGTTAACAGATTGCGACACAGCGGGATGCCTTTTCCTATACAGTATTCTCCACAGTTACCCATCTCTCTCCCAGCAGCCAAGCTCTCATCCTCGTGTCGGTAGAGTCCCGGCTGCAGTAGTGGGAGCCACTGTCGGCTGAACGGGCAAGTCAGAAGAGGGCTGAGTTTTAACCCAATGTGGCAATAGGGGCAGTGTAGGCGTGAGGGTGTCCGAAGGATCCCGCCAACCCCATTGGAAGATTTAATAGAGAATGGCTTCGGTCCATAGAGTGGCGGCTGTTCTGGGACCCACACGTTATGTTAGGGTTGTGTCTTCATTTATTTGAGGTCCCTTGGCAATGAGCTTCAGGTGTGGTCAAGGACCCAAGCCACATTTTGAGGGAGGAGCTTAGGACAGGATCTGACCTCCTGGGAGTTGCCAACGGTGTACTTTCTCCACCAGGCACCTCAGTTAGGGGTCAGGAGTTAATGCTCATGTAAGCTGGTTCTGGCTGCCTGACTGAGGTGACCCCAGGGCCTCTTCTGGGCAAAGGCTTGTGCTGGTGATGGCACTCTTTTAAGAGGTAATGACTTGGTTTTTCTTCCCCCAGAATGTCCTGCTGCTGCACACATTATAAAGTGTCTAAAGCGAGGCCAAGAATGTAGACTGCATTGCAGCCCCTCTCCTTTTTTCCCCGAGGAAGGCCAGGCTGATCAGTGCGTTGCCCAGCTCACAGGAGGTGCAGATTTGATTCCTGGTTGAGGAACTAAGATCCTGCATGCTGTGTGGTGTGGTTAAAAAAAAAAATAATAAAATAAATTAAGCAGTGTTCAAAGGAGATAAGTACAGTGGAGAAAAATAAAGCAGGGAAAGAAGGAAGTGAGAAATGCTGGAGGACCAGGGTTCCCACTTTAAAGAATCACTAAGGAAGGGCCCATGGAGGAGCAGAGACTTGAATGAGTGATCTCAGAAGTCCAAGCAGAGGGAAAAGCAAGTTCAAAGTCTCAGATAAGATGAGACATGGGGACATGGTCTTGCCCCCATCACAGCTGGTCGTGTCAGAGGTTGCCTGACCTGACTCAGGGCCCCTCACATTCTCTCCTCCACAGACTTGAAATCAGTGTCCTTCGATCTCTGTTGGATGTTTGCATTAGGTGGTGTTCTCAAGGGAGGCTTTTGTCACTGTGTGGAGAGACCCAGTCTACGCACATGGAGAAGAATGTGGCAAGTGTACAATGGAGGCACAAGCTAGAGTGCTTGCTTCTAGAGGAGGGAAAGCGTACGTCTCTGGTACCTGTCCCCAGAGCTGCCCTCTAGGGTGCCCAGGGCCCTCAAGGAACCCCCCCCCCCTTTGCTCCAGGTGGCTGGTAACACTTTTCCCTGCAACCTCGCAGTCCAGGGTTGTGATACTTTCTGGTTGAACAATGCAAAGTCAGATGAGTTGAAAGAAGAGTTTAGCAAAACTAACAATAGCCATTGGTCTCAGAGGTCACAATATACCCATGGTGCCTGCTGGCCCACAGAGGCAGCAAGGCAGTCACTCACAGTGTGTGCCAAGCCTTCAATGGCTCTTGATGTTGAGTGCCAACATAGAAGATCTGACAGCTTTCCTCGCACCCAGGAAGGAATGTTGTTGGTCCTTAGCTCGTGTGGAGTATGGGGGCCTCAGCTGATCTTGTCCCTTACACGTTCCTTGCAGTCACTTTCAGCCAGTCCTCTCTGTCAGTGGGGAAGAATCTCTGCTTTTTGCTGGGAAGCCTTTAAAAAGTTATTATTTTTTTAATTTTTACTGGTGTGTGTACAGTGTTATGTTCATTTCAGGTGTACAGCAAAGTGAATCAGTTACACATATATCTACTCTTGAGGGATGATGTGGGGTGGGAGGTGGGAGGGGGGGTTCATGTTTGGGAGTTCATGTACACCCATGACGGATTCATGTCAATTTATGCCAAAACCAATACAGTACTGTAAAGTAAAATAAAGTAAAAATAAAAATTAAAAAATAAAATAAAATAAAATAGTCTTTTCCCATATATGGGAAGCCATTTTTCCAAAGAAGGTAGATGGTGACTGTCAGGGAAAGAGGGGACTTAGATTAGTGGCCCCTGAGTTTGGGGTGCCTGGTGACTTTTCGGAACAGCTCATTTGCCAGAGCCCACGGCAGTCATGTTTGTTTCTAAGCACAACATGGAGGCAAGCAGTAACATTTGATGCGGGTCCCACACCCGACTGTCGGTGTGTCTCCAGACCCCCACCCACCCCTCGCATGCCAGGCCCTCTCAGCAACCTCAGGGCTAAGGTCGGGTGCCTGTTGATTTGTCCTCCATGAGGCTTGTGCTATGAAAGCACTCTCTCTATCACATTTAGTCATCGAAAGCAAGTGCTCAGTGTCATAGTTAACACATGAGGGGCACATCTGGGGTTGGGCTGGAAATGGGGCAGTGACTTGGTCGCCAGCAGAATGTTCTGGTGCCACAAGGTCCACAGAGTGTTTAAAGTGAGGCTGACCAGGTAGCCTGCTCACAGCCCCTCCTCTCCAATGGGAAGGGGTTCCCACCTTCAGTGGGAAGGTATTCACAGAAGCTGAGGGTGCAAGGTACTGGGTTGGCCAAAAAAATTGTTTGGTTTTTTTCTTACCATGGTATAGAAAACCAAAATGAACTTTTTGGCCAACCCAGTGAAATGGCAGTCATATGACATAGGTGATGAATCCTAATCATTAAGGAAATGATTACTATCTTGGAGCATCAGGGAAGGCCCCTGGGTGGAAAGGGCAATTTAGTTGTGTTTGAAGGGTCCGGAGGACCTGGCTGGGCAATGATGGGGCAGGAGGGTCGAGCACACAGAAGCAGCCTGTGACAGGCAGGGGTGAGCTTCGAAATAGTGAAGCTGTATTTGTCCACACATAACCAAGTCCTAATCACACAGCTCTTCTGAGGAGCTATGTACTTATTTTAGAGAAAAAAGATTTCTGATGCAATGCACCATTACTAGCATTTTATTGGACACTTTTTTTTTTTTTTTTTTTTACTTTCAGTGTCAGGTTTTTGAAAGAGTCTTTTTCTCTATGTGAAAAGTATGAGGATTGTTTCTGTAGCTTTGTACATTTATCTTTAACCAGCTTCACTGATGCTGAAAGCCAGCCAGGAATGCCTGCCTCAGAAATTGTGGAGAATGTGCCTGTTTGCCTGGGGAGATGGCAGGATTAGAATAATCAAGCAAACCTTCCTTCAAGTGCCATTTCCCCTTTTTAAAGAACACAGCTCATGTTAGTTGTGATGTCATTTCACTGAGCATGTATTGCTTTTACTTACTCTTCATGTGACAGAAGTATGTGGCCTAGCATTTATGCTTGCAGATCAAAGAAAATGTGGGACTTTCCTGGTGGTCCAGTGGTTAAGACTTCACCTTCCAGTGCTGGGGGTGAGGGTTCGATCCCTGATTGGGGAACTGAGATTCCCACATACCTCGCGGCCAAGAAACCAAAACATTAAACGGAAACAATAATGTAACCAATTCAATAAAGACTTTAAAAATGGTTGGGATGATCCTCAGTTCATTTCCAAGGCAAACCATTCAACATCACAGTAAATCCAAGTCTCTGCCCCAACCACTAACGCTGAAGAAGCTGAAGTTGAACAGTTCTGTGAAGACCTACAGGATCTTTTAGAACTAACACAGGGGGAAAAAAAAGGTCCACACACACAAAAATGACTTCTTTAAAAAAAAAAAAAAAAAAAGAAAGGAAAGGTTGCTTGGAGTCTGGGAAAGTGGTTGCCCTGGTTCCTGTGTTGCTGCAGGTACTGTTCATTCATGTATGAAAATGAAAACTAGGGAGGTAATCAGCCAGGAAAAGCACAAGGCTTCTAGGGCACTAGGCAGGCTCAGAATGACTTTTCAGGCAATTCTGCATTTGCTGCTGGCTTCCCATCTGTAGGACTTCCTTGTTTGGAGACAACAGTCTTTTCCCCTCTAACTTTCCCCATTACTGGCTTAAATAGAGACCTTTGAGGACTGGCCTACAAACACAGACACCAGGTCTAATACAGTTTCCAACAGAAAATGCATTCTGAGTTATACACAAGTAGTGTATCAGTAATCTGGAATGCAGCTGCATTCATCCATTGGAACATGCCCAGTAGGGGGTTTAGGGGAGGGAGGCCCAGGCCCTAAGAAAGGAGAAAGGGGAAGACCATTGCTCCCAGGGTCAGTCTGTAAGATCCATCTCTTCCCATCCCTGCCTTTCCCCATATTTTCTGCATGTTGAACATTAGAAATTGCCTAAAGAGCTCATGGAAATTGATTCAAAAAGCTGGTTTTCTCATCATGCCCTCTTAAGGTGCACTGGGGCAGTGTAAAGAAAACCAGGCTTCTCTTTCCATCACTCACCCACCTAGAGGGGAGGGCCAAGGACTGGGTAATATTGGGCCAAGAGGACCCCCACTCTAGAAGGTGGCCCACACAGGAGGCAGAGATGGTGATGATTGGGAAACTGCCTTGAGGTAGGACAGATGAATTTAACTCAGGCCTGTACCACTTAGCTTTGTGGCTTTGAGCACATTGCTGAACCTTTCAGAGCCTCAGTTTTCATAGCCTTCTTTTTATCTGCAAGACAGATGAATGTGACAACCCTATATAGAGAGCACAGTGTGTGTGTGCTCAGTGCTGTGCGACTCTTTGCGACCCCATGGACTGTAGCCCGCCAGGCTCCTCTGTCCATGGGATTTCCCAGGCAAGAAGATTTGAATGGGTTGCCATCTCCTCCTCCAGGGGATCTTCCCCACCCAGGGATCAAACCCATGCCTCCTGTGTTTCCTGCATTAGCAGGCAGATTTTCTACCACTGCACTACCTACTCAGCAAATGCCATTCATCACAGGCCCATACACCCAGTTAAGTGTATTTCTGGACTGTGCTCTTAGTTCGTGAAGGACTGATCGCATTTCCCTTCTGGGCTGTAGGGCAGTCAGATGCGATACCGCTACCTCAGCTGGTGACTCAGCCCATCGCTTTGGGTCATGCCTACTTTGAAAATCAGATGACTCCACAGCTCCATAGTGGTTCTCCTCATGTGTGTTTCAGCCATGGTCTCTCATTCCTCTTCTCTGGGGGAAAACCCAAACCCAAAAGTACCTTAACTTTCCCCAGAACATGCTATGGTTCTCTGTTTGCATGTCAAGCTTTACTGATTCTTCAGATTGGTCAGTATGTAGATTTGTATCTGATGTTTGTGATTGTTAACCTTTCTGGCTCATTCCCATATACACATCTGTTTTGTGTTTTTTTCCCCCTCTCCTGTTTTTTAAAGTATCAAGCTGTAGCTGGAACAGAGCATGTTTCCATTTCTCTAGCTTTTCCTGCTTGAAATGGGAGAAATAATGGACAGCATTTTTTAGATAAATAAATCGGAAACCAGCCTGCGGATTTGAGTTTTTAATTGTGGCAGCCAGATTCTCAGGGTTGAGAATCCAACCTGGCCTCTGTGCCAGGATGCAGGATACTGGCTTGTGAGCTTTTCTTTGTTAAGTGTGGAGAGTTTGGGAGAAAGAAACTTAAGCAGACCGCTTAAGAGGACGTGCAGGGAAGGCAATGGTTGAGGGCCAGGACTGTGAGTACCTATTCTGCCACTTGGTGGTGACCACCTCAGGCTAGTTTCATAGAGTTATTAGGAGGATTGTGCTAGATAAAGCATTAAAGCACTTAGCCTCATGCCCAGCACATAGTAAGCGCTTGTCTCCCGCCACCACCACCCACCCCCCGCCTCCCATAGTACATTTTTTTTTTTTAAGAGAGAGAAATCTTGCTGGTCTAAGCACTGCTTATTCTCTCAACTCCCAATCATCAATTATAGTCATGGAGTTACAGGATGCTAGGCTTTGATTTATGTTTCCATTAGTGGTGATGGATTTAGGTGGGACTATTCCATGCTTTCTCACTTAGTTCCCCTTGTGGTCAAAAGCAGATATGGATGAAGCAATGTGCTGGATAAGAAGCCAGTGGGCCAAAGACTTGAATTGTATCTCAGGGCAACTGCCCGGGCCTTGTAAGAGTCAAGTCCAGCACATGGCTTCCTTAGTGCTGACCCATCTCATGGCCTCCAAAGCTTCCCCTTGCTCACCTGCCTGTCATCTTATATTCAATCACTTAACAACTATTTACTGAGCACCTACTATGAGTGGGCATTTCTTTTGGCTCTGGGGCTGCATGAATAAAACAGGGCCCAATTCCCAACCCTCACGGAGCTTGCATTCATTTTGGGAGACAGACTAAGAAAGTAAATTAAGGGACTTCCCTGGAGGTCCGGTGGTTAAGACTCCACGCTTCCACTGCAGGAGTGTGGGTTTGATTCCTGATTGGGGAACTAAGATCCTGCATGCTATGCGGTGTGACCAAAAAAAAAAAAAAGAGAGTAAATTCAGCAGTGTTCAGAGGAGATAAGTACAGTGGAAAAAAATAAAGCAGGGAAAGGAGGAAATGAGGAATGCTGGAAGGCCAGGGTTCTCACTTTAAGAGTCATCAGGGAAGGGCCCACAAGGAGCAGAGACTTGAATGAGAGATCTTGGAAGTCCAGGCAGAGGGAGGAGCAAGTTCGAAGTCTCAGAGGCAGGAACCGGGTCAGGAGTGGTGGGGGCCGCAAAGAGGCCTGTGGAGCTGAAGTGTGGTAAGCATGGGGGAGCCCGTGGAGGTCCTGTCAGAGGAGTATCAAGGGGTGCAGGTCAAGTAGAGCCCTGCAGGCCAGGCTGAGAACATTGGCTTTGGTTCTGAAACCTGGAATGTGTGGAAGAATTTTGTTGCTGTTAAGTTTTTTAAAAATTTATTTTTAATTGGAAAGGGAGGAGTTTTGAGTAAAGGACTTCAGTTTAAACAGATCACCCCAACTTGGTTGAAAAGACAGCATGGGGGCAAAGCTGGAGGCAAGGAGAGACAGAGGAGATGGTGGCATAGCCTAAGTAATACTGCTGGAGATGGTAAAGTGTCTTCTTTGTGCTTTTCTGAGATGACTGAGGTTAATTCCCTTCCCCCACAATATTCTGCTCCACTTCTGAAGTTTTCCTGTGTGTCTTTTTAAAAAGTATTTATTTATTTGGTTGCCTGTGTCTTCGTTGCGGCATGTGAACTCTTGGTTGCAGCATATAGCACTTAGTTACCTGGCCAGGGATCGAACCCCAGGCCCCTGTGCTGGGAGTGTGGAGTCTTAGTCACTGGACTACCAGTGGAAGCCCCCTCTCTGTGTGTCTTACTTGGTGTGTGCAGTGTAGATATTTGATGTTGACAGTTACTTAAATCACTAATAGAAGTGGGTTTTTTCTTCCCCCATAAATCATCTCAGGAGGGAGTTAGGACCACTAAAAGGACAAGACCATCTCATCATTGATGTAAAAATCTTGTTATTGAAAACCACATACACATTTCTCCCACAGATGATGTTTTTACTCATTTAATACTACGTCCTCTGGCATGATGTCTTATCCAGTTTCACCTGCAAAGAGGCATGAGTTCCCTCTAACACCCCACTGCCTCCAGCCCCATCAACACTTAGAGCACAGGCTTTCAGGGATTTCTTCACTGACTGATTTCCAGCTTCTTCTGTTTCCTTTTTACCTGTATGTATAAGGCACATGGATAGGTGTAGATGTTTGAAAGATGATGATCTCATATAGAAATTATGCAAAGAATGTTTTCACTTAAAAAAAAAAAAAAAGGACCACCCGGGAAGCTAAATCTGCTCAACAGCATAATCCCAAGAGAGATGTGTGCTCTTCGGTCACAGATTGGCATTCTGGGTCGTGTTTAAGGAATCACTGTTAGGACTAGTTTAACTGGCTTCATTCCCATGCAGTGACTCCCAAGGCCTTGGGACAGAATGTCTGATTGACTTGTTGTTTGGGAAAATCAGGCGCAGGATGTGGGTGAGACTTTGATGGAGACAAAGGAGGTAAAGGACCTTATTTCCTCCCATAAGACCCTTCGAATCTTGATGGACACCCAGTTAACAATACAGGGCAATACAACAATACAAGATAAATGCATGGTCAACACCAACTGTCTGTCAAGACGCATCAATAATAGACTTGTAGCTCTTGTTTATACACTTACCCTGATGTGAACTTCTTTTAAAGTATCTTTTCTTATTAGTGTGGAATTTGATCCCCGTTTTCAGAGCACTGATGAAGGGACATGGTGTCTGCCCACAGCTCTTCCTTTGGTTGGTCAGCCCTTGCTAAGGAGGCTAAGGTTTGGGACTCCTGCCACTCTCCCACCTTTCTGTGTGTGAACTGGGCCAGCAGATTTTAAATATGAGTGAGATCAACTTGGGGGTTCCATGGAGGAGGCGTGGCATAAAGCAAGTCCCCCCAGCATTGAGCTTCTGTCATTTTAGCCACTGCAGCTGGTCCTGATATCTAAGCACATAAATCTCCTTGTAAGTGCTGGCCCCCATTCTTAACAGGCATTCACCTATATGCCATCTATTTAAATATCTGAGTCATTGGCGAAACCAGAGGTCTGAGCTACATCCAGACAGTCTTAAACTCTGGTTTGCTCACTTCTTTTTACATGCTCCTGGTGACTGGAAGTCAGAGTAAGATGCTTCCTATTAGTGTAAATAAAAGCCCTCAGTTTGTTTTAAACATTTGCAGAAACAGTAATACTTACCAATAAAAAACCACGCCAAGAGGCTCAGAAAAAGCTGCCTGATATAATGGAATGTTTCTCAATGTGCTAATAAACATGGAGGATTTTCTTTTTTATTCTGGGGCCTTAAGAGATTTAAGAGGGTGGAGACCTAAAGTCCAGAATCTTTTAGAATAATATCCAGGAAACGTGAAACCAATTCAGGACTGCCCATTCTTTATCATTTCCTAATGGGATATATAGAGTCCCTAATAACATGTTTGCAAATTTCCCATGACCCTTTATTGAATAATGGAAGTAAGTATCAGGTGGAACTGCTTGGGCTGCATTCGAAGGGGGTGAGTTTTTCAGCTAGTAAAAGGCTGTATTTTGATAAAGTGGTCTTTATTATGATTTGAGCAGCAGCAGAGCCCTGATTTTCTGTAATAGGCCTATTTCAGGTGTCTCTAATGTGTTCAGACCCAGTTTTTAATTCAGAAATCACTGTGACCCTATTGATCCATTTCCACTACTTTCTGGGTCTCTAGGACATTAGAGAGATGGCTCGGTCTCCAGCCAGCCACCTGCATGAGCCAGTCCCCGGCTGGACTCCCCCAGGCTGAGCACAAAGCCCAGCCACACCGGCCCCTGGTAAAAGCTATTGACCAGTGTGGTCTGCTTCCACTTCCTGAGCTACACCCCTCCCTCACTGTCACTTCCAGCCTCAGCCCTCACCTGCATCTCGGACTCCCTCCCGAACTCCAGTCCCACATCCACAGCTGCCTTCTGAGCCTGTTACCTGCATGGCTTTTGGTCACCTCAAACGCCACAGAAAACAGGACCTGGACCATATGGTCTTCGGGTTTCCTGTTGCCTTTCAAACTCAGTCTTAACAAGTCAGCATTTAAGAGCATCTCAGTTCTCTATGTTCCCCTTCACAGTTTCCCTAAATCTTTTTAATGATACCACTAACCTCCCTGCCACGGAATGTGTGTCCTCTTCTGTACATGTACACATTCACCCATGCACATGTAAGCGTAAAAGTGACAGATCAAAGGGTTGAATGGGCTAATATACTTTCCTAGAAAGAAACTGTTGTTTGGTCACGAAGTCCGTGTCACCCCGTGGACTGTAGCCCACCAGTCTCCTAAATAGCACAATGCATATATCTTATTGCTCTTAAGATGACAGTGTCATCTTCATATAAAAAATAAAGCTTGTTGATATGCTGGTGACCTTACGCATTCTTGGATGTCTGGGTATAACTACAGTGCATGACCCTCTTTCTCTTTCCCAGCAAGCACTTGTCACCTTGGAAAGCTGGCAGAACAGTCGACTGGCCTTGAATCCAGAAATGAGTTGACCTTCCTGTCCCCACAGCTGATGGTTTGTCAGTCACAGGGAGGAACTAATAAACTTCCTGGTGCTTATTTGCCCAGTGGCACATGTGAAAATGCATTTCAGAGAGAATAGGCATGTCAAGTTTGAAATTCGGACTTGTTGTATCAGAGTGTAGTTACTGGAGGAAGCCCTGGCAATCAAGTTTTCCCACCTCCTGATCTTAATGAAGGCGGAACTGAGGCCCAGAAAGGTTAGGCAATCTGCCCAAAGTCACACGGCTTATTAGTGACAAAACTGCATCTGAAGTGCTAGTATTGGAACCCCCAGTCCAGAGCTCTTGCACTCACCTGCCTTTTAAATATGTAGAATCTCTTTCTGCTGCTCATCTGATGTGAGTCCTCAGGCCCACTGAAAAAAACCAGTAAATCCTGGTCCTTAGGCTATTTGAACATATTAAACATTTACACAAATAACTCATAATAATAGCTTAAGTTGTAAATATGACAGCTTCACACTGTTCCTTCTTCACACTTAAGAAGTAAACTTCCATCAGCTCATGGGTGGAAGCTTCTGGCTTCTCTGTCTTTCTGATTGCTTTATCCATCTCTCTGAAACCAGGGCAGCAAACTGCAAAGACTTGCTCTCCCCCGCTGTCCTCTCAGCACCCACACACACTAAGAATGAACTGAAAGCAGGGTTGATTGGATACTTTTCCTTTTAAACTCTAACTTCCAAGGACCTGGGTTTTCATTATTGATGATGTATATGGAGTTTCTGTGTCAGGCATTTTTTCCTGGGTTACAGAATCATCTGGAATGGGGGAAGAACATTTCCCCATATCTGGGTGTCATGTAGAGTGAATTAACCTATAAACCTCTGGGATAATTGAATTGTGGCTTTCACTTAAAATGGCTACCTAGCTGAGATTTCTGCCCACAGTTTCTTCTGCCTGTTCATTTCTGTTACTTTTAGATCCTGTGTTTTCTATCCCATAGAGCTTCTTAGGGAAGGGTGCATCTTCTACATAGCTTGTGCCTCTATAGTTCAATTTTCTTTTCTTTTTAAAAAAATTTTATAATATTATTATTATTTTTTACTTTACAATATTGTATTGGTTTTGCCATACATCAACATGAATCCACCATGGGTGTACACATGTTCCCAATCCTGACCCCAGCTCCCACCTCCCTCCCCATTATGGTTCAATTTTCTGATATCTTTTTCCCCTTAATTTCATAATACATGGCTCATGAGCCCCACCTTCTACATGAGCATCTTCACATCATCCTAATGATGCCACAAACTCCTATTTAGTATATTGTGTAGTTAAAGAAAAAGAAAATATGTGGGTTTTACTCTGTCAAACCCAAACCTAGCACAGCCTTTCATGGGCACAAGAGGAGTGGCTACAGTTTAATCAGGAGGTCTGTGGTCTGCATGCAGAAAGGGAGTAGGCTCAAGAAAATGCCTCTTGACAAAGAAGATGTGGTGTATATATACAATGGAATACTACTCAGCCATAAAAAGGACAAAATAATGCCGTTTTCAGCAACATGGATGGACCTAGAGATGGTCATACTGAGTGAAGTAAGTCAGAGGAACACAAATATATGATATCACTTACATGTGGAATCTAATAACAGAGTACAAGTGAACTTATCAAAAAACAAGTAGAGTTATAGATGCAGAAAATAAACTTATGCTTACTGGGGGTAAGGGTAGAGGAGAGATAAATTGGGAGATCATATACATGTGGACATATAAACTGGGATTGACATATACACAATCCTATATATAAAATAGATAATAAGGACCTTCTGTATAGCACCTAGAACTCTACTCAATACTCTGTAATAACCTATATAGGAAAAGAAGCTAATATATATATATATATATGAGACTCACTTCATTGTATACCTGAAATTAACACAATATTGTAAATCAACTATGCCCCAATAAAAATTTAAAAAATAAATTTTAAAAAGGCCTCTGGGTGTGTGAAATGGATGGCACTGCTATGTCCCTGTCCACTCTCCAAGGATAAGGATGCTGTGAGGAGACTTCCCAGTGTTCGCAGTGCTGACCTGTCAGAAGCAAGGGGGCTCATTCCTCTTTGCTGCCTGTTCCCCCTCTGTATCCACTTCAAGATGAACATAAACTGCAGGAAGTCTCTTCCAGAGCATTTCAGACACCCCTTAGTACAGTGGCAAACCCATCTATGGTTTTCTTTCAGTATAATTTTCAAATAATGTGATCACACCAAACCTTTTCTAGCTCTGATCTACCTTCTCTGATGCTACCATTACAGTTTTCTCAGTCTCCTCACCAAGCCTAAATTAGTAGTAGCAGGAACCTTAGTACGGTGGCAAACCCATCTATGGTTTTCTTTCAGTATAATTTTCAAATAATGTGATCACACCAAACCTTTTCTAGCTCTGATCTACCTTCTCTGATGCTACCATTACAGTTTTCTCAGTCTCCTCACCAAGCCTAAATTAGTAGTAGCAGGAGGTGCTCCGCTCTCCATACATTTTGAGCTGTGTTGCAGGCATGCAGAAAATATTGAGCCACCATGAAATGCTGGGAGTTAAAAAAGACCAAGATTCAGCCTGGCTGCTGCTGGTGGGCACCAGGCCTGCCCTCGTTGTTTGTGGTCGATGCAGGAGCATGGAGGTGGCGAGGCCTTCACCAGGCCGTTCAGTGTGGTTTCGGCTCTAATCTGTCTCCTCCTTGGCTGCGCTATTGGCTTCTTGCAAATTGATTCTTCTGAGAAGGAAGCAAAACTTCCATGAGAAAGCCAGGTCAGTGACATGCTGCTTGATTTCAGAATTTAAGGTCTCTTAAGAGCTGAGACTCAAAATTGCATTGGTAAGCTTTGAACCCACTTATTCACTGCAGCCCAGTGCATAAGAGAGAGGTCAAGAGAACCTGTTCTTTACTTGGTACTCTGTGGGTGCTCATCAAGGCACATGTAGGCGTGAGTGTTGCTGTGTGTGTTAGCAGGATTCAAGGAAACAACATCCTGGGACTTCCCTGGTGGTGCAGTGGTTAAGATGCCACACTTCCAATGCAGAGGGCGCAGGTTCAATCCTTGGTCGGGGAACTAAGAGCCCACATGCCCTGTGGTGTGGTTAAAAAAAAAAAGAAAATCCTATAGTATGTTTCTTTTTCTTGCTAAGAAGCAAGTAGGAAAGATGTAAGTAAGTGCTCGTTTGCTGTGTTTTATGTATAAGAGACTCACTTGGTTGTACACCTGAAATTAACACAATATTGTAAATCAACTATGCCATAATATTGTAAATCAACTTTACCACTGCACTAGGTGGTGCAGTGGTAAAGAATCCACCTGCCAATGCAGGAGATACAGGTTCAATCCCTGTATCAGGAAGATCCCATGATGAAGGAAATGGCAGCCCTCTCCAGTATTCTTGCCTGGGAAATCCCATGGACAGAGGCATCTAACAGGCTATAGTCCAAGGGGCCCCAAAGAGTCAGACATGACTGAACACACACACACACTCACATGCACATTGCCTCTTTAGCCCTTTGCTTGTGTTCTTTTTTTCCCTTCAACTACCTGGCAATTTCTTCCAAGGCTCATTCCAAGTCCACCACCACTATTTCTAGCAAATACAGTTTTACTCACTTCAGGGTCCATTTCGACCTAACCCCTTTCCTCCCTTGTCTGCTTATTTTCCTCTTTCTCCTTAACACTGTTGTGTTTGTTTGCACCCAGTGGCAGTCTTTAAGAGGTACACTTGGAGGTCTGCAAAAATAGTCCTTTTGCTAAAAAATTTTAAAGAGGATTATTTGTATAATTTACATTATATGAACATTCCAACAAGTTGATATTATATGAGGAGACATTTTATACTCAAAGCAATGGCTACATTTGCAGAAATTATTTTTTGAAAGAAAAAGAATAAAAATGTTAATACTGTTTGTCTTAAAATCAGGATTTGTGTTAACTTTGACATACTGCATATAATCTTTGTTAGGTTATTAAATGAACTTCATGAAATCACTGGCCACAGAAGTAAAAGATAATATCAAACTCTTATATTTGGTGAGTAGTATACACTTGCTTTAAAGCCATCATTTTCCAGTAATAACTGGCAATAATAGTATGTAGAATACAGCTACTCGGTATATGTATGAAGGGTAACTAAATCTTTGGGGGCAATCATATGAAATCACAGGTGTCTGGATGAGACATTCAGTCTAAACAATGCCAATTTAATGGGATTCTTGGTTTTGTTCATTATACTTACATCATTAATATTTCCATCTTTAGGCAGTTAATGCCAAAGAGGGAATTAGGGGAGAAAGATTCTCTTTGCTGCTGCTGCTGCTAAGTCACTTCAGTCGTGTCCGACTCTGTGTGACCCCATAGACGGCAGCCCACCAGGCTCCCCCATCCCTGGGATTCTCCAGGCAAGAGTACTGGAGTGGGTTGCCATTTCCTTCTCCAATGCATGAAAGAGAAAAGTGAAAGTGAAGTCGCTCAGTCTGTCCGACTGTTAGCGACCCCATGGACTGCAGCCCACCAGGCTACTCCGTCCATTGGATTTTCCAGGCAAGAGTACTGGGGTGGGGTGCCATTAGTTTCATTTTAAGTAACCTCTCAGTATTTACTTGATGGAAAAGTTTTGTAACTGTTTGGCATGTGAAAGAGTCTTTTATAAAATAGGGGTGCAAGACCCAGAAAAAGGAAATGTGTTTGTCAATGAATATTAAGCATTTATTTTGAGCCTGGCACTGTGTTAAGCGTTGAGTAATAAAGATGGCACTGTCCGTACTACCTACTGTTCACTACAATCTTACCCCTAAGGAGTAGAGTTGAATCTTCTATTTTGATTCTAGTGGACAAAAAGCATTCTGTTTCCCTTCGGATTAGAGTGGCAGAAAAGGTGTTCAAGGGAGGTACTTTCTTTAGCAACCACCAGGTGTCAGCAGAGGACTTGGAAGTCTTGACAACAAATGTGTTCTTGGTTTTCCTAACTCACTTAGGCCATCCCTCTTGACTTTTCAAAGGCGGTAGACGTCCGTTGGGCCACTTTCTCCTCAAAATTGTATCACATTCCTTCACCTTATAAAAGTAACACAAATTCCTTGACCTTTTTCTACTTTAAAGATTTTATTTCTGTCTTTCACAGTGATGGTTCTCCAAAGTAGGGGTAGGGGAGATTCACCAAGCTCCTGTTGTTTCCACTGATCCCGTTCCCCAAACTGCTGGAGCCCACTGTCAGAAGATATGGGGAAAGGTGGAGGGTCTATTCTTTTTCCTGCACAGAGAAACAATCTGGTGGTGGAGCTTGATGGCTCCAAACTATAGAAGGAAGTGTCAAGAGAGAAAGTCCTAGAGATCCGCTGGTCCAGGCATTTGATTCCTCGTGTAGACTGTGTTCACTTACAGATGTTAAGGGACGGTATGTTAATTGACAGGGGAAACCTTGGAGAGGCTGGTATTGATTTGTTTCATACAGATTTTCTTCAGTTTCTTATCTTGCCTCACTCTATATTTATCTGTTTGTCTATCTACCTATCTGTGCTTGCTTGCCTGCTAAGTCATTTCAGTCATGTCCGACTCTTTGTGACCCCATGGACTGTAACCCATCAGACTCCTCTGTCCATGGGATTCTCCAGGCAAGAATACTGGAGTGGGTTGCCATTCCCTTCCCCAGGGTATCTTCCTGACCCAAGGATTGAACCCAGGTCTCCTGCATTGCAGGCAGATTTCTCTATCTGACTTACTTCACTCCATATAATCATCTCTACTTCCATCCATTAGTTCATTCTTTTTATTATTTGCCTCCTCACTTGACAAGTGGTAATAGGTTTAGTAAAGTGAAGAATCTGTATGTTGCTATGCCCTCCTTCAGTCCCAAGCCAGGGATCGAAGCCGCATCTCCTGGGGGGTCCTTGGTGTCGGTCATCAGGGGATATGGTGGGAGAAGGTGCAGAAGGGCTACCGTGGATACTCAGGCCTCTTTTCAAGCCTTATAAGATGTCAGGAGTGGCGGCAGTTGGAGGGATGTCCGTTCAAATGAGCTGCTCAGCTGTCGGTATACTGAGGGAGAGACGGACTGGGAAGCTGGAAACACAGAGTCAGCAGCTGGCTTCAGTAGCTAAGGCTGCCAGCGTGCGTGACCTGCAGGAGCTGGAGACTGATGGACGGTTCTGTGGTTTAGTACACTGTGGGGATTTCCTTTGGGCCAATCAGAGCAATTTGACAAATCGTATTATAGCTAACTCCACAAACTATTCAGATTCTTCTGTTGTTTTATAGTGAATGAAGTATCACAAATAAGGCAGCATATCAATAGGGATTCAAAAATACTTTCAGTATTTTGCTTTTGTAGAGATTTTTGTCATGATAGTCAAAGAAAGTCACCTTGTTCTTGAAAACATCATGCAGGATATCCTTAAAATAGTCCATAAACACATGTGCCATTGAAGAGGTCAGCTGATGTTCTTACTGCAGTCGTGCCCAGTTCTGTGTTAAGTAGCAGCTCTCAGACCAGACCTGGGAAGGTGCTCAGACCTGTATTAGGATGTACTTTTAAACACATCATTGACCTGACTGAGAGATTTTTACAGAAGATAACGCCTGTGGCATCAGTAATGTGTTGTTGTTTTTCAGTCGCTCAGTTGTGTCCAATTCTTTGCAACCCCATGGACTGTAGCCCGCCAGGCTCCTCTGTCCATGGGATTTCCCAGGCAAGAATACTGGAGTGGGTTGCCATTTCCTCCTCCGGGGATCTTCCCAACCCAGGGATTGAACCCACACCACCTGCANTGTGGCATCAGTAATGTGTTGTTGTTTTTCAGTCGCTCAGTTGTGTCCAATTCTTTGCAACCCCATGGACTGTAGCCCGCCAGGCTCCTCTGTCCATGGGATTTCCCAGGCAAGAATACTGGAGTGGGTTGCCATTTCCTCCTCCGGGGATCTTCCCAACCCAGGGATTGAACCCACACCACCTGCACTGGCAAGAGAATTCTTTACCACTGAGTTACCAGGGAACTCCAATAATGTGTTAAGCAGCTTTTTAAATTTTTTTTTAAGTTCTTGAATGTTGGCTTGACTTCCAGTTAACATGCTACCTGCCTATGGGATTGTGTAAGGGACAGATCTAATTGTCCACAATCGAAGTGTCTTTCCTGTATGATGGCTTTGGCTCATGGGCTCTGGCCTTTCCCAGTGCTTCAGGGACTCCTACAGCAAGCGTCTGCTTGTTCCGCGGAAACTGGAGTCTGCAGATTCTGGCCATGTTGCTCGGTGTCGATTCTCGTGTCTCTCAGCAGCAGTCTTACTGTCCCTTTTCCCTTCTGTCCTTTTCAGATCACTGGGGTGATCCTGCTGGCCGTTGGAGTCTGGGGCAAACTTACTCTGGGCACCTACATCTCTCTTATCGCCGAGAACTCCACAAATGCCCCCTATGTGCTCATCGGCACTGGCACCACCATCGTCGTGTTTGGCCTGTTTGGATGCTTTGCCACATGCCGTGGTAGCCCATGGATGCTGAAACTGGTGAGTAGGTCACAATGGAATACTGCTTTTGGATTCTGTTTTGTTAAAATGCAAATCACGTGAAAGCGAAGTGGCCCTTCTTGAAGCCACAGACGAGACCTTGATATTCATTGACTCTAATTTTAGTCCAGACTCTTACCTAACCCACCCTTTAGTCCCCTAGAGGGACAGACAAGCCCAGACAAAGCCTGGCACAAAAAATCCAGTCCTGGTCCCTCGAGGTAGATGATGACAAAGCAGTGGCCAGCAGTTCCAATAAGCCATTTATAGCAAGATGCCCTGCTCTAGTTTTGAATTCAGTCTTAGAAATCTCTTGAAGCCTGTGATATGCAGCCTTGGTTGGTGAGGCAGTGTCTTGAACATAAGCATCGTTTCATGCCCAAGTTCCCAGTGGAAAAATACTTTTCTGCCTCCTTGAGCTTGGCTGTGCTTGGATGCACGGGCATGCTCTCCTCTACATATGCATCCCTTGGCCCCGTGTGGTGGGAGCTGAACTAAGCCAGAGCTTCCCCACTCAATAGAGGGTTGATATGGGACCAAGTATTGGCTACCCAGACCTGGTAATAGGACAAACACAGCAGTGATGTTTCCCAAAGAGTAAGGCAGGCTGTTGAAAGATGGTTACTGCAAGTCTCAACTTTTTGGTAGACCAGTTGCCTAATTCTCTACTCTCTTGCCCATTAATGTGGAAGATTTTCATAGATAAAAGTGACTTCCTTGGTGGCTCCAATGGTGAAGAGTCTGCCTGCAGTGTAGGAGACCTAGGTTCAGTCCCTGGGTTGGGAAGATCCTCTGGAGGAGGGCATGGCAACCCACTCCAGTATGCTTGCCTGGAAAATCCCATAGACAGAGGAGCCTGGTCAGCTACAGTCCATGGGATTGCAGAGTTGGACACAATTGAGTGACTAACACTTTCAATACTTTTCATAGATAAAAGGCCGCAAGGGGCTCTCCTCAAAAGACAACTTTATTTAAAAGGATTTCTCTCAGACTGCTTGCTCTCTGAAAGGGGAGAGTGGAGATTCCATGAGTGCTGTGTCTCCTGTCCTTTCTTGTTTAGGCCTAGATTGTAGTAACCCTTAATACTGTCTAGTGACAGATATGGGTGTGAAGATTCACTCCAAAGGACCCATCTTCCTGGTCTCTTTGTTGACAGCCTCATGGAGGTTGTGCTTGATTTGGCCACTTTCTGCCCTGCAGATCATGCGGGAAGCTGATGCCCTGGCCACCACTGATCCTCCAGGTTGGTGGAAAAGCCGTAGTGAGACCATACTGAGGCACTTCTGCTGCTGTCACCTCCACTAGGCCCCTGAGTCAACCTTCACTTCTTACAGGCACTAGTGTTTCCTTTGGTCTAGGGTTGGTAGTCTTCAACTTTGATCCATGTCTAAGTCACCTGGGCAGCTCTGCCAGGGACCCACCCCCAGCCAATGGAACCAGAATCTATGGTGGTGAGGGTCTGGCCGCATATTTTCTGAAAGCTCTCCAGGGGGCGCTATTGCACAGCCAGGGCTGAGACCTTCTTCTTGGGTAGTGATTAGCAAGGGGAGAATTAATTCCAGAGGCAGAGACCTCTGCAAATCCACCTGTCCAGACAAGAAGGCAAGAGACTTGGAGACCTTGACAGGCCCTGACACTAACTGGCTTAAGTCTCGACAGCAAGGATGTAACCTCTTTGGGCCTCTGTCCCCATTTATGAAAGAACACTATGGGACTAAATCACCAAGATTTCTTCCACCCTAAAGACTATGACTGAAGCAGAAGAGGGCAAGCAACAATGGAACAGTCATCTCTGGCCTCTTCTGAAGGTGGTTTCACACCACACTTCCATTTTCTCCTAACACTTGTGAGGTTACTGACAAGCAAGCCTTTTGGGGAGTAGGGAAGTTTGGTGGTGGGGGTTGGTTGGTTCCTGTTCCCTGCTCAGTGTTGTCCTGTGGGCGTACTACATTTTATTTTATTCCTCACCACCACTGTGAAGTGCAGGTTGTATTTTCATATTATGTGATAAAGACTTAGAGGTGTGTGTGAGGTTCACACAACTATGCACAGACCTGGATTTGGAACCCAGAGAAGCTTCTTTCCAAAGCCAGGACTGTTTGTACTGCAGTATTTTCATTTGGAGAAAACTTGAACCCTACCACCTGAATGTAATGCAGGCTCTCCCCAGTAGGCCTTCTAAAGGAGCAACAGCTCTTCTCTGGAAGCTTCCAGAAGCAGAGAACCTCCCAGGGACGCGAAACTGCTGATCTAGCTGAGCAGAGCAGAAGTAACTTGATTAACTGTCTCTCTAGAATTTTACAGTCCTCATTTAACCTCATTAATTGCAAAACAACTAAAAATAACTATTTTCACTTTATGGAGGCTCAGAGCAATGGCCTGTTGCCTAACAGTTACTCTACAACATGGCCAGGACTCAAATCCAGGAGGATTTCTGACCACAGAGTCAAAAGTTCTTCCTCCCACCTGCCTCCTAACCATTACTCTCTCACAGTACTGTCTTGTGGAGTCTAGGCCTGGGGTGAGACTCTCCCTAGAGTAAAGGGTGTTTCTAATTGTGCATTGTACCAAGTTGCAAGAGGAAGTTGTATACATGGAAGCTTCATTTCATTACTGTGTGTTTGGTAGTGCCTGTGCTTTCAATGTGCAGAGAGACTAACTGGCATTTTAAGGCTGGATTTCCTCCTTTGAATATAGATGCCCCTAGCAGAGAAAAATAATTTATGATCCTGTGCACAGATGCGTATTTTACAAGTAAGCAATATGGCCATGTGCAGGGTACCCAAATTCCAGGGCATCACCAAGGACCATTCCCAACATTCGGGACTGGTGTATTTCATTTCAGGATGAGAAGAAGCAGATTGTAAGACATATGCCTCGTAGGAAAGGAATCAATTCTCTTTCCTTTTATCTGCTTTTCAAAGTCACAAAAATGGAAAGCCTTAATGTCTCATAAGTACCGTGTAATATCCCTGAACTTGGGCACACATGCTCACGTGCATGCACGTGCGCGTGCACACACACACACACACACACACACATACACACAATCGCCTTGGAAAGTACAAGAAGCATGAAATGTATAAAAAGCAGTGAGGGTTTTCGATGCTTGCAAACATTATTTGTCAGTAGCATAGCCGATTTGCTTTTCAAAATGCTATCGAGTCCGCAGAACAGAGAGGTAAGAGGCCCATCGCTGCAAGGGCTGCATTCAGGCTGGAGCAAGGAAGGATGTCATGTCACCTGTGCATATTCCAGTTGTTCTGACAAAGGAAGGGGGTTTGAAGCCACTTCATAGGAGATGTGCTTAAGGAAATGGGAGGGGATGCCCGAAGGGAGAGAAGCAGCTGGGTCCCTCCATGACTGGGTTCTCACACAAAGAGCTGTAGCATAAAAGAGAAGTTGGGCGGGTTCTGGTGTCTCTTGAAGGCAGAGCCGACTCCAACCAGTGGAAGTTACAAGGAGGCCCACTGTGGCCAAGGGGAAGAAGGCTTTCTAGCAATCAAAACAGTTTAAAACGTGAATGAGCTGCCAGCAATGGGCAGGTGGTGGGAGTGTTCTCAACTTGCAGACTCCAAGTGACCTTGGTGAAGAATGTGGTATAAAGGGCTCAAGCCCCACTCCCCCAGCACACTCTACCTGGAGGAGCCTAACATGAAGAATAGCGGGTGAGAAAAGTAAAAGTGTTCGTCACTCAGTCGTGTCTGACTCTTTATGACCCCATTGACTGTAGCCCGCCAGGCTCCTCTGTCCATTCGGATTCTCCAGGCAAGAATACTGGAGTGGGTTGCCATTTCCTTCTCCAGGGGATCTTCCTGACCTAGGGATTGAACCCAAGTCTCCTGCATTGCAGGCGGACCCTTTGCTGTCTGAGCCACAGTGATGGATACTTAGCTGTAAAAAGCCCTTCCGATTTCTCCCAGTGGAGCCAACCTGAGAGGCCTGATGTTGGTCCCTGGATGCACTGTCCTCGGCCCATGTGCCCCCAGATGCTTATATATATTGAATAGAGGCAAGCTAACATGGAGGGTCATGTGGGGACATCTGGCCAAGGGGGTTTTCCCACTTTTCCACCCAGGGAATAGAACAACTTGTCTAATTTCCTCTGACAAGAAGGAACTTAGTCCAGAGAGGCAGTCTCCTCGCTCCCACCATGTCTGACAGTGTCCATGTCCACTTGCCTTGCAGTACGCCATGTTTCTGTCCCTGGTGTTTCTGGCTGAGCTCGTGGCTGGCATTTCAGGGTTCGTGTTTCGTCACGAGGTGAGTATACACCAAGTGGAGAACTCAGTTCAAGGGTCTCTGGGGGGAGACTTTCGAAACCTCTTGGAGTGTGTAAAGGGTACAGAGAGGCTAGCTGGCATCTCCAGTAATATTTGCTAGTTTCCAAATGCCACCTACTGTGAGCTGAAACACCCAGAAAATTCTACATGCAGGAATTTCGCCAAATCTGAAACCTTATTTGTTGACCCTCACTGTTTCTTTATTTAGCTGCGACATAAAAGGCTTCGCTGGCTTGTTTTAAAACAGTGACCTTCCATATAGGTTAAATACCTTAAAAGCCTCTGCAGCGAGACACGAGTGTGTCTGTATATCAGGATTTCTCAGAAGGCAAAGGCAAACCAGATGAGTCGTTTGCCAAAGACAAAGTGCTCTATTTCTCCAAAGCAGTCTGTGCTCTCCTGTCTGCTCCCCAGAGTCCCTGTGCGGCGCCCCCTGCCCACCAGGGTAAAACCTACACCCCAGTGGTGAGGAGCCCTGTGGCTTTGCTTGGTGGTATGGGGAAGAGGAGAGAAGACAGTCATGGTTGAAAACCCCTACAGCTGCGCCTTGTTTTCCATTTATATGTAAAATTTGAGACTTCTACAGCTGGTGGAAAATCATCCTGAATCCTTTTTTGTGATCATAACTGCTCGTTTCAAGGATACTGCCAGCTGTCCTGTGTCACGTGTGGCCATCTTTCCATGTACCATTGCTGAGGCTGCTCTAGACAATGTAGAGATGCTAATGCAGAGATGGGATGCTCTCATAATATCTGTAGCCACTGCAGTATCACTTTTCAGATGTATATACTGATGAGAGGTCAGAAAGTGTATATGCTACAATAAATTCTGGTTCTAACCCCCTCCCCAAATTCATTATTGTCCCTTCTAAACCAGCGGTCCCCATCATTTTTGGCACCAAGGACCGATTTTGTGGAAGACAACTCTTCTGTGGACCTAGGGTAGGGGAGTGGTTTCAGGATGGTTCAAGCACATGACATTTATTGTGCAGTTTATTTCTCATCTCGTGCTGCCACTGATCTGACAGGAGGTACCGGTCTGCAGCCCAGAAGCTGGGGACCCCTGCTATAGATAACAGTAAAGATAGAAGCGGCTATACCTGTGTTAGGATGGAAAGAAATAGCAAGAGGGAGGTGAGAAAGACAGTGAGGTGGCGTGTTACTGGGGCTCCTGAAGTCTGGCATCAGCTGCTCGCAGGCCCTGCCTTTGTGCTTGGCCGAGTCTGGTGAGCCTTCGTTAGGTACCGTCTGTGCCTTTCCCCTACAGCCCTGCTTTTGCCTTTACCAGATATGGTCTCTCAGATGCCAAGGTGGACTTCTAGAACCGTTTCATGTGGGTGCTGCATCTGAAGTTAGACCCCCCCCATTCTTATTCTCAGTTGAGGTAAAACCTGATAAAGTCACAGCCTTGACCGCCCAAGAGGTGCCCCCGATCCCCGTGTGAACCCCAGGCCCAGCTCCTTCCCGTGTGCTGTTGGGACTGGGTTCCATGTAGGGCTTTACCCCTCACGGTTCCTGATATGTAGGACCTGAACCTCCTCAGCTGCCTAAACTCTTTTCACTGAAAAAAATACAGTGGAAAGGGGTGGCTGGGGGTTGCAACACCACTCTTTGGCCACCAGTAGTGGGCTTCAGTTTGGCAAACACATATGATGAATGTGAAATACACATGATGAACACATAGGCAAACACATATGATGAGAATAGGTCACAACCTGGCAGTGTTGACTGCAAAGGGTATAGTAAAGGAAATACTGCTGTAGGCAGGGCAGCAGTGGGTGGTTTCTTCATCAGGAGTCCTCAAAATGGCCCAGGCTCAAGCCTGTGTAGACATGCCCTTGCCTAAGAGACAAGGCACATGCAGTAAAATTGCCCCCCTTGACCTAGGAACTCCCTGTGGAGTTTTTTTTTTATCTCTTGTAACTGTCCCACAGGCATAGAGTCCAGTATTTCATCAAGGAACATGCCTTGTTGGCAGAGTCTCCATGTTTAGCCCTAAGCTTCCTGCCAGGTAATAATTGTCATTTGCTCTCCTCCAGGCCTGAGTCATTCACCAATCAGGGGGCAGTTTTTTTTTCCCATAAGCAGGGTTGCTTGGTAACACACTCTGATGCTCCGCCTTCAGTAGGTTTCCAGGGAAACAGAACGTGAAAGTTAACCCAAGGTCAAATGTGTTCACAGAGGAGAAAGGGTTTGGTTAACCATTTATTAACAAGTAAAGTCCATGTCCTTTAGCCTTTATTTTTTATTTCAGTAAAGACAGGTAAGTGAAAGCTGGTTTTGCCTCACTCCTGTATGGTAGACCAGGGGTCTGATTTGAGTCAAAACATCAGTCTTTCCGCCTCCCCTTGACCCCTGCCCCGCCAATGGCTTGTTCTTTGTCATTCTTCTGAGAAAGGGCAGAAAAAGTCTTAGAAAGAAGGATAGTCATTAACCAAGTAAAAGAAAATAACTAAAAAACCATCAGAGCCCTTCTGAATCTGACCACTTTCAGTGGCTCATTTAACTAGGCAGAGTTCCTCTGAATTGGGGGTAATGGAAACAATTTGTTTAAACTCCTGAGCTAATAAACCTCTTGGTGAATTTTCTGATTTCTTCTGTCTTAGAAAACAGGGCATCCCCTCCCTGGCCTACATTTATTCAGAAGAGGCTATTTTGGGGGTGTAAGTTGGTATAAATCTGTGTCCACCTGGGCCGTAGTAGACTGGAACCCCATCTCTCATTGTCTTCCCTAGATCAAGGACACCTTCCTGAGGACTTACACGGACGCCATGCAGAATTACAATGGCAACGACGAGAGGAGCCGGGCGGTGGACCACGTGCAGCGCAGCGTAAGTTCCAGCTAGGAGGTGGGGCTTGCAACTGCCTGCGAGGTTGGGGCACTTGTGAGCTGCCGGTGACAGGTGACACTGGACCGGCAGTGTTTGTGGTTGATCCCCACTCCCCACCTCTTGGCTCACTTCCCTTTCCAGGAGTGGACATATAGTAGTTGTTCAGGGTCCAGTGATCCAGGTAAAATTAGTGTCAAGGAGCACGCCTGTCTGGTTTGCTTTTCATTCGTAAGGATGTGAGCATCCCAAGGACAGCAGAGCTAGTTTGCCCTTAAAATTGCTATATGTAAAATAGATAACCAATGGGAATTTGCTGTATGACTCAGGGAACTCAAACAGGGGGTCTGAAGTAACCTAGAGGGTAAGAAGAGATGGGACATGGGGAGGGACATTCAAGAGGGAGGGGACATGTGTATACTTATGGCTGATTCAAGTTGATGTTTGGCAGAAACCAATACAATTCTGTAAAGCAGTTGTTGTTGTTCAGTTGCTCAGTTGTGTCCAACTCTTTGCGACCCCATGGACTGCAGCACGCCAAGCCTTCCTGTCCATCACCAACTCCCAGAGCCTGCCCAAATGCATGTCCATTGAGTCGGTGATGCCATCCAAACATCTCATCCTCTCTCGTCCCCTTCTCCTCCTGCCTTTAATCTTTCCCAGCATCAGGGTCTTTTCTAATCAGTCAGCTCTTCATATCAGGTGTCCAAAGTATTGGAGCTTCAGCTTCAGCATCAGTAAGACAATTATCCTGCAATTAAAAAATAAATTTAAAAAACATCTTAAGCTTTGGAAAGGAGGTAGACAGTGAGTGTAGAACAACTTTACTTTGAGTTGCCTCCATAAGACCAGCCTTCTGGAAATGGTGTCTTGAGGCTGGGCAGAGAACTCAGTTGAGCTGCATTCGTGGGCTTGGGGGCTACAGTGGGCGTGGGGGTGGGGAGAGCTCAGAGAAACTGGGGATCTTGCATGCATGTGAATGGTTTAGGCTGCCTGGTGATCTTTACAGAGGATATGAGGAAAGTAGGTGTTTCTTGTCTGGAAACAAACCTGGCTTGTTTCAAGCCTGACTGCCCATTGGGATCACCTAGAGATGTTCTTATTTTTTATGTTTCTGATTATTTATTTTGGTAGGATTTCAAATCTACCCAGAAAAATTACAAGGATAGTGCCAGGAGCTGAACACCTTTTACCCAGATTTACCAACTGATGATATGTTTTGCCCCATGTGCTTCCATATCTTCTGTGTCAACAATTGGCACATCTTTGCTGTAAAGGGTCAAGCAGGAATTATTTTAGGCTTTGAAGGCCTTGCAGCCCATCACAGCCACTCGGTTCTGCTTTTGGAACACAAAAGCCTCCCCAGACAACATGTAACACATAGGCATGTCTGTGTCCCAGTAAAACTTGATTTACAAGACCAGGTGGCTGGGGGGCTGTGGTTTACCCACACCAGCTCTCTTCCTCCATGTGCATATTTTTCTGCTCTAAACCACTTATGTACCTGTTAGTGCAGATCCTGGGGAGAGCTTTGTAAAAGATTTTTGTCTCAGCTCCCCATCGACCATCTCGATTCAGTTGATCTCTATATCAGTCTCTTTAGCAGCACCCAGTCACACGCTAGCTCATTTGGGTGCTTACCAGGCCAGAGAGCAGCTCTTTGGCTTTGTGGAGGTGCTAAGGAAACCAACACGACATCATCTAGAACTCACTTCCTTCACTGAGTTCACACGGGCTGGTCAGTAAGTAGAATTGTTAGTGGTGCCTCAGCACATCTTGGCTCACCAAAGCTGTGCCTGTCGCCTTAGGGCCTGGGCCCATGTTTTTCTTTTAAAAGCTGCAAGGCGCTCAGTGCGGAGACCACAGTGCCTGTGATGTGCCGCCCTTAATTCTTTCCCTTTCCCTGTTAACAGAAAGGAGGTAGACAGTGAGTGTAGAACAACTTTACTTTGAGTTGCCTCCATAAGACCAGCCTTCTGGAAATGGTGTCTTGAGGCTGGGCAGAGAACTCAGTTGAGCTGCATTCGTGGGCTTGGGGGCTACAGTGGGCGTGGGGGTGGGGAGAGCTCAGAGAAACTGGGGATCTTGCATGCATGTGAATGGTTTAGGCTGCCTGGTGATCTTTACAGAGGATATGAGGAAAGTAGGTGTTTCTTGTCTGGAAACAAACCTGGCTTGTTTCAAGCCTGACTGCCCATTGGGATCACCTAGAGATGTTCTTATTTTTTATGTTTCTGATTATTTATTTTGGTAGGATTTCAAATCTACCCAGAAAAATTACAAGGATAGTGCCAGGAGCTGAACACCTTTTACCCAGATTTACCAACTGATGATATGTTTTGCCCCATGTGCTTCCATATCTTCTGTGTCAACAATTGGCACATCTTTGCTGTAAAGGGTCAAGCAGGAATTATTTTAGGCTTTGAAGGCCTTGCAGCCCATCACAGCCACTCGGTTCTGCTTTTGGAACACAAAAGCCTCCCCAGACAACATGTAACACATAGGCATGTCTGTGTCCCAGTAAAACTTGATTTACAAGACCAGGTGGCTGGGGGGCTGTGGTTTACCCACACCAGCTCTCTTCCTCCATGTGCATATTTTTCTGCTCTAAACCACTTATGTACCTGTTAGTGCAGATCCTGGGGAGAGCTTTGTAAAAGATTTTTGTCTCAGCTCCCCATCGACCATCTCGATTCAGTTGATCTCTATATCAGTCTCTTTAGCAGCACCCAGTCACACGCTAGCTCATTTGGGTGCTTACCAGGCTAGAGAGCAGCTCTTTGGCTTTGTGGAGGTGCTAAGGAAACCAACACGACATCATCTAGAACTCACTTCCTTCACTGAGTTCACACGGGCTGGTCAGTAAGTAGAATTGTTAGTGGTGCCTCAGCACATCTTGGCTCACCAAAGCTGTGCCTGTCGCCTTAGGGCCTGAGCCCATGTTTTTCTTTTAAAAGCTGCAAGGCGCTCAGTGCGGAGACCACAGTGCCTGTGATGTGCCGCCCTTAATTCTTTCCCTTTCCCTGTTAACAGCTGAGCTGCTGTGGCGTGCAGAACTATACCAACTGGAGCACCAGCCCCTACTTCCTGGAGCACGGCATCCCCCCAAGCTGCTGCATGAATGACACCGATTGCAACCCCCAGGATCTACACAACCTGACTGTCGCCGCCACTAAAGTGAACCAGAAGGTACTCGCTCCCTCTCGGCCCCAATGGGACTCAGTGGTGAACATCTGCAGAGGGCTTTTTTGTCTCTGTGAAATGATGACAAATAGGTTAGAAATGGTCATCTTGGAGAAAGTCAGGAATCTTCCTCTGTGGTTCTTTCTGGGCAGGGAGAGGCCCTGGGCACCCCATTTCTGAAGAAGAAAACTGTGCCTCCACTTGCCTCACATTCCTGTCCCTCAGCGAGACTCTCTGAGGCATAGTTAGGAAGGGTTTGCAAGTGGTTCCTGTTAACCCTGATGCTGATGTCAGGGAACAACCGCCTTTCTTCTTTCTGGGTGTCTGTCTTCTGCTTAATATACCTTCAAAACATGAAATTGTTCCCAGCTGGGTGCCAGTCCTCAGCGGAAAGAGGGAGTCGAGTTGACAGACAGCATGTGGTTCTGTGAGGAGGGGAGGCGGGCTTGATTTTAGGGACGTCACTGCTATAGGAAAAGAAATCAACAACTTCAATTCAGCTCACTGTCAACATCCTGACTCCTAAAGAAATTAGAGAGAGGAAAAAGCTGTCCAAGAGAAATCTGAAAGTTAGTACATAGTAGAAATGAGGGAAATGAAATGTAGGTAGTCAGAGGAAAAGGAAAATCAATTCTGTATTCCATTCTGAGGGCATGGCACAGCTGTGTGTGAGGGCCGTCTCTGTTTTTAAAGATTTAGAGAAATGCCACATAGGAAATATGTTTTGGTGAAACAAAAGGGAGCAAAACCCTACTGTTGCGTTTACCTGTGGTTATGCCACCGTCAGGTAAATTTTTTCTTTTCTTACTAAGGTCAAGTGAAGATCTTCAAAATCCTGTGGGATCTGGGCAAACTACTGAATGATTCACAGAAAATAGCCATCCTTTCAAGATTTGAATTTAGAAAGATGGTTTCTATATTTTACCCATGTAATGTTGATACTTGTAGCAGAAGTGCTACAAGGCATTGTTGCCATTCTAGAAGCTCTATCTGTCATTCTGAACTTATTTTTTTCTGTCAATGTGGTGAGGTAAGATGTTCAGTACAGACAGCTGCTTGTGTGAGCTAAGAGGACATTTGTTCTGACTGGAATTTTTGAGGCCACCTTCACCTCTTGACAGTGGGGTGACCCCTGGTTTCTTCTTGGACGCCTCCACTAATCACCTATCTGTCATTATGCTGCCACTGTATGCAGTGCTGAGCTGACCTGGCCCTCAGTGGATGCACCAATGTATAAAAGGCAAGATGTGCTTTATGGCCATAAGATAGTGGCACAGCAGAGCTTCAGGAAATCCTTTGCAGATACAACAGTCATCACTCTTGAGAAAAGCCTTTAAAAAAATTTTTTTTTTTTTCACTCAAACTACTTTTGGGAAAGTTGAAGACTTAGAAGTCAGGACCACAGGGTCTGGCATCAGACTGCAGTTAAGTTCTGGCTCAGCCACTTGCTGGTCGTGGGGTCTTGATCAAGTTACTGCAGCCTCGCTTTTCTCATCTGTAAAATGGAGAGAATAATTCTTGCCCCTTAGGATTGATAGGATTGAGTGAGATAAAGTGTCTAAAGCACAGTGTATGGTAGACAGTAAGGACAAGACCATTTTAACCATCCTGTTAAATGGTGGCCGTGGTGTCAATGTCATGACAATGACAGTGACATCTGTCTTGCATTCTACCACACTGTACCTTTCATTAGAAATGACGTAGTAGGCCCTTGGAGCCAGGGTCTTTTGTTTGTATTCAAAAGCAAGTTTAGAGACAGCTTCTATAGTGCATTTCTCTAATCCTGACCTTGATTTCCAGAAAGAAAGATTGGGGAGCATTTTTTTCACTCTACTGATAACCTACAAACTCATCTCATTCTCAGTGCCATCCCCCCAATCCTACTTTACATTTTCCTGAACATCTCAGATACCTCGAAGAGGTACTTTTCCCTCACTTCCTGTTTACTCTCCTATCTGACTCCCTCTCTGGAGAAAAAGTGAGTGACGACTGAAATTGGCCTAGTTTAAGTTTCATTAGGTATTCTCATTGAACGCCCACTTGAACTTTGAACTTCTCAGACTAATTACTTCCCAGGTCTGAGTCTCTTGACACCTTATCTATAAAAGGTAGGTAAGGGACCTCCCTGGTGGTCCAGTGGTTAAGAATCTGCCTTCCAATGCAGGACACAGGAGTTTGATCCCTGGTTGGGGAACTGAGAGGGACTAAGACCCCACATGCCATGGGGCATCTAAGCCTGCACACAACAGCTAAAGACCATGTGCCCCAATGAAGCCAATGGCGCCAAATAAACATATAAATAATTTTTTAAAGGCGATGCATATGGGGTGGGATGGTCTTGTCCAAATAACTGGAAGAGAGCAGGCAAGAAGTGAGAACAGTTAAGCAGGATGTTTATTGTCTTGAGGACAGTTTTGGGTTTGCTACACACGATGATGAAATGTCCACAGGTTCAGTTAGCTAATAGCCCTGACCAAGCCCCTCCCACCTAGGAATTTCTTGCCAGTTTTTAAAGCTGCCAGGGCAAGAGGAAGACAGAAAGTTATTCTGAGATGCCTCCTCCCAGAGCCTGCCCAGAAGCAGCCGTCTACCCTTGCTACTGAAAAGCCTGCCACTTCCGGGTGTTTCCCATCAGAGACCTGTTGATTCAGATTTGCTGGGAGGCTGAGCAAATTACCTGTGCTGTTTCTGGATGTTTCTTAGGACACTTAGCAGGTCTCTGTGGCTGGATCTCACACTAGACAGCCATGCTTTTATTTTAGGACATGAAATGAGATCGTTATGGGCAGATAAGATCGTGGTTTCCCGGAGAATTTAAGGTGGAAGGCAAACATGCACTGGGGTTGTAGGATCAAAGCAGGTTGGGCAGAGCTAGGACAAGTCCCGGGAAATGGGCTTGTGGGTCCACAGAGTGAATGACGAGAAAAAACTGGAGAGAGAAAGCATTTACTGCAACCTGGGTCTTGTGTTGTTTAAACAACAAAGAAGCTAATCGCTTTCATCTTCTCATCTTAACTAACTCTCTTACTGCTATAATTTAATTGGTTCTTTCTTTGGAGTGAAAAGTAGTAGGGGAACTTAGGGAAGAGTGCTTCTCCAACTTTAATGGGCACGTGAAGCATCTAGAGGTATTGTTAACATTCGTGAAAAGTTATTAAAAATGAGTGACCCCAGGATCTGATTATGATTCAGTAGATCTGGACTGAGGCCTCAGATTCTGCATTTCTAACAAAATCCCCAGGAATACTGTTGCTGCTCATAGAAAACCCCACTTAGAGGAGCCAGATTTAAAAGGAATGATTTTGCCACAGTTGTGCTAATGCAAAGCCCTTACTTCATTTTTCTGGTTTCTCTTACTGGTTGGAATGGACTTATCAAAAATAATGTGACTGACTGAATGGAGAAGAAATCATACTTTAAAAGGAAAACATATTCACTTTATGCGTAGAAGTGAAGTTCACAGCAAAAAGACAAAACTCTATTCCAAAAACACACCTATTCCAAACTATTTTGCAGAGTAACAAAATAGACCACATGACTTCTGTCTGGTTTCTATTATTGGGCTTGTGCTTCTGTATTTTGAGCTGATGTAACTCTGGTGGTCTGAACTTCATCTCCCCAGCTCCCTCACATCACTGTGGGGAAGAGATACAGCAGTGAACAATGACCAGCACAGAGAAACACTATCTTAGCTGTTGTCATTTGAGAAAATGCTATTAGTGCTATTATGAACGGAATATCTACCTCTCTCCTTATTTGACTTCTTAACCTGAACTGACCTCCTTTCTGATACCTGTTAGAAAAGAGTGCAATGTATAATTTCACTAGTAGAAATGAAATTAGTGAGCAAGCTTCTCCTATAAAGAGAGAATCACAGTTCAAAACTTCCCATGAGCAACAATACACTTCCTTTGCCCCCCACCCCTGCCCTCAAATTTGCACCAGGTAACTGAGGAGCATAGTTTGTTCATTGCATTGAAAACATGTGTCAAAGCACTGCTGCTAAATGAATGCATCTTTCTTTGCAAATAGAATATGAATGCAGAAAATATCACTTACTAGAAGATACAGCATTGATGGGATTTTCCTAGGCTCCATGAGAAAAGTTAAATCATTCCATTTTGAATTTTAAAAAAATGGGAGACATGTTTTTTGTTGTTCTTGTTCTTCAGATGTTATTACAATTCAGTGGGTCTTTCTTGATAAACTACAATCCTCTTTACCCTGCTTTTGAAATGAATGCCTTGATTTTTCACAGGCTTCATGCATTCAAGTTTGAAGCCCTTTTCCAGAGAACTGGAAAAAGACCATGTTTTCCAAAGCTGAATACATCACTTCAGAAGCCTTGATTGATTTGGCCCAGTTCCCCCCCAAAAAAATCAAAATCAGATCATTTGTTTTAAAGAAATTGAATTTTATCCATTTTAAACTAAACAATTGAAATTGGTAAAATTGGTGTTGGTTTTAATCACAACATGGGCTCTGCCTGCAATGCAGGAGACCCAAGTTCAATCCCCGGGTCAGGAAGAGCCCCTGGAGCAGGAAATGGCACCCCACTCCAGTACTCTTGCCTGGAGAATCCCATGGACAGAGGAGCCTGGTGGGCTACAGTCCATGGGGTTGCAAAGACTTGGACACGACTGAGCACAGCACAGTTGGGGAATGCAGCAGCTTAATCACAACATGCAGAGATTTCACAGGATGGCAAAGGGACACTCACTTCATTTTACAAATGAGGATATTGACAGAGAGGGAAAGTGACTTGTTCAAGGTCACATAGTAAATCTGTGGAAAAATGACACTCGAACATAGGTTTTTCCCTACTAAAAAAAAAAAAAAGTAGCAATCTTTGTATGAAGAACCCTAAAGTGCCATAAAGTTGGCAGGCATTCAACCACCTCCTCCTAACCAGATTTCACTTTACGATTTTGTCATTTTTTGTGAAAATGCTAGTAACTGTGTTTATCATGCTGAGCCTTCCTGGTCAAGGATGCGGGATGCTTTTTCATCTGTTCAAATCTGCCTCTATCCTGACAGTGTTGGTCTCATAGATCTTACAGCTTTCCTGTTCAATTTCATCCTGTGATGGAAACATTTGTGAATGAAGCGTATATCTTGGATTTGCTTTTAGATACTCCAGCCAGGGGAGTGAGTGTTGAAGCAATTGAGGTGAAACAAGTCTGACCATATGTTCATTGTGATGTCAGAGGCAGGGTCACTTGGGAGTTTGTTGTACCACCCTCTGTTCCTTTTGTTGGTTTGAAATTTTTCATTGTATTTGCAAAATGAAGATTGGGTGTATGTGTGAGTGTGGCAAGATAACCCAGGCCCATTTGGCCTGGATAAAACATATCTCTGAGACTGTGTCTCTGTGTTTTCAGGGTTGTTATGATCTGGTGACCAGTTTCATGGAGACCAACATGGGCATCATCGCTGGAGTGGCTTTTGGGATTGCATTCTCCCAGGTAATCTGTGGTCAGGTCTAGCCTTTCCCCTGTCTCCTGCTCACTTTTCCTGGTCTGCAGATTCTCTGGCGGCCTCCTTGTGCCTGGGGAAAAGCTGATGGATGGGGTCAGAACTCCTTGCTCATTAGTCCTCAGGTCATCTGTTTATTGATTTTCCTTTTTCAGCTTAAATGAAGTTTTGCCATCGAGGGAATATCGGTTACAGTTCAACTAATGACTAGCTCCAGAAAAACAACTCGCTTCTTCTGTAGGTCAAATGGAGGTTAGCTGAACAAAGTACTGCCTTAATTGGAGCATAAACAACTCCAAACATCAAATGGCTGATTTGGATTTGGGGGGAGAGGGGAGAGGCTCTTTTCCTGGTTGACCTGTCTCTTTTTGATTTCTTAGTTCCTGGGAATTGTGCATGAGATCTCTTCCTTAACAAAAAAAAAAAGTAGCCAACTTCATCTTGTGATCATTATTTTGATCTGGAGGTCTGATTGTTGTTTCTTAAGAGGAAACTGAATTTGTATATAGGAAATGTTATATCCCTTTATCTCCACTTGGCCTCCAGAAAAGAATGAGAGAAGCAATTATGCAAACTAAGCAGGCCACATATACTCAAGGATGGAACATGGTTAAGTGAAATCTAAAATTTTGCCCACCTCCACCAGGCAGTGTGTTGTCCCTTGGGCTTCTGATCTCCCAGTCAAATGATACAGCATATATACCTAACAATAACAAAAAATAATGCAGAATTTTTTCAGATGAACAGATCATTTTTTCCAACAGAGCCTAATTAATGTCACCTCAGTCATGTTGCCATGGCTCTGGTTTTACCTGCCTGAATTCTACATCAGCCCTCCCAGATGATAATTACTATCCCCCTGCCCCTGCAGTCCCCAGACCGCTTTCCTTCTTGCTGAACCAATACAGATACACTTTAATCCTAAATTTGTTCCTAAAACTTCGCTATTGAAATACGGCATGTACAGAAAAGTGCAGACATTATAAGTATACAGCTTAGTAGGTTATCATAAGATGAGCCTATCTTTGTACTTACCATCAGGGAGTAGCACATTAGCCTGGCAGTTTTTGCATATGGAGGGCCTAGCCTGCGGTAAGTCAAAAAGTTTTTCTGTGCTGCCTAGGAGAAACCCTTGATGCGGGGCTCACTGAGTTGGCTCTGTGGCCCTGTGGGCAGTAAGAGAGGAAGCCCCAAGGAAGCCTGAAACAGACTCTCTCCACAGAGACTTTAGGTCTCATCAAGGTACTCCAGAGTTGTTGGGATAAGAAAACGAAGCCCAAAACCCAGAGGCAGTAGCATTCACCCATGTGGCTGGTCAAGTGCAGAGATTTGAGATCTGCCGTGTTCACCTTGGGGTAGGGAGAAGAATGGCCATGGGCAGCTCTCGGTAGTCAGATGCACTGGGAGCTGCAGCTTTGAATGGTGCCGGGAGCCTCAGGAAGCTGAAGCGGGCTTCCAGATGCCAGTAGATGCAGGGCCTCTCCGGGACCATGGTGGCCACTTAGCAGATGCATGTTCGAGAAGAACCAGCCCCGCTGATCCTGGTCACTGACCTGGCACCAAAGCTTCAGCCACATGTGTTCAGAAATTTTAGGACAAGTGTCAGAGTGACACTTAGCAAATAAATGTTGGCCTGTGTCTTGAGCTTCCAATAATAAAGCGAGCTTTGCTGAGGAGAGGCCACAGGGAGATCAAAGTAGGTAGAAAAGAATAGAGCCCCCGCCCCCCGACTCCCCACTTGCCCCCACCCTCCCCTTTCCCCTCCCCTCCAC
>SJYX01003271.1:758794-835317 GCA_006410675.1 Oreotragus oreotragus
GCCCCCACCTTCTCCTTACCCTTCTCCTCAGCTGCTCTCATGACATGCATGCTGTCCTTGGTTGGAACAAACCAGTCTTGCACACCTGTTGTCTTAGAAATTAAACATAAGTGTGGTATAATGTACCTAAATGTGGTATAGTGGACAGGGAAAACTAAGCTGAAGTCTAACCTTTTAATAGACTTGTGAGTGTTTGGTCTTCTGTTAACTAACTTAGCTAACTTAAAGACCTTAGTGCTGGTTTTGGACAGTAGGAGTTTGGCAGGCATTAAATGCTTCTCTCCACAAATTCCCAGGTGCCTTTACCCTCTCAAGGCAAAGCCTGTTTGTCCAGACTTGATGGGCAGGGTCCTGCTGCCCTATTAATTCATAGCAGGTAGTTGAGTGTGTTTTGATAGGGTACCTCCTCCCTTGTATCTTTGGCAGCTACTCTTTTATTCGAGGGGGCTTGGGGATGGACACACACACACACACACACATAGTCATCGCCTTCCTCACGCCTAACATCAACTGGAAGCCAAGCATCCAAGTCCAGATACTGATATTACTTTGTGATAGTGCATTGGAACTTGGTTGGCCTTCTGCTATGGGGTCTCTGTATTTAGCACTTCTGTCTCCGCTGTAATCAGCTTCACTAGATTTGGAAACTGTTAGGCTGGATTAATCCCCCCAAAGCACAGAATGTTACAGTCCTGAGTAAGGATGGGAGAGCTGTTTTCCAGAAGGGAGAGTTGAGCGGCTTGCTTGAGGTTGGGTGACTAGTGTAGATCCACTAAAATTCTGATGATCTCATCTGGTCTGCAGCATTCAACATTTAGGCCAAATATAACCCTTGTTCTTGACTCACGTAGCACCTAAATGGAAGTCAGTCTGTGCCTTTATAATGAAAGTGTTTGAGTCTGTGAAATTGCAAGGAGAAAGGTACTCATCAAAAAATACCCATCCCTGTCCTGCCCATCCATCCCCTGTCCTGCCCAGCCCTTTCCTCTGCAGGGCCTCCTCCAGGGCCCACAGGCTGCTGCCATGATTTGCAATGGACCAAGGGTTCTTTTCCAGGACTTGTTTATCTTTTCTGTATCGAGGACAAGACAAAGCTGTCAGTAGCCTCGATGAGACATGGCTAAATAAGGCCAACAGAATTTTTACCTATTCACTGTTTTCAGGCTCTGAAACAGTCTCTAAAAGTATTTATATGATTTTGTTTTAAATCAGATTCCTTGGCATGTTCCTAAAGATGTGGAAGTTTTATTTACTTTCCCAGTTAGGCCATCAACATAAAATCTCTACAGGCATTATGAAAAGTGAAAGTGTTAGCTGCTCAGTTGTGTCCAGCTCTTTGGGATCCCATAGACTATAGCCCACCAGGCTCCTCTGTGCATGGGATTTCCAAGGCAAGCATACTGGAGTGAGTTTCCATTCCCTTCTCCAGATCTTTCCGACACAGGGATCAAACCCAGGTCTCCTGCATTGCAGGCAGATTCTTTACTATTTGAGCCACCAGGGGAGGCATTGCTGCTGCTGCTGCTGCTGCTGCTAAGTCACTTCAGTCGTGTCCGACTCTGTGTGACCCCATAGACGGCAGCCCACCAGGTTCCCCCATCCCTGGGATTCTCCAGGCAAGAATACTGGAGTGGGTTGCCATTTCCTTCTCCAATGCATGAAAAAGAAAAGTGAAAGTGAAGTCGCTCAGTCTGTCCGACTGTTAGCGACCCCATGGACTGCAGCCCACCAGGCTACTCCGTCCATTGGATTTTCCAGGCAAGAGTACTGGGGTGGGGTGCCATTGCCTTCCCCGGGGGATGCATTGAGAAGACTGAAATTTTAGACCTATTGTTAAGTCGTCTTTTATAGCTTCGTTACCTGGCCTCTCTTTGCCCCTCAGGGATCAGGGACTGGCCCGTTTGGTGGCCACAGTGATTGCAGGGGAAGATACCCCTGCCCCATTTCCTCTGACAGCCCTGGTCTTGGTTGAGCTAGACTCCACCCTCTCTCAGCCCCTCTCCCTCACCTCTTGGCCTACACCCTGTTCCTGGGGATCTGCAGAGCCCCATTGACATGATCCCTGTTAATGGAACTCTCTTTGTGGGGAAGCTTTGAGAAAGCTAGAGTTGGCCTTCTGTAAGTCGAGGGCCTTTTTTCTCTCCTTCCCTCTATGGCTTCTCAGTTCTTGAAGGTCCTCCCAGAGGCTTTCATGACCCAAAAGAAAGCAGAATATAGTACAGACAAGGCTGAGTGGTAGAAATAGAATGTTACTTCCAACAATTAGACGAAGGCTAATTACAGAGTCTTAGATGACCAAATACCAGGAATCTGATCTCAAACTCCCTAGGCTGTATGGGATTTGGCATTTCACTGGCTATGAGGAGAGGGAGAGGTGGCTCTGGAATCTCCCTCCTGAAGCTTTTTTAGCATAAGAGGCAAGCTCTCCTCTTCCTGTCTCTCTCTCTGGGGGTTAAAGCAGAAGTTTGTTCCTGTGCCCACATACTCCTGCCTTAACACATCAGCCCCAGTGCATACCTCTGTTCTTGAGGAATTTACATATATTTAATCTAAAGAACTGGTTTCAAATAGGAAAAGGAGTACATCAAGGCTGTATATTGTCACCCTGCTTATTTAACTTATATGCAGAGTACATCATGAGAAATGCTGGACTGGAAGAAACACAAGCTGGAATCAAGATTGCCAGGAGAAATATCAATAACCTCAGATATGCAGATGACACCACCCTTATGGCAGAAAGTGAAGGGGAACTAAAAAGCCTCTTGATGAAAGTGAAAGAGGAGAGTGAAAAAGTTGGCTTAAAGCTCAACATTCAGAAAACGAAGATCATGGCATCTGGTCCCATCACTTCATGGGAAATCAATGGGGTAACAGTGGAAACAGTGTCAGACTTTAGTTTTTTGGGCTCCAGAATCACTGCAGATGGTGACTGCAGCCATGAAATTAAAAGACGCTTACTCCTTGGAAGAAAAGTTATCACCAACCTAGATAGCATATTCAAAAGCAGAGACATTATTTTGCTAACAAAGGTCTGTCTAGTCAAGGCTATGGTTTTTCCTGTGGTCATGTGTGGATGTGAGAGTTGGACTGTGAAGAAGGCTGAGCGCCGAAGAATTGATGCTTTTGAACTGTGGTGTTGGAGAAGACTCTTGAGAGTCCCTTGGACTGCAAGGAGATCCAACCAGTCCGTTCTGAAGGAGATCAGCCCTGGGATTTCTTTGGAAGGACTGATGCTAAAGCTGAAACTCCAGAGCTTTGGCCACCTCATGAGANACAGGCTGAGCGCCGAAGAATTGATGCTTTTGAACTGTGGTGTTGAAGAAGACTCTTGAGAGTCCCTTGGACTGCAAGGAGATCCAACCAGTCCGTTCTGAAGGAGATCAGCCCTGGGATTTCTTTGGAAGGACTGATGCTAAAGCTGAAACTCCAGTACTTTGGCCACCTCATGAGAAGAGTTGACTCATTGGAAAAGACTCTGATGCTGGGAGGGATTGGGGGCAGGAGGAGAAGGGGACGACTGAGGATGAGATGGCTGGATGGCATCACGGACTCGATGGACGTGAGTCTGAGTGAACTCCAGGAGTTGGTGATGGACAGGGAGGCCTGGCGTGCTACGCTTCATGGGGTCGCAAAGAGTTGGACACGACTGAGCAACTGAACTGAACTGAATCTAACGAAAGGTTTCATCTAAATAAGGATGGGTTTTTCTATCTACAGAATAATTGAGTCTAGTGGCAAGTGAGCATTTGGTCCTGATTCAGACTGAGGAAGAGCCTGTGTCTTTACCTTTAATAGGCTTTCAGTTACGTACCTAGAAATAATCTGTTAATAAATGGTATTAAGTATAGCATGTTCCCCCCACCCCTCCCCACTTTCCTTTAACTTGGCGATAAGGAAAATGAGACATCAAAGTTCTCTCTCAAATATGATGAAACACTATAGCAAATGTGAAATCAGTAACCCTGCAAATAATTGAGAACACCCACCATACCCAGATTCTAGTTTTTCTTGCACCAGAATTAACTAGAATAAAAGCCAATATATGTAAACTGCTGTTTTCACAAAGCTTGTATATACCCCAGCTCAGGACTTTTTTAAGGAACAATTTCTTAGTAGATGTTAAAAAATAATTTTTAAAAATCTGTCTTCTCCCATGGACTAACAGAAATACAAAATACAGCTTGAAAGCAAATAGCTTTTATTTTTGCTTATATGTTTAAAGTTATTATTTCTGTGGCAAAGTCTGTCCAGTGCTTTAAAAATGATACTGTTTCTGTTTGAGGGTAAAAAGGTGGAGGGACACACTATATTCCCTTGAAAACAGGCATTTTAGATACAAGAAATACTGATGCATACTACAGAATGTTTTGGCTGTGTGGCTTGTGAACTGCCATGGGGGCCGAGAGCACTGCAAACCACTGAATACAGGAGCATTGCAAACTTGTGAGGTGGCATGCTGACCACTGTAAGTGCTAAAACATACAGGGGGGTCAATGAAAAAAAAAAACCTGAAGTGCTAATAAGCTTTACGAAGAAAGGAGTGTCTAGGAACTTGAGATCAAATAAAGTGATGCCCACTGAAAGCCCGCTCCCTGAAGTTTGCAATGTAAGGCAGGAAGGGAGCCCTGGTGGTGAGAGGCAAAGGAGTTATTCTGGAGAGGAAAGGGTCCAGGCTGGCAAGGGGGCTCTTCTTGGTTAGAAGAAGAGGCTGGAGCCATAAACTCTGTGTGGGCTTCCTGTATGGTTTGAGGGGGGTTCTTTAACCTCTCCTGAACCCATTTACTTATCTGGAAAATTGGGATGGTAGTACTGCCCAGGTATGTACTAGGAATTAAATAACTCATAATTCCCAAGTGTTCAGTGTGCCTCTGGTTTTTGGCTGGCATCTGATTTTTGAGAGTATCTAAAGTGTGAACTGGTGTATGTTGGTCCTGAAAAATAGCAGTTGTAGTGAAAAGAGACAGACTATAAGGTTCAAAATCCTTGTACTCATGGAGGGGATTTTATTTTCTCATTTGGCACAATATTCTGGTGGCTCAGAGGGTAAGGAATCTTTCTGCAATGCAGGAGACCTGGGTTTGATCCCTGGGTTGGGAAGACCCCCTGGAGAAGGAACTGGTAACCCACTCCAGTATTCTTGCCTGGAGAATCCCCATGGACTGAGGAGCCTGGTGGGCTACAGTCCATGTGGTTGCAAAAAGTCAGACACGACTGACAACTAACACTTTTCTGGAGGTTACAGCCATGGTTACCTTTGGCCACTTGGTAGAGGCATAATACTGTGTATTTTGTGGCACAAAACGATGGCCAGAGTCTTGGTAGGAAATGAGTCCAATAAGGTGGTGACTTTTCCTTACCTGACAGAGGTTATAATCTGCATGTTTCATAACACAATTTCCATTTGATAAAGGAAGAGAAGAATCTGGGATTTGACTAAGAGAGTGAATCAGGTGGGCTGCAGCCTGCAGGGTTGAGCAGAGAGGAAGGAGAACAGAGTTTGGGTGTTGCCTTGATCAATAGTAGGACCCAGTGTGCAATCTGTAAGATAAGGGTGACAAGATAGACTGGGTGAGTGGTTTTGTCACCTAGAAGTCTGGTTAAAACATCAGTTCCTGGGCCCCACTCCTAGATGATGCTGATTTGGGTGGTCCTGGGGCCACAGAAGTGTATGAAAGTCCCTAAGTTGTGTCCAACTCTTTGCAACCCCATGGACTATACAGTCCCTGGAATTCTCCAGGCCAGAATACTGGAATGGCTAGCCGTTCCCTTCTCCATGGGATCTTCCCAACCCAGGGATTGAACCCAGGTCTCCTGAATTGCAAGTGGATTCTTTACCAGCTGAGCCACCAGGGAAGCTGACATTATACTAGACTGTCTCTCAAGGTCATTGCCATCTCTGAACCAATAACACATGGCCAATTGCTTAAGAAGCGACCCTCACCTGGCCAAGAGAAGCTGCAGACAGTCAGACTCAAGTACACAATCAGGGTCCTGTCCAAAAAATGCTGATCTTCCTGAGTCAGAAATGAGAACTTTGGTCTCCAGTGAGCAGAACAGATACAGTGAAATAACAGCTTTTTATCAGACTCACTTGTGTTAGAAGTTAAGTCAAAGCACAAAGTAGGTAGAAGATTGGGAAGATGGAAGTACTCTGATATTGGTTGTGCTAAAAAACCAGGGGGTAGACATTGGGTGTAGATGGGCCCATTTAGGCCTAAAATATCTACATGGTTTAGAGATAAAGAGGAGTTCAAACCCACGCCACCCCCCGCCCCAACCTCACAAACCATGACTTACTTCATGACTTACTTGGCAAACTCTCCAAGTCAAGAATAGTCTCAGGGAAAGAACTATTATCTTGTCAGCCAGGTATGGCTGGGGTATCAGCCTATGCTGAGATAGCTTCCTAATGCATGTGGTTATGGTTCTAAATTCAATCCTGGCATTCAATTCTACCATACTAATGCCAGGTAGTTACTACTACCTTGCTGTAGCAACTTAATTTTTTTCATTACTCTCAGAACATAGGAACACATTTTAATATTACTTACATGTCAAAAGTCATTTTTCAATGGCCAAAGTGAGCTAGAACTGTAACCTTATGGCCAGTTCGAGACTTTCTAGCTGTCCTCCACCGGCACTTAGACTTCCTAAGTCTTTGCTCCAACTACTGAAACGAGGCTTAACTGTTTTCCCTAGTACCCTTTCCCCACTCATGTTCAAAAGCCCTCAGTCGTTAAAAATTATATCTGGGTGGAGGGGGGCGGGTCAGAGAAATGTGTTACCTCAGTGACTTGAGAGCCTGTTGTCTTTTTCCTTCTGCCAACAGCTGATTGGCATGCTGCTGGCCTGCTGTTTGTCCCGGTTCATCACGGCCAACCAGTATGAGATGGTGTAAGGAGGTGAGTGGCGGTGGGGAGGGCTCTCCCTTTGGGGCCTGGACTCCCCTTTCAAAGGGATGAGTGTACTGCTTGGTCACTTCACTCCTTGTTCTCGGTGGCACTTGGCCATGTGCCAAAGCCTCATTTCTCCGGTGCTGGGCAAGAGATGTGATTACTGGTATTGTGGAAAACATCAAAGTGCTCTCTTCAGCTTGTTACCTTAAGTCCTGCTTAATGGTGAGTCATTTACGTGTTTTAATTTCTCTCTTAGTCTTTCAAGAATGGTGGAATAAGAGACGTGTTTTCAAAAGGAACTGCAGCAATCTTTGAAAGACTTCCAAAGAATGTTAGAGCACAGTACATAATACACCTGTCCTAACCCCCACCCCACCCTGCGTGCAACTGCAGCTGACACTCCCACACAGCCTCTGCTCCGCCTTTCAGCTTGCATCATGCCTAGCATTCCATTTTGTGAAGCCCTGTTGTGCCAGAGTGTAGCCAGGTTCCCTGCATCTAGTCCTAGGGGACCCAACCCAAGGCCCTGTGCGTGCCAGCTCCTCCACCTGTACTTGGTCCAACTGCAGCTCATTGTAGGTGACTGGTTCTCCACACCATCACTGGCCCTGCTGGGCCCTGCATGTAGTGTGGGAGGCTCCTGTTAGCCCTTGATCATGATTGATAAACGCTGCACACCCCCTAGATATAGATAAGCAGATAGCTGTCTGTTCTTTTGGCTTAATCTCCTTTGGTTGGGTTTTCCTTTTTACTAAGGCTCTTTCCTACCTTCTTCAGGCTGCCTAGGGCATGTAATACTTTGCAATTGTCCTTGAGGAGAAAAGGGCGAGCTTTGGGTGGCCTCCTTGCTCTTTGCTGTTACATGCCTGAGAATGTATAGAGGGTTTAGTGCACCTGTATAACCCTGTTACAAAGCTGTATTGTTGCTTCCTTTGAAGGAAATAATTACTTCTGTTTTTCCCCAATTAATTGCTATTGTGTTATTTTACTTCTTTCTATATTTTTTCTTTGCATTGACATTACAGACATCGAGGACCTCATCAAAATAAATTTAAAAATGAGTGTGAAGGGGGAACAAAAGTCAAGATATTTTTAAAAGATCTTTAAAAATGCCTCTGTCTCGCATGCCAACAAGAATGCATTGATATTGTGAACATTTGTGATACATGTATTAATAAATAGTCATTACAAATTACTGTGTTCTGGTCTTGTTCTTAAAGTTTTTAAACACATTTCTATTCCATTTTATTCCATAGGACAGGGGTCCCCAACCCTTCGGATCTAATGCCTGATGATCTGATGTGGAGCTGATGTAATGATAATAGAAATAAAGTATGCAATAAATGTAATGCGTTTGAATCATCCCCAAACCATCTCCCCCCTCTTCCCCCTGGTCTGTGGAAAAACTGTCTTCCATGAAATTGGTCCCTGGTGCCAAAAAGGTTGCGGACCAGTACCACAGGGGATTGGAGGTGGACCATCTTACACACTAACACATCCCCCCTTACAAGCTCCAACTCCACTAAACAGCATTGAACAGTATAAAAATTGAAGGGGTAGATTTTTTTTAATGGACATTCCAGGAACTCGAATCATTTATCATAAACAGGATGTATTGTTGGCTGTAAAAATAGAATCTTCATATTTCAGGCTAGAGGCAGAAAGATTTCAGAGTTTTTAAGTCTGAATGTCACTTTAAAAAAGGAAATGAACATCTACTTTCCCCTTTATTGTTCCTAATGATCATGTATTCTTCCCTTCCTTCATTCTTCTCTGGATTGAATAAACTCAATCTAGAGAAGAGATGACATCATACCATTCATTTGTCGCAATGCCATGGCTTATATTAATACTAAAGTATGAAATCCTTATACTTGATTTAAAGAGCATTTTAGCAATAGGTACAGTATATATTATCTGCAATCTATTTTTTTTCCTTCTTAATATGTAAGTGTGTGTGTTAGTCACTCAGTCATGTCTGACTCTTTGTGACCCCATGGACTGTATAGCTCTCCAGGCTTCTCTGTCCATGGAATTCTCCAGGCAAGAATGCTGGAGTGCGTTGCCATTCCCTTCTCCATTCCTTCTTAATGGATCATCCTTAAAAACTAGTAAAAGCATTTATTGATCCTTTCCCAAATAAGTGGATCTTCTCTGATGGAGATGGTGTTCTAACTATATCCACATATTAGTCTGAACTCTACAGGAAGTAAACCCTAAAAGGCTTATTTTTTTCCTTCTTAATATGTAAGTGTGTGTGTTAGTCACTCAGTCATGTCTGACTCTTTGTGACCCCATGGACTGTATAGCTCTCCAGGCTTCTCTGTCCATGGAATTCTCCAGGCAAGAATGCTGGAGTGCGTTGCCATTCCCTTCTCCATTCCTTCTTAATGGATCATCCTTAAAAACTAGTAAAAGCATTTATTGATCCTTTCCCAAATAAGTGGATCTTCTCTGATGGAGATGGTGTTCTAACTATATCCACATATTAGTCTGAACTCTACAGGAAGTAAACCCTAAAAGGCTTACAGTATCTGACCCGCACCCTCAGATATTCCCTCTTTGAGAAAGGTCAGCATTTTTAGAGAATTAGAGATCTCTTCTCTATAGCCCAAAACTTTTCAAAGTTTTATTTACATTTCTCTTTTGTTATATAATAAAATGAGGCTTTTCTGTAAAATTCTAAATAGAGCCCCATCCATGGTTCACCTTTTTGCAAACTGTGCATTCACTAGTATACTAATACTGTTATACTTTGGTAAACAAGAAATCTATACACTTTCTAGATTGAATTTGGATCTCACCATTATATAATTTCAGTGTGAAACATTTAACAAAGACTTATTTGACTTTAAAACTATATTTATGTTTCAACCTTGCTCAGAAATAAGGTATATTTAGCTTTAAAAGGTATTGCCTAACATTACTCCAAAGTCATTTTGCTAATTCATACTCCCACCACAGAGTAGTAAAGTTCCAGTTTGTTCATGTCCTCATCAACACTTGTTATTCTCAGACTTAGTGTTTTTGCCATTCTGAATGTGTGGTGGTATCTCAGTTGGACTTCACGTTATCATTAGTAATACTGAACATTCACTGTGTCATTGACTGCTTTGCTATCTTTATTTTTTGGCCACACTGTGTGGCCTGTGGAATCCTAGTTCCCTGGCCAGGGATCAAATCTGTGCCCCTGCAGTGGAAGCATGGAGTCTTAACCACTGGACTGCTAGGGAATTCCCGATATCTTCTTTTATGAGGTGTTCAAGTCTTGTGCGTTTTTTAAAAACTCAGTTATCTTAATTGATTTGTAGGAATTCTTTATGTATTCTGGATGCAAATCCTTACTTGGATGTATCAATATTTATTGCAAATATTTTCTCTCAGCCTATCATTTGACTTTTCACATATAGTCAATTAGTTTTTTCCAGCTTTATGGGCTTCTCAATGGCTCAAGTGGTAAAGAGTCTTCCTGCAGTGCAAGAGACACGGGTTTAATTCCTGGGTTGAGAAGATGCCCTGAAGGAGCAAATGCAACCCCTCCAGTATTCTTGCCTGAGAAGTCCCATGGACAAAGGAGCCTGGCAGGCTACAAATGGTCAGACATGACTGAGCATGCATACACTACTGAGATGTATTTGATATTGTATAGGCTTGAATTGTGGAGAAGGCAAGGGCACCCCACTCCAGTACTCTTGCCTGGAAAATCCCATGGACAGAGGAGCCTGGTGGGCTGCAGTCCATGGGGTTGCTAAGAGTTGGGCACGACTGAGCGACTTCACTTATACTTTTCACTTTTATGCATTGGAGAAGGAAATGGCAACCCACTCCAGTGTTCTTGCCTGGAGAATCCCAGGGACGGGGGAGCCTGGTGGGCTGCCGTCTATGGGGTTGCACAGAGTCGGACGTGACTGAAGTGACTTAGCAGCAGCAGCAAGCTTGAAGTGTACAAGTTGATGACTTAATCCACTGATGTATTGTTAATTGAGACTAAACAACTAATGGATAACTGAAGGAATCAAACAGTAGATCAAAATATACCTAGAGGCAAATGAAAATGAGAGCACAAGTATCCAAAACCTATGGGACACAGCAAAAGCTGTTTAAAGAGGGAAGTTTATAGTGATGAAATCTTACCTTAGCAAATAAGAAAAATCTCAAATAAACAACCCAACCTTATGCCTAAAGCAACTAGAGAAAGAAAATCAAATCCCAAAGTTAGTAGGAAATAACTCATAAAAATCAGAGCAGAAATAAATGCAATATACAAAAAAAAAAGATCAATGAAACTAAAAGATAGTTCTTTGAAAGGATAAAATTGATAAACTTTTGCCAGACACATCAAGAAAAAAAGGGAGAAGGCCCAAATCAGTAAAATCAGAAATAAAAAAGTTACAACTGACACCACAGAAATAAAGGATCTTAGATTACTACTAGCAACTATATACCAATAAAATGAAAATGTAGAAATACACAAATTCTTAGAAAGGTACAATCTCCAAGACTGAACCAGGAAGAAACAGAAAATAGGAATAGGCCAATTACAAGTACTGAAATTGAAAACTGTGAAATTTAAAACTCCCAACAAAAAAAAGTCCAGAACCATATGGCTTCACAGGTGAATTCTATCAAACATTCAGAGAACAGTTAACATCTATCCTCCTGAAACTATTCCAAAATATTGCAGAGGAAGGGATACTCCCAAACTCATCTTATGAGAACATCATTACTCTGATGCCAAAACTAGACAAAGATACCACAAATTAAAAAAATTATAGGCTAATATCACTGATGAACAGATGCAAAATTTCTCAACAAAAGACTAGCAAACTAGATGCAATAATATATTAAAAGGATCATTCACTGTGATCAAGTGGGATTTATCCCAGGGATGCCAAGATTTTTTCAGTTTTCACAAATCAATCAGTGTGATTCCCCACATTAACAAAAGGAAGAATTAAAACCATATGATCATCTCAATAGATGCAGAAAATGCTTTTGATAAAATTCAACATCTATTTATGACTAAAAATACCTCTCCAAAAAGTGAGCATAGAAGGAACATATGTCAATATAATAAAGGCCATATATGACAGAACCAGAGCCAATATACTCAACAGTGAAAAGCTGAAAGCTTTTCCTCTAAGATGAGAAACAGGACAAGGATGTCCACTCTTGCCATTTTTATTCAACATAGTTTTGGAAGTCCTAGCCATGGCAATCAGAGAATAAAAAACAAAAGGAATTCAAATTGGAAAAGAAGTAAAACTGTCACTTTGCTGGTGACATGACATAGAAGATCCTAAAGATGCTACCAGAAAACTACAAGAGCTCATCAATGAATTTGGTAAAGTTGAAGGATCCAAAAGTAATACACAGAAATCTGTTGCATTTCTATACACTAACAATGAAAGACCAGAAAGAGAAATGAAGAAAACAATCCCATTTACCATTACATCAAAAAGAAGAAAACACCTAGGAATAAACCTACCTAAAGAGGCAAAAGGTCTGTAATATGAAAACTATTAAGATGGTGATGAAAGAAATCAAAGATGACACAAACACATGGAAAGATACAGTATGTTTTTGGACTGGAAGTATCAATATTGTCAAAATGACTCTACTACCCAAGGCAATCTATAGAATCAATGCAATCCCTATCAAATTACTAATGGCATTTCACAGAACTGGAACAAAAAAAATCTTACAATTTTTATGGAGACACAAAAGAACCTGAATTGCCAAAACAATCTTGAGAAAGAAAAATGGAACTGGGGGAATCAGGCTCCCTGACTTCGGACTATATTGCAAAGCTACAGTCATCAAAGCAATATGATACTCACACAAAATCAGAAATATAGATCAATGGAACAGGATATAAAGCCCAGAAATAAACCCATGCACATATGGTCAGTTAATATATGACAAAGGAGGCAAGACTATACAATGGAGAAAAGACAGTCTTCTAAATGTCCTGGGAAAACCAGACAGCTACATGTAAACATGAAATTAGAACATTCTTTAACACCATCTAGTCTGTTCTGTTCAGTTGCTCAGTTGTGTCCGACTCTTTGTGACCCCATGGACTGCAGAATGCCAGGCCTCCCTGTCTATCACCAACTTCCGGAGTTTATTTAAACTCATGCCCATTAAGTCGGTGATGCTATCCAACCATCTCATCCTCTGTTGTCTCCTTCTCCTCCTGCCCTCAATCTTTCCCAGCATCAGGGTCTTTTCAAACGAGGCAGTTCTTCACATCAGGTGGCCAAAATATTGGAGTTTCAGCTTCAGCATCAGTCCTTCCAATGAAAATTCAGGACTGATTTCCTTTAGGATGGACTGGTTGGATCTCCTTGCAGTCCAAGGGACTCTCAAGAGTCTTCTCCAACACCATAGTTCAAAAGCATCAATTATTGGGTGCTCAGCTTTCTTTACAGTCCAACTCTCACATCCATTCATGACCCCTGGAAAAACCATAGCTTTGACTAGATGGACCTTTGTTGGCAAAGTAATGCCTCTGCTTTTTAATATGCTATCTAGGTTGGTCATAACTTTTCTTCCAAGGACCAAGTGTCTTTTAATTTCATGGTCGCAGTCACCATCTGCAGTGATTTTGGAGCCCAGAAAAATAAAGTTTGTTTCCACTGTTTCCCCATCTATTTGCCATGAAGTGATGGGACCAGATGCCATGATCTTCATTTTCTGAATGTTGAGTTTTAAGCCAACTTTTTCACTCTCCTCTTTCACTTTCATCAAGAAGCTCTTTAGTTCTTCTTCACTTTCTGCCGTAAATGTGGTGTCATCTGCATATCTGAGGTTAACACCATACACAGACATAAACTCAAAATGAATTAAAGATCTAAATGTAACACCACATACTATATAACTCTTAGAGGAAAACAGAGGCAGAACACTGACATATATTGCCACAAGATCCTTTTTGATACATCTCCTAGACTAATGGAAATAAAAACAAAAATAAACAAATGGTACCTAATTAAACTCAAAAGCTTTTGCATAGCAAAGGAAACCATAAGCAAAAGGACAACCCACAGAATGGGGGAAAATATTTGCAAATAATTTGCCTGACAAGGGATTAATCTCCAGAATTTACAAATAGCTCATATGGCTCAATATCAAATAACTCAATCAAAAGTGGCAGAAGACCTAAATATACATTTCTCCAAAGAAGACATACAGATTGCCAAGAGGCATATAAAAAGATGCCCCACGTCATTAATTAGAGAAATGCAAATCAAAACTACCATAGGACCTCACTTCACACTAGTTAGAATGGCCATTATCAAAAAGTGTACTAACAAATGCTAGAGAGGGTGTCGGGAAAAGAGAACCCTCCTACACTGTCAGTGTGAATGGAAACTGGCACAGCCACTATGGAGAACAATGCAGAGGTTCTTTAAGTAACTAAAAATAGAAATACCACGTGATCCAGCAATCACACTACTGGGTATATCCAGAGAAAACCATGGTTCAAAATGATACATGCACCCCAGTGTACATTGCAGTCCTATTTACAATAGCCAAGACATGGAAGGAACCTAAATGTCCATTAACAGATGAATGGATAAAGATGATGTGGTACATATATATAATGGACTATTATTCAGCCATTAAAAAGAATGAAATCAATAGCCAAGACATGGAAGGAACCTAAATGTCCATTAACAGATGAATGGATAAAGATGATGTGGTACATATATATAATGGACTATTATTCAGCCATTAAAAAGAATGAAATCAATAGCCAAGACATGGAAGGAACCTAAATGTCCATTAACAGATGAATGGATAAAGATGATGTGGTACATATATATAATGGACTATTATTCAGCCATTAAAAAGAATGAAATCAATAGCCAAGACATGGAAGGAACCTAAATGTCCATTAACAGATGAATGGATAAAGATGATGTGGTACATATATATAATGGACTATTATTCAGCCATTAAAAAGAATGAAATCAATAGCCAAGACATGGAAGGAACCTAAATGTCCATTAACAGATGAATGGATAAAGATGATGTGGTACATATATATAATGGACTATTATTCAGCCATTAAAAAGAATGAAATCAATAGCCAAGACATGGAAGGAACCTAAATGTCCATTAACAGATGAATGGATAAAGATGATGTGGTACATATATATAATGGACTATTATTCAGCCATTAAAAAGAATGAAATCAATAGCCAAGACATGGAAGGAACCTAAATGTCCATTAACAGATGAATGGATAAAGATGATGTGGTACATATATATAATGGACTATTATTCAGCCATTAAAAAGAATGAAATCAATAGCCAAGACATGGAAGGAACCTAAATGTCCATTAACAGATGAATGGATAAAGATGATGTGGTACATATATATAATGGACTATTATTCAGCCATTAAAAAGAATGAAATCAATAGCCAAGACATGGAAGGAACCTAAATGTCCATTAACAGATGAATGGATAAAGATGATGTGGTACATATATATAATGGACTATTATTCAGCCATTAAAAAGAATGAAATCAATAGCCAAGACATGGAAGGAACCTAAATGTCCATTAACAGATGAATGGATAAAGATGATGTGGTACATATATATAATGGACTATTATTCAGCCATTAAAAAGAATGAAATCAATAGCCAAGACATGGAAGGAACCTAAATGTCCATTAACAGATGAATGGATAAAGATGATGTGGTACATATATATAATGGACTATTATTCAGCCATAAAAAAGAATGAAATCAATAGCCAAGACATGGAAGGAACCTAAATGTCCATTAATAGATGAATGGATAAAGATGATGTGGTACATGTCTACAACAGAATATTACTTGGCCATTAAAAAGAATGAAATAATGCCATTTGCAACAACATAGATGTACCTGGAGATTATCAAACTAAGTCAGAGAGAGAAAGACAAATATCACATGTTATCACTTACATGCAGAATCTAAAAACAATGATATAAATAAACTTATTTACAAAACAGAAACAGACTCACAGACTTAGAGAATGAACTTATGGTTACCAGTAGGGAGAGGGAAGATGGGAGGGGAAAGACAGGGGTAGGGGATTCAGAGGTGCAAACCACTATGTATAAAATAAATAGGCTACAATGATATATTGCACAACACAGGGAATATAGCCAATATTTTATAATAACTATAAAGGAAGTACAACCTTTAAAACTGTGGAGCACTATATTGTGTACTTGAACCTTATATAATATTTGCAACTATACCTCAAAAAAAAAAAAAAAAAAACTATGGTAATCAAAATAGTGTGGAACTGACAGACCAATGGAACTGAATAGAGAGCCAAGAAATAAACTCACACACTTATGGTCAACTAATACTTGACAAAGGTGCCAAGTGTATAAATGGGGATAGAATAGCCTCTTCAATAAATGGTGTTGAGCAAACTGTGTATCTACATGCGAACGTATGAAACTGGACTGTTATACTTTACTCAGAAGTCAAATAAAAAGTGGATTAAAGACTTACATATAAGACCTAAAACAGTAAATTTCCCAGAAGAAAAAAGCTTCTTGACATTGGCTTCAGCAATAGTTTCTTGAATACGATACCAATATTACAAGCAACAAAAGCAAAAATAGACAAGTGGGAGTACATCAAAACAACAAGAAAAAGCAATCTATGAAATGGGAGAAAATGTCTGCAACCCATAAATCTGATAAAGGGTTAATATCCAAATATATGATATATAAGCACACCTACAACTCAATGGCAAAAACCAAATTACTTGATTTAAAAATTGACAGAGGAACTCAATAGAAATTTTTCCAACGAAGGTGTACACATGACCAACAGGTATATGAAAAGGTGTTCAATATCACTAATCACCCAAGAAATGCAAATCAAAACCACAATGAGATATCATCTCAGCTATTAGGATGGCTATTATTTTTAAAGAAGTAATTTTTGCCAGGGGTGTGGAGAAAAATGAACCCTCGCCTACTATTGGTAGCAAGGTAAACTGGTACAGTCACTATGGGAAAAAGTATGAATGTTCCTAAAAAACTTAAAAATAGAACTACCATGACCCAGCAGTCCTAGTTGTAGGTTTGTATTGAAAAGGATTGAAATCAGGATCTCAATGAGCTATCTGTTCTCCCATGTTCATTGCAGCATTACTCGCAACAGCCAATTCCTGGAAACAACCCAAATGTCTATCATTGGATGCCTGGATTTTAAAATGTGATGTACGCAAACAGTGTAATATTATTTAGCCTTAAGAAAGAAATTCTGCCATTTGCAACAACATGGATGAACCTGGAGGACAATATACTAAGTGAAATAAGTCAGATACAGAAGGACAAATACTACATGATATCACCGCTATTGTGAATTTAAAATAGTCAAAATCACAGAAGCAGAGTAGAATGGTGGTTGCCAGGGTCTAGGGGAAGGAGGAAACGAGGCGGGATTAGTCAAAAGATAAAAAGTTTCAGACGAGATGAATAACTCCTAGAATAACAGCATAGAGACTACAGTTAATACTGCAGTTTACTTAAAATTTTGCTAAGGGTAGATCTTATTTTAAATGTTCTTATCACAAAAATTAAGTAGGTAAATAAGTCAGTAAGTTAATAATAGAGTGCAGGAGGGAAAAAAGTATCTTCCCACAAAGAAAACTCCAGGTCCAGATGACTTCACTGGTGAATTTTGCAAAACTTTTAAGAAAGAGATGATACTAGTTCTACACAAAATATCCCATAAAACTGAAAAAAAAATGGGGGGCATAATTCCCAAATCATTCTGCAAGGACAATATTACTCTTATTCCAAAACCTGAACAAGATATTAAAGAAAACTACAGACCAATATCCCAAAGAACATGGAAAAAATTCTAAGCAAAACAGTAGCAAAGTGAATCCAACAATATATAAAAACAATGTTTTAACTCATAGTGTTTTATCCCAGGAATCAGCACTTCTCTTCTACCTTGTTTAGAAAGTTCTAGCCAGAACAATCGCATGAGAAATGTGTCTGCAACATGGCTGAATCTCAAAATCATTACACTAAGAAACCAGTCAGAAAAGATCATATGTTGTATGACTCTCTTTATATAAATGTAATTAACAGGCATATTTACAGAGACAGAAAGTAGACTAGTGGTTGCCTATGGGTGGATGGATGAGGGCGTGGATGTTGGGGAGAAGCTGAAAGTGTTAAAAGATACAGGGTTTCTTTTTGAGGTGATGAAAATGTTCTACAATTGATTGTGGCGATGGTTGCACAACTCTGAATATACTAAAATCACTGAATTTTACACTTTAAATAGGCAAATTTTATAATAAGTGCTTGTTTGTTACTTTTAAAAAGGTATATTTTGTGTCACTGAGTTCTTCAGAGTCTTCCCCTAAGTATGGGTGACTGGAAAAGTAAATAAAATCCTTGTACAGATTAGCAAGAATTCTTTCTCCATTTCCTTGTGTCACATTTTCTTAAGTTTCTTCTGGCTGTAACATTATGCAAAGAATTTTTAAAAAATTCTTTGAATTCTGAGCTTACCTGCTTTGCCAAACAGTCATTTCTATTTGACTGAGTAGTCATTTCTGCTGTATGTGTTAGTATTTTAAAACTCTGTTTCCATAAGCAGTTGTTTGCTTTGCCTGGCTATGAGGTTGCAAGCTTAAGTCTCTGAAGGGAGTATCTTTGTTTTAAACTTTTCATAGAAGTGTAAGACACAAACAGGAAGTACTCCTGTCATAAACATGTTTTTGATGATTTTTGACTAAGTAAACACACTCGTATCACTGGCACCAAGATCAAGACAAAGAACTTTCCCAGCTTCTTGGAAAATCACTCTTGTTCAGAAGAGATTTTTTTTTATTTTTCTTTACAGTGTCAGACTTTACTTTCACTACCAGACACATCCACAGCTGAGCGTCATTTCTGCTTTAGCCCAGTCGCTTTATTCTTTCTGGAGCTGTCGGTTATTACCTTCCACTCTTCCCCAGTAGCATGTTGGACAGTTTCCAGCCTGAAGGGGGCTCATCTTCCCGTGTCATGTGTTTTTGCCTTTTTATATGATTCATGGGGTTCTCGTGACAAGAATACTGGAATGGGTTGCCATTCCCTCCCCCAGTGGACCATGTTTTGTTAGAACTCTTCATTATGACCTATCTGTCTCTGGGGAACAGTTTCCAGCCTGAAGAGGGCTCATCTTCCCGTGTCATGTGTTTTTGCCTTTTTATATGATTCATGGGGTTCTCGTGACAAGAATACTGGAATGGGTTGCCATTCCCTCCCCCAGTGGACCATGTTTTGTTAGAACTCTTCATTATGACCTATCTGTCTCTGGGGCCCCTGCACGGCATGGCTCATAGCTTCTTTGAGTTGTACAAGCGTCTTCACCACGACAAGACTGTGATCTGTGAATGGATTTGAGTCAATACCTTTCATCAATTCTGGAGTCTTTTTAAATTGCCTTTACTCCATATATTCTCTCTTCTTTGTTTTGGAGCTATGATTTAAAATATGTTAGAACTTTTCATTCTGGCTTCCCTGTATCTTATCCTCTCTTTCCTTTTAGTTTGATGCAGTCCCACTTGTTTATTTTTGCTTTTGCTGCCTTTGCTTTAGGCTTCCTGTCCCAGAATATCATTGCCGAGACCAATGTCAAGGAACTTTTATGTATATATTCTCCTCTGTTTTATAATTTCAGGCCTTATATTTAAGGATTTAATCCATTTGTGAATGGCATGAGATAGGGATCTTATTTCATTCTTTACAGGTGCATATTTAGTTTTCCTGGCTCATTCTTGACACTGACAGTGCAGATAGCCTTTTGTACATTTTGGTCAGCCTTGTCATAAGTTATCATATTTTTTTGTCTTTTTAAAAGCAAACTTTTTATTTCATTGATCTATTTTACTGTGTATGTTTCTTCTCTTTAAATTCCTCGTGGCTGTTTTAAAAGTCAGTAATAGGTATTTTTAAATATTGATAATTACTACTCTATTGAAGAGCACTTAAAAAAAAACAGAATTGCTCAATCAGTGTTACATGTAATAACTGACGATTCCTTCCTTAAGGCAAGACTTTTCTATATAACTCATGCCTGCTCCTTTTTAAACAGAAAGTTTGTCTTAAGAAACAACTATTTCATGAAGTTGCAATGTATCTAATTTTATTAGCAGTATGTTATATAAGAATAATAAATTAATTCTAGAATACTGTGTCTAAATATGGCAGACATTCTTATATACACATACTTTATGGAGTAAAATTGTTATTCTGTATTTTTTAGAGTATAAAGACTTTTCTATATAACTCATGCCTGCTCCTTTTTAAACAGAAAGTTTGTCTTAAGAAACAACTATTTCACAAAGTTGCAATGTATCTAATTTTATTAGCAGTATGTTATATAAGCATAATAAATTAATTCTAGAATACTGTGTCTAAATATGGCAGACATTCTTATATACACATACCTTATGGAGTAAAATTGTTATTCTGTATTTTTTAGAGTATAGCTAATTTAAAAACTAGATTTTGTATTATGTTGGATTTTTAATTTTTTAGTAGTTTAATCTCAAGGTTTATGCTTTATCATAATTAAATACACATACTTTTATTTTTCTTTTTTTTTTCACATACTTTTAAAGTTCTGTAACCTAGTACATGATAAAACATATTGTGTCTTCAAGTTTATTTTTTTAATGTGATACAGTACACTAAGCTGTCACTAAGAACACTAGATGTGCAGTTTGAGCCCCATAAAATATTAAATGGGTATGTAAAGTGAACTTTTGCTAATATAAATCCAGAGAGGGATTTAGAACTGACAGCATTCAAGTGGCAGAGAATGACTGAGGTCAACCAGTACCTTGTGAATAGTAAGTAGGGGAAAGGAGCAAGACCATTCTGTGAATATTTTCTTTGTCTTATCCAACTCTTTGTTACCCATGGGCTGCCAGGCTTCTCTCTGCCATGGCTTCTCTCTGTCCGCCAGGCTTCTCTCTGTCCATGGGATTCTCCAGGCAAGAATACTGGAATGGGTTGCCATTTACTTCTCCAGGGGATCTTCCCAACCCAGGATCGAACCTTCATCTCCTGTATCTCCTGCGTCGGCAGGCAGTACTTTACCACTGAACCACCTGGAGATATTCATGGGAAGCCTTGTGAATATTTAGAAGTTACATTATTTAAAGGGCAGGTGGACGAAAGTAGTCAGTGTAAAGGAGCAAGAGTCAGAGATAGAAAATATACCAGGGGACAGAGCTCACCTGGAAGCCAAAAGGGGAATGAGTTTCAAGAGAAAGTTGTGGTGAATAGTGTCAAATACTACAGATAAATGAAACAGTCAGGACTGAAAGTAGACCAACAGATCTGGCCTTTAGTAGAGAATGGTGATGATACTGAGAACAGTTTTAATAGAGCAGGTAGACATATCAGTAGGTGATAGATGAAAGTGGTTTTTTTGTTTGTCTTTTCTCCAAAATTGAAGTAGGAAGCCAGGAAGTAATTAAGATAAAGGTTTTAGAATTTTGTTATCATTTGTTCTCTTTTTAGAATCATTGGGAAAGATTTAAGCACAGTTGTCAGTGGAGGAAAAAAGAAATTATATGAAAGAAAAAGTATAGTGGATCAAGCAGGGCCCTGAGAAAGGTAGACATTGGACCCTGAGGCAAGGCTGCTACTGTAGTTTTAAGTCACACTGTACCTAAAGTTGAAGGCAGAAATGTGGGAAGTTGAGTTCCCACTAGATGACGTCTGTTTTCAGTATAAAGTAGGAGCAAGACAGATTCTTAATTCATTTATTAAGCACTTTGTAAAGGCAGGACTTGGTTTTAAGGTCTTAGGATACAGAAATAAAGAGAGTCATGGTCTCTTGCCTTTTTTTTTTAAGTCATAATTCAATTTCTATTTCACATTGATAGAAACCATGCAAAAGATTTACATTTTTTCACGTTATAGTGCAACATTTCAATGGAATATTTCTCACTGTAAATTAGATTTCACTGATTTGTGTCAGTGAAGCAACAGTTTATATTCTTGTAGGTAAAGTAAAATGATTTAGTGATTGTTTAAAAATTGTAAATCCAGGTATAAATATATGGCTTAATTATTAACATCATCTATAGTTCATACCAAATCATTTCTATCATCAAGTAGCACCCATTTGTGAAGATACAGTCCTAACATTGTTCTAATCAGTTGAAATTCAGCAGAAAAGTTAACAACAGTTCAGAAATATCAAGCATACATTTTTGCTGTATATTAAACTCTGTGGGAACTACACTATTTGTATTGAGTTCTGACTAAACAGATTTACCCAGAAATTTGTTTTCAAGTAATTTTAACCAATAATATGAAATATCTATTTAAAATCAAATAATTGCTACTTTTATGTTTGCACAAAAGCTAACTTTAAAAGATCACCTGACTGCGTGAAAATTTCAAATTAGTCCATTGGCAAATAAGAGTAAAGTAAAATTTTTGAATTGTTCATTTCCTGCTGTAGTTGGTTTCAAACCTATGTGCAAAATAAGTAAATTCTATGCTATGAGGAGAATCACCTTAGAGAAAATCGTCTTAGACATTACAGTTTTTAAGATCAGCCTTAAATATCCCAGAACATACTAGAATATGACCTAATTATTCTTTCAGTCAATTACAAGAAAATAACAGAATTATTCTCATTACCTGGACTAAAGATTCTCTGTAGGTCTAAACTGTGGCTAAAGGTCCACTTTAAGAAGTAGTGTAGAAACTCTGAAAGGATGTCCAGTTCCTTTCTGTCAATAGAAATATATTTTCAGTGCCATCAAGCGTGTGATCCAGAATATTAAATTACAGCACATACTGACAGCAGGTGTCTGTGGCAAAGAGGAAATATTTGGTCTGTTGTGAAGGATAAAAAAGAAGGAACACATTTCTTTTCTACAGAGAAAAAAAGAGTATTAAACAAAGTATATTCAGCAAAGAAAAAGCTGTTCCCCAAAATAAAAGGGCCATTAATTGAAGAGAGCAATATTGCTCTTTATTGACACTTAGAAGCATTATCCCTTTTATTAGGAATAATGTAATAACACCTCATTCTTATTATGCATTATAATCATTAGGTATATATGAACACATATAAAAATACAGATACTGTAAGGTGACTTGTCAGTTTGGGGTGTAAGCCCATAGTCTTAAGTCACCACACACATAAACTATTTATGTTTTAAGTGCTCATTTATATCTGAACAAGTTTTCGTTAAGCATGCTAATAATTTTCAAGTGATGTAATAAAAAATCTGGTTGCAGTATTTTATTATTTTGCTGAATTACATTTGGGAGAAAGAAGCTGGCTGTTTTGCTCTCTATTTTAATACTAGTGTATTCAATGCTAATGTATACTGCTAGTTTAATGCTAATGTACCTGGATTATATCATATACAAATACATATACAGAAACTTCAAAGATCATGCATTTCCCATGAGGAGACTTTATTTAGCCTGTGTCATTGGTGTGTGTTTGCAGAACATTTTAACACTGCAGACATTAGAGGTTTCAAGGTTGGGCACAGGCAGGAGTGTGTATGCTAATAGACGATGCTGGTATGCACTTCTACACAAGGCCTCTTAGTGGCATCAGTCAGCGGGAGGTAGGAGTTGACTGACAAATCCCATGGACAGAGGAGCCTGGTAGGCTACAGTCCATGGGGTCGCCAAGAGTCAGACACGACTGAGCGAGTGCTTTGCCTTTTTGCTTTCCCTTAGCATGATGTCTTCAGTGTTCATCCATCTTGTAGCATGAAACAGGATTTCCTTCCTTTATAAGGCTGAATAATATTCCATTATATGGGCAGACCACATTTCGTTTATCCATTTGTCTTGTGATGGACATCTGGATCACATCCACTTTTTGGCTATTGTGAATGGTGCTTCAGTGAACATGGGCATGCAAAAGGAGAATGTCTTTTGGTACTAAAAATATCGAATGTTGATTGATGACATTCATCTCAGGAACTGTTCTAAAGACTTTCTCCCATTTGATTTTCTCAGCAACAATATGAATTAGAAAGCACTCTCATTATCTCCATTTTACAGATTAATAAACTAAGCAATGAGAAGGTTAAGCAACTTTCTCAAGGTCACCCAGTAGAGTTGGGACTCTCAATCAGTCTGGAACCAGCACCACACACTTACCCACTGTGCTATGCTGCTGCTGCTGCTGCTGCTAAGTTGCTTCAGTCGTGTCCAACTCTGTGCGACCCCATAGATGGCAGCCCACCAGGCTCCTCCGTCCCTGGGATTCTCCAGGCAAGAACAGTGGAGTGGGTTGCCATTTCCTTCTCCAATTCATAAAAGTGAAAAGTGAAAGTGAAGTCGCTCAGTCGTGTCTGACCCTCAGCGACCCCATGGACTGCAGCCTTCCAGGCTCCTCCATCCATGGGATTTTCCAGGCAGGAGTACTGGAGTGGGGCGCCATTGCCTTCTCTGCCGTGCTATGCTACCTCTTGCTTACTTTCTATAATGATGCTATAAAGCAGCGGTCTCCAGCCTTTTCGGCACCAGGGACCAGTTTCATGGAAGACAATTTTTCCATGGACTGAGGAGGGGATGGTGGCTTCAGGATGATTCAAGCACATTATGTTTGTTGTGCACTTTATTTCTATCTTCGTTACATCAGCTCTACCTCAGATCATCAGGCATTAGATCCCAGAGGTTGGGGACCCCTGCGGTAAGTATATCCTATGAAGTTTTGCTCGTGTGTGCTCATAACATGTTCAAGTCTCCGGATTACACGCCCCAGGAGCATTCCCTCTTGAAGCCCCAAATTTCTTTCAATTTGGGCTCATTTACAAACTGCAGTATCATAAAGCATATTTATTAAGTACTCAACCTTCTAGAATTTCTTTTCTTATTCTGGCCAAGCATTTCAGATATGCTGCACATTGAAAAGAAGTAATCGAAATTAGCTTCATGTACTCCATTCTATTAAAAGTTATTAGCAATTAATACAGATTTAAGGGAGAGGGGACTTATTAGCCCTCTTGCCCTGAAAATTAATGCGTCCTTTTCATTATATTCCTAAGGGGTATTTTACCCAATAACATTCCATTTCAGATTAATATAAAATGAAAACTACATTATTTGAGAATGCTGGCTACAAAACGATTACAAACCACAAATCTCACAAAGATTAACAGGGAAGGAAGATCAAGCAGAACAATGAACTATTAATAATTCTAGATAAGATGAAGGTGATAAAATCAATGTGTCAATCATTCTACGAGAATCAAGAAGCCACAATATTTTTTGAGGGCATGGCCAGGCTTATGTAAAGTAAGGGTTAATAATGATTTTTTATAGGTTAAACTAGGCTTTCAGGAGTGGGTGATTTCTGGATAGTTACAAAAGAAATAAACTCTATAAATTCTAATTTTAAAAATGAAAGGGTCTATATACAGAGTTACTGTTATCTTCATTTCTAGGCAAAACTGTCTTCCCTTTTCTGCGCAAGGTGCCCTGAACTGCTCAAGGTTAAGCATGTCAACAACTCCAAATAAACCACTAGGGGGCAGAAGTATACAGAAGCTGACCAACAGGTTCCCCTGAGAACCCATTCACACTTGGAGGGACTTGAAAGACTGCTGATGATTGCATCCTATATGTTAGGCTGAATCTGAAAATTTATCATATTTCCTTACTAAGAACCTGAAACCAAGATAAAATTGCCTAATTCTTTCTTCTCTATTCTGATGCTAGAGTTACCATTTGATAAGAAATACTGACCCAGGAGCCCTGATAGCAGCCACATGAATACAAGGCACTCCTGTTTTGCTTTCTCTTCCTCTCCACTGCCAGTTTTATAGTCCTCTTTATCCTGACAGCCACTTGATTTATTCTGGCTTACGCTTGTGGTTACCCCCTCAACATTTGGCAACTTGCTCTTATCCCAGAAGCAACGTCCAGACAAATGTGATTATATAAGCAACCTATTGCCACACACATTTAACCTATACCACGGTCATTTCATAACAGGCACAGAGTTCACGCCTCCCACTCTGTCCTGGTGTGTTGAAGTTTAGCCAGAAAAAAGTTGCACAAGAACAAACAAATACCCAATATATGTAATAAAACATGGCATTGACACCAATTCTAAAATCTTTATCCTACATAAACTCACAGACATATGTTCTGTAAGGCAGTAGAAGGTGGATTTATAAAGCACCATAAACGACTTCATCCATATATCACTCATGGCAATTGTTTATATCCCGAGGAGGAATAAACACTGTTTTTTTGTTCAGCAGAGTGGGTGCTTAATGTGTGTCAGATTAAAGATGCATAAAATACAAACCCTGTCCTCAGGAGCTCACAATCAAGTGGGAAGCCAGATACAGAAAAGGAAAGATCACGTGAATAAACAGAAAGTTGCATTTCATGTGAAATCATGGTGATTTGGATGGGGCACTGCTTAGCTGGGAGTAGGGGGCTGAAACACAAGGGATCAGATATAAACAAATGCTGCACTTCCTCAAGAAGAGTGCCCAGAGACCAGTGCTAAAGGACAAACAGAGCTGGCCAGGTCTAGAGGAAGTGGAAGGTCGGCACCGAGGCAGGCATTTGGAGCAAGAGACAGCTAAGAATAGCGTGGGTATGCTGTGGGTGAGCAGATAGCATCAGCTGTGTGTGCAGCGGGAGTCCTGAGGCACAGAGCTCTTGGGGGCTTATACAACTGGTTGAGAATTGAGAACTTCAACTTGTAGGCAACAGAGAGCTGGGGAACTGTTTTGAATGGGGGAAATTGGATCATTCTGGAAGACACTGAGAAGCAGGAGATTGAGGTCAGACAGGCTAGTTAAGAGGCTACAATTGTCCAGAGCTAAGGCACTGAGAATTGGGGTGGGAAGGGGTGACACTAGGGGGTTCAAATGGGCAGGGTTTGATATGTGAGGAAGAATCATGGATGACACTTAGATTTCTAGCTTGGATGACTGGGAGGGCAGTGGGGCTACCGGCAGAGATGGGGAATGCATGAACAGGGCTGGGAGACAGCCAGGAGTCTGGTTTCAGACAGGCTGAGTTGGAGGTGCCTCTGCGCTGTCCACCTGCAGATGTCTGACAAACACGTGACTATAAGCCAGGTGAGCCTCAGTTGAACTCCAGAAGTTGGCTAGGCCTCTTGTCACTGCTGGCAGAAAATATGGAGTCAATGAGATTTTTCCTGAGGATGAGTAGACCAGAAGAGGGAGGACTGAATGATCAGAGAACCCCAAGGTTGAAGGGATAGGTGGAGGACATGGGTCACCAGGCTGAGGCAGAGGAGAAACGGTCAGAAGAAACCATCTATGGGAGGAAGCTCTGACAAGGACCTCAGATCACAGGCTAGAAGCACCCAAGTTCCTACTCATATCCAGTCAATAATTATTTGAAAGCTCGGCAGTGTGACAGGCCCCATGCAGGAGGGGGCCACTAAGAAATCAACCACAGGACTCTTGACTTCAGGAGCCTCATAATCTAGTTGGGAAAATGAAACACACTTCCTAAAAGAGGTGAAGTGAAAACCTAAGGAAGAGGCAAACAACTGTGAAGGGCAGGATCTAGAGGGACCCTGTGGGAGTGAGGGAGCCAAGATTTCTAAAAGAAGCAAGCCCTGGCTGACCTTGGGAGCCAGGGTGGAGATTCTCCTAAGAATGGAAACTTAACCACAAAGGCCAAGAAGACAACAAGGTAATGTCTACTGTGGATGGAGCAGCCCCTTCACATTCAAGAAGAGAGACAGATCCTGCTGGAAATGTGGCTCAAAGCCAGGGCTGAAAGATGCCTGAATGCCCACCTGGGCCATGCAGATTGTGTATAGGGGAAATGAAAGTTCAGAGCAGGAAAACGTTGCCTTCACTAAGAAGCAGCTACCAAGTATGCATTCTCCAAAGAGGAGAAAGAAGAAATGTTTCCAACCCTCATAGAGAAAGGAAAGCAGTGTGTTTATGAAATTAATACAATACTGATGTATCTCTTCTTTTCTACTTTTGAATAATCTGACAAATCAAATTCTTATTTTCAGAAGGTATCAGTTCAGTCGTTCAGTGTCTGACTCTTTGAGACCCCATGGACTGCAGCACGCCAGGCTTTCCTGTCCATCACCAACTCCTGGAGATTGCTCAAACTCATATCCATTGAGTTGGTGATGCCATCCAGCCATCTCATCCTCTGTTGTCCCCTTCTCCTCCCACCTTCAATCGTTCCCAGCATCAGGGTCTTTTCAAATGAGTCAGTTCTTTGCATCAGGTGGCCAAAGTATTGGAGTTTCAGTTCAACATCAGTCCTTCCAATGAACACCCAGGACTGAACTCCTTTAGGATGGACTGGTTGGATCTCCTTGCAGTCCAAGGGACTCTCAAGAGTCTTCTCCAACACCACAGTTCAAAGGCATCAATTCTTTGGCACTCAGCTTTCTTTATAGTCCAACCCTCACATCCATACATGACCACTGGAAAAACCATAGCTTCGACTAGACAGACTTTTGTGGGCAAAGTAATGTCTCTGCTTTTTAATATGCTGTCTAGGATGGTCATAGTTTTTCTTCCAAGGAACAAGCATCTTTTAATTTCATGGCAGCAATCACCATCTGCATTGATTTTGGAGCCCCCCCCAAAATAAAGTCTCTCACTGTTTCCATTGTTTCTCCATGTCTATTTGCCAGAAGATATAGTTCCTAATTCTTTTGGTTATCAAGTTCCCTGGTTACTGTTATTTTCTGCCTAAACATCAGACTTGAAGGAAAAAAAAAAAAAAAAGATTTGTATTTCAGTGAGCTTGAGCCTGTGAGATTTTATAAACGTCATGCTTTTAATAGTAGTTTTTCTCCATCAGGGAGTCTCAGAGAAATATATGCTCAGAATCTTCAGAAATCACGAAATATGTGTATTTTATCATTCACCTGACTAAACTGTGATAATGGGGTGCTTTATAGCTGAAGAACTTTCTAAAATATGATTGTATTTTAATCCTTAAGCCTCACAATTCAAGAAAGGCTAACAAGTTAATGAAAAAGTGGGGGAAGGGTATGACAAGGCAATTCAAAGAAAACAATTGCAAATAGCCATAAGCAAATGAAAGATGCTTCTCATTCATTCTTATATTTCACTAACATTTAAAGAAATGCATATAAAAACAGATACTTTCATATCTGAAAGTATTTGCTATCATCCTCTTGTCGATGTTAATGGCAGTTTAAGATTGTTGCATCTTCTGGAAAGGACAACTTGGCATTGGCTTCCACATTGTAAATGCGTACACTCTTTGACCCAGCAATTCTACTCCCAGATGTGTCCTAAAGATATTCTTGCTCAAGGGTTTTAGTACGTGTGTAAAAGGTTCTCTGTTGCAGCATTTTTTTGTAGACTTTTTTAAAAAATAAAATCTAGATCATCTAGTAAGGTGGGGGGTTGGTTAGGGACTTCCCTGGCAGTCCAGTGGTTAAGACTTAACCTTCCAAGGCAGGGGTTACAGGTTTGATTCCTGGTAGGGAAGCTAAGATCCCATCTGCCTTGTGGCCGAAAAACCAAAACATAAAACAGAAGCAATATTGTAACAAACTCAATAGACTTTTTTTTTTTTTCCTGTTTTTTTTTTTTCTTTGTATTTATTTATTTTTTTTACACGAACTCCCAAACATGAAAAAAGGTCCATATTAAAAAAGATCTTAAAAGAGGGGGCTGGTTCGAGTCACTATGCTATCTGCAGACACTGTGCTATGCTTAGTCACTCAGTCGTGTCTGACTCTTTGTGACCCCACCAGGCTCCTCTGTCCACAGGGATTCTCCAGGCAAGAATACTAGAGTGGGTTGCCATGCCCTCCTCCAGAGGATGTCCCCAATGCAAGGACTGAACCCAGGTCTCCTGCATTGCACATGGATTCTTTACCATCTGAGGCACCAGGAAAGTCCAAGAATACTGGAGTGGGTAACCTGTCCTTTTTCCAGGGGATCTTCCCAACCTAGGAATCGAACCAGGGTCTCCTGCATTGCAGGCGGATTCTTCACCAGCTGAGCTACCAGGGACGCCCTGGAGAGTCATAAACCAAACTGCACAGATCAGGGCATGCTGTTGTGGCCTTGGCTGTGATCTACAGTCTTGGAGACCCATCACATCCTCCCTCCTAGACTATGATTTGTTCCTGAAAGCCTGGCCACTAAGTGAAGAGCTGTTTCATGAAAGAGTATCTGGCTTAATTGTACTGGGGTAAATTGTGTTGTGCTCTAATCTAACTTTAAATACCCCCAAATGTTTTGTGAATTAAAAGAAGAAATCAATGGAACTATGAAAACAAGTTTCTGGAAATAATACACATCCGTTTGCAAGTGTGCACATAATTAAGGTTCATCGTTCTTACCCATAGTGGAGGGTGGGTGGTGGAGGGGGCACAAGGAAGCTGTTCCTGTTAAAAATTCTGCTTTCTGTGCTATTTTCTTCACTTTTCTGTGGCTCAGTTACCTTGCCCTGAGACTGTTCTTAATAATGAGGACCCTGTATGCAAGACAGCAAAAGAGACACAGATGTGTAGAGCGGACTTTTGGACTCTGAGGGAGAGGGAGAGGGTGGGATGATTTGGGAGAATAGCATTGAAATATGTATACTATCATGTAAGAAATGAATCGCCAGTCTATGTTCGATGCAGCATGCAGGATGCTTGGGGCTGGTGTATGGGGATGATCTGGAGGGATGATGTGGGGTGGGAGGTGGGAGGGGAGTTCATGTTTGGGAGTTTGTGTAAAAAAAAATGGAAAAAAAAAGTCATAGCACACACACACACACACACACACACACACACACAAAATCAAACTAAAGGCTAAAACACAGAGTGCTTGGGTCACGTGGAAACAGACCACCTGAACTCCAGACTGAAGATGTGTGGGAGGTGCCACTGCTTCATCCCTTTCTCTGGGTCCCCATACACAGAGCAAGATGCTTTGGGCTTCATCCCAACCCAGTACACAGTTTAAAGTAGTTCATTTCCAACTAGAAACTGCTGTTATTCAAGTCAATTGGTGAGTATGTCTTTGAAACCACAGTGTCAAAATTCTCATTATATTGCATTTATTTAGTATGTTTTGTGGAGGAAAATCATTATTTTATACCAATCGTAAAAAGATAGTGTTTCCTCAAATGATGTGGCTTTTCAAGAGCAGTTATAGAAAAGACTAGTAATTAAGTGAAGAAGAAAAAACAAATTGCAATATAATATAATATAATCTCCTTTTAAAAAGGACATATACCCATAATGCTTACATGTTTCTGGAAAGAAAACTCAGAAAATACATACAAGAAATTGCAACAGTAGTCTTTTTGGAAGAGAGGAGTGTGGCAAGAAAGAGTTATAGGCGCTATTTTTAGTATGAAAGTAAGATTTTTTAATAGCTGCTGCTGCTAAGTCGCTTCAGTTGTGTCCGAATCTGTGTGACCCCATAGATGGCAGCCCACCAGGCTCCTCTGTCCATGGGATTCTCTAAGCAAGAATACTGGAGTGGGTTGCCATTTCCTTCTCCATTTTTAATAGCAAAACAGCAAAATAACAAATCCTTCAGTGATTTCCCACAGACTAAAGAAAGGAGTTAGATTTCGGGTCCAGGCATTGACATAGAGGACCCTGCAGGATCTGTCTGGCCACATAGGCCTCACCCATGCTGCCATGTATCTCCTTACTGCTCCACCAAATTACTTGCCACTCCCGGAATGCACTAGGCAGCCCTGAACTTCTGTGTTTTTGTGCCAGTTGTCTCCCCTCTCACCAGAATGCCCTTTCCAATCTCACCTGCCAGAAAACTCCCTCTCATTCTTCAAAATCAAGGTCAAGTACACTGTCCTATTGTTATGTCTTTCCTGACCACCCCAAATGCCAATCCCGTGCCAGACAGATGTGCCCAGATGTGTTTTCCTCAGGTTGAAAGCTTGTGATTCACACGATATGCTATGAATGGGCTCCTCTTGGGGCTGCCCAGCTGCTTGGGTCACCATTTTCCAGTCAAAGGAAGGCTGAAGGTAGGGTATGGGATGCATGCAACACCCACCCCAGGCTGGGTGGAGCATTCACTCACAAATGTCAAGGCATCTCTCCCAGCTCTTACTCAGAGCCAGAAAACTTCTTCCTGAACCCTGTCCCTTAAGACTGTTAGACCTGAAGCCAGGGCCTTATTGGCTTAATCCATTCTAGGACCAGGGAAGATGGTACTCTGACTACCATGGGTTCACCTATGCTATTTTCACTTGGTAAGACACGTTAATTCTTCATAACAAACTTCCTTGGGGATATGTTAGCCAATGAAAACTTAACCTTAGATTCAAAAGAAAACTCCCCATCAAAACATTCAGCCTCAGTTTAAAAGAAAAAAAAGGAGAGAAGAAGAATCTATATAAGAAGTTTCTATGACATATGCAGAAGTTTGCTTCATCCTTCATGTCGTCACACCCAAGGTTAAATGATCACAAACAAAACTATAAGAAACACTTAAAAATAAGCAAGAGTAGCCAGTGAAATTCTGAAAGAGAAAGACCATACAAGGACACTGATCCTATCAGAATTAAAACAAACTGGGATGTCTCAGCAACTTAAAAAGTGCTTTCAGACTTCCCTAGTGGTCCAGTGGCTAAGACTCCATGCTCCCAATGCAGAGGGCCTGGGTTCAATCCCTGGTCAGAGAACTAGATCCCTCATGCCTCAACTAAAGATCCCGCAAACAGCAATGAAGATCTCGCATGCCACAAGTAAGACGCAGCACAGCCAAATAAGAAAAAAAAAAAAGTGCTTGAATAAAGAATGAGACCAATGGAAGAGAATTAGGAAGTCCAGAAATTAAACCATGTACATGATGTTCAGTTCAGTTCAGTCCCTCAGTTCAGTTCAGTCGCTCAGTCATGTCCGACTCTTTGAGACCCCATGAATCACAGAATGCCAGACTTCCCTGTCCATCACCATCTCCCAGAGTTCACTCAAACTCATGTCCATCGAGCTGGTGATGCCATCCAGCCATCTCATCCTCTGAGGTCCCCTTCTCCTCCTGCCCCCAATCCCTCCCAGCATCAGAGTCTTTTCCAATGAGTCAACTCTTCGCATGAGGTGGCCAAAGTATTGGAGTTTCAGCTTTAGCATCAGTCCTTCCAATGAACACCCAGGGCTGATCTCCTTTAGAATGGACTGGTTGGATCTCCTTGCAGTCCAAGGGACTCTCAAGAGTCTTCTCCAACACCACAGTTCAAAAGCATCAATTCTTCGGTGCTCAGCCTTCTTCACAGTCCAACTCTCACATCCATACATGACCACAGGAAAAACCATAGCCTTGACTAGACGGACCTTTTTTGGCAAATAATGTCTCTGCTTTTCAATATGCTACCTAGGTTGGTCATAACTTTCCTTTCAAGGAGTAAGCGTCTTTTAATTTCATGGCTGCAGTCACCATCTGCCGTGATTTTGGAGCCCCCCAAAATAGTGTCTGACACTGTTTCCACTGCTTCCCCATCTACTTCCCATGAAGACTCCTTTAGAATGGACTGGTTGGATCTCCTTGCAGTCCAAGGGACTCTCAAAGAGTCTTCTCCAACACCCTTGCTGCTGCTGCTGCTAAGTCGCTTCAGTCGTGTCCGACTCTGTGCGACCCCATAGATGACAGTCCACAAGGCTCCCCCACCCCTTAGGCCCTTAGAAAGCCAGATGGAACTGAAGCAAATCGCTGATGGTTTCTCTGGCTAAAATTAAAGGCATAGCAGCGCAGGCATGCAGTCTTTAAGAGTGCTCGCTCACAACTTGGTGTTTAAGAACTACACGGGCGCCAACCTGAAATGACACGTGCGCAGTGTTCGAGGTCTTGCTCGTTTTCATATCTGCGGGCAGACTGAGCCCGCTTCTGCGCTGGAGTTGATGTCATGCAAGCGCCGGGGGTGCATGACGTCATCCGACCGCGCCTCCCACGGTACACCAGCCCTGGGCTCAGACAAAGACGTTGCTGTGGAGACGGGACGTTGAGCCCCGTCCCCGATACGAGATTGGAGGAGAGCCGGTCAGCTGATGTTGGTAAGCTTTCCGAAAGCTTGCGGGCGACGCTGTAGGTCTCTGTGTGGATGGGTTCCCCTGGCAACTCAGACGCCTTCTTGAAGTTCGCCCAGCGACTTCCAGGAACCCCCCAAAATTAAAGTCAGAGCCCAGATTTTAATTTCAAGGGTTTCTTGACTTAAGGTAGTAAATTTCGGTTGTACCTCTGGTCCAAGTAAAGTAAAAATTCAAACTGCCCTAGATCCTATTGTGGGCCGGGCAGAGAGACCCCAATAAGGCTTAAATTTATCACTTAAGCAGCGTAGGGATGGGAAGAAGAATCTGGACCAGAGGACTTAGTTCCGGGGGTGAGGGGGGGTGGGTAACCTAACCTTTTTGAGCCTCGATTTTCCATAAGCATTAAAATATTTTTTCCTAAGAAACTGTTTGATTCCTTTCTCCCTCGGACTCACAGGGCCGCTCTCTACCTTTCTCCAAATATCAAAGCTCCTTGAAAGAGTGTTTGTAGTCCCAGTGGTCCCCTCTCCCCACTCTTTGTTGAATCCTTTAACTGCACAGTTTCTTCCTGTTGTTTTCTCACCTGCTCTGTCGGCAACATTTGAAACAGTTTATCACCTCACCTCCCAGAAACACTTTCCTCACTTGACTTGCAGGCCTGCCCAGTCTCGGTTTTCTTCTTCCTGCTGAAAGTGAACAGGACCCTATGGTCCTTGTACCCCACGTCCTCTGCCTGCTTTTTGTCTGTGGGGGGAAAAAAAAAAAACTTTAGCCAAAGAATAAGTTTAATCAGAGAAGTGAGAAAACACAGAAACAAAGAAAAACAGTCAAAGGAGAGTAAATAATAATAATGTACCATTAAGCATGGTTCCTTCTTCGTTCCTTCTCAAGGGCTGTAGATAATATTCTGAGCCATATCTTGTCAGCTGTCTTACAGACACTGAAACCCCAGGTGGAAGAAGTTAACTACATCATGACCAGACTGTACCCATGACATAAGCCACCAGAATTCCGAGAACTGGATGCAAGAAATGGAAACAAACTGACCCTGGAACTGAATATTAACTGTACTTAAAACTGTCGAGATGTCGCTGGTCAGACCACCGATGACCAGTTTCAAGGTGACTGTCAGCTGATAGTTCTGTTTTTGTATGTAGCCCCCTCCCTCAGCCTCTAAAAGCTCTTGCCCACTATCAGTGACAGGGAGCTGGCCTTTGGACAGGCATCCACCCTCCCTTCGGTTGCTGGCATCCAAAATAAAGGAAACGCCCCTTTCAACCAACCTGGCCTCTCTAATGGCTTTTGAGCAGTGAGCAGCCAACCCCCACCTCTCAACTGTTAGTTCTTGCTCCTTCCACTGCACTTTCAATGTTGCAGCACCCAGGGTACTGCTTCCTTGAGTTTCTTTCTTTCCACTTACTATGCCTTGGTGATCTCATGCAGTCTCAGGACCTTGGAGACCATCTATATGCTGATAAGAGCCTCTCCCCTGATCCCCAGTACTTAAATACACAACTATCTATTTGGAATCAAAACTTGAGTTCCAGTCAGCTACTCAAACTCATCCTGTTGGAACAGAACCCCTGAGCCTCTCCACCAAAAGGTGCTCCCCCATGCTCTTCCTTCTCTCAGACAATGGAACACCCGACCTTCGAGCTCTCAGACTCCAAACCTTATATTCTTCATCCTACATCCGATCTGTCAACAAATCCTGTTGGCTTATTCTCAAAAATATACCTAGAATCCTACCTCCACTTGCACCATCTTAGACCTAGCCCCGCATGTCTCATAGATTATTTTAAATGGGTTATCGTAATGGCCTGCAAACTGTTCTCCCACACTCTACCATTACCCATCTCTTTCTCAGCCTATGTCTCACATGAAAACAGCCTGAGTAATTCTGTTCAAAGTCATACTACATGGCTCCTTTTGTGCGAAACCTTCCAAAGACTTCTCTGTCACTCAAGTAGAAGCCAAAGTTTGACCATGGCTACAAATGTCCTCCGGGGCTTCCCTGGTGGTTCAGGGGTAAAGAATCCTCCTGTCAACCCAGGAGACACAATTTGGTCCCTGAATCAGGGAGCTCTCCTGGAGGAGGAAAAGACAACCCACTCCAGTATTTTTGCCTGGATAATCCCATAGACAGAACATAGTGGGCTACAGTCCATGGGGTCACACAGAGTCAGACACAACTGAGCAACTAAACACACACACACAAATGTCCTCCATCACCTGGCTCCTGGAAGCTTTCTGAGCCCCTCTCCTAATTTCAACTCGCTTCTTTTACACCAGCCATATAGATCATTTTGCCAGACTTCCGTCTGCCTCCAGGACACTGAACTTGCTTTTACCTCTGCTTGGAGTTTGTCCTCAAATAGCCCCAAGTCTCCCTCTCTCACCTGCATCAAGGCATGCCTCAGACAGTCCTTATTCGGATAGGCATTCTCAGACTTCCCTGGCAGTCCAGCGGTTAGACTTTGTGCTTTCAGTGCAGGGGTAGTGGGCTTGATCCCTAGTTTGGGAACTAAGATGCCACATGCCTCAAGGCATGGGAAAGAAAGAGAGACAGAGAGACGGAGAAAAGAAAGGCGTTCTCCAACCTCTGATTTTCAGTTACATAATCCCACCCTTCCACTGGGCTTCATGGCATCTATTGCCTACTAAAATAGCATATAACTTCTTCATCTTGTTTGACATCCCTCTTCATGTGAAGGCAGCGATTTTGTCCATTCCATCACGGATGCATTCCAAGTGCCTAGATAGAAGTCAGCAAGTGATGGGTGCTCAGGAAGCAGTGAATATGCATTTCAAGCTCAGAGGGTTCAGTAGTGTTTACCAGTCAGAGCTTTAGGGGCTTGCAGGAGTTCCAGTCCCCCCTTTGCTGCTTAGCTGCTTTAGGAAGCTTAACTGAACCTCCATGTCCTCATTCTTAATGTTCAGTGACATAATACTTCAGATTTTCATTAAGCAACAGGGAACACCTCACCCCCATGTGACCAGCAAGCACCGTTCTTGCTAGCTGCTGGAGACTCTATGGAGAACCTAAACAGACATTTCCTCCTGTCCGGGTGTCTGGATCTTGAGGATGGGATACAGATGACATCCAGGTAGTCTTCCAAATAAGTGACTATGAACAAAGCTAGTGGAGGTGATGGAATTCCAGTTGAGCTATTTCAAATCCTGAAAGATGATGCTGTGAAAGTGCTACACTCAATATGCCAGCAAATTTGGAAAACTCAGCAGTGGCCACAGGACTTCAAAACGTCAGTTTTCATTCCAATCCCAAAGAAAGGCAATGCCAAAGAATGCTCAAAATACCACACAATTGCACTCATCACACACACCAGAAAAGTAATGCTCAAAATTCTCCAAGCCAGGCTTCAGCAATACATGAACCATGAACTTCCTGGTGTTCAAGCTGGTTTTAGAAAAGGCAGAGGAACCAGAGATCAAATTGCCAACATCTGCTGGATCATGGAAAAAGCAAGAGAGTTCCAGAAAAACATCTATTTCTGCTTTATTGACTATGCCAAAGCCTTTGACTATGTGGATCACAATAAACTGTGGACAATTCTGAAAGAGATGGGAATACCAGACCACCTGACCTGCCTCTTGAGAAACCTGTATGCAGGTCAGGAAGCAACAGTTAGAACTGGACATGGAACAACAGACTGGTTCCAAATAGGAAAAGGAGTATGTCAAGGCTGTATATTGTCACCCTGCTTATTTAACTTCTATGCAGAGTACATCATGAGAAACGCTGGANTCCCTTGAATGGCCAACCTCAGGGAGAGGATCTGTTTATCTCTTCATTCTTGCAGCCATTCATAGGTGAGAAGGGTCAGATTATCTCTGGTGAGCTGAACAAGGGGCAGAGTTCCCTGAGGCAGACCATTATGTATAATTATAATAACAAGCCAGTCAATCCTAAAGGAAGTCAACCCTGAATATTTATTGTAAGGACTGATACTGAAGCTGAAGCTCCAATACTTTGGCCACCTGATGTGAAGAACTGACTCATTGGAAAAGACCCTGATGCTGGGAAAGATTGAAGGCAGGAGGAGAAGGAGATGACAGAGGATGAGATGGTTGGATGGCATCGTTGAATCAATAGACATGAGTTTGAGCAAACTCCGGGAGATGGTGAAGGACAGGGAGGCCTGGTGTGCTGTAGTCCATGGGGTCACAAAGAGTTGGACACGGCTGAGTGACTGAACAATAATAACAAAAGCAACAAAAAGACAAAGGTTAAAATCAAAGTAACAGATCTATCATGGAGTCAGAACTGGCTCTTCCTTCCAAACACTTGGACTAATGCTGAGCATGTAGTTTTACTGAAAGTGCCACCTCTCTGGACACCAGTGCCAAATCAAATCCATCAAATTCCCAAGACAAAGTTTTGGGTGAATTACTTTGCCAGGCAAAGGAGGACTTCTGCATCAAAAAACTGTGTCTCTACCCAAGAGAACTTGATGAGGGGTTTTTATAAGAGGGGGTTTCAAAGCTGGGGTCTCTGACAAGAGTAGGGTGTAAGCAGGATTTACACCACCTTAATTTCATCTCAGATGGGGAGTCTCCTAATCTTGATGAGCTTCTCTGTTCCCTTTAATCTTGCTTCCTGTGGTTTCTTGGCTGCCTCTCCCTTCATTGTGGAGGTTTAGTAGCTAAGTTGTGTCCCACTCCTTTTGAACCCATGGACTGTAGCCCGCCAGGCTCCTCTGTCCATCTGATTTTCCAGGCAAGCGAGTGGGAGTGGCTTGCCATTTCCTTCTCCAGGGGATCTTTCCAACCCAGGGATTGAACCCAGGTCTCCTGCATTGTAGGCAGATTCTTTACCAACTGAGACACTAGAGAAGCCCTTGATTAGAATTGTTCAAATCTGCCCTTTGGAACTCAGGGAAAATAATGGCTGGAGTCTTGCCTACAAGAAATGGGGGATAGAAAGACCCCATGCTTGGAAGTCCCACAGGGCTCCACTCGGTTTCAGTATTAGAAACTAAGGATAAAGATTCATTAAATTTTAGGGACCCTAAGGTTGAAAAAGAATAAGAAAAGCCTTATATGACATTAAAAATTAACTTTAGGTTAAGAGTTTTACAATGTGTCACAAAGGTATCAGTTTCAAGAGATGTACCCTACTTAATATTAACAATCTGATTGTCCATTTTAGTAAATTTGCCACCTTTTTTTTTCTTTTTATTCAAGTTGGTTGGTAAGGTATTCTAATAACCAGCTTCTCAAACTAGATCTCCTCTCCACGCATCCCCCAATACCATCCTCTCCCACAATAACCTGCTCCAGTTCTCGAAGATGTTGGGAAAAAAGGTGTTTCTTTGAAGCTGGATATTTTACAGTAAAATTTAAATTTAAGAAAGGCAGTTTAAATTCAGTTCCTTGGTAACAGGAAATGTGCATTGCACAGCTTAGAATGCAAATAGAAGTGAGTTGGGGGAAGGGTATGTATTTGAAAATACATCTATCAAATTAAATACAATGAAACAGGAGTAAAATTTTTGTTGGCAGCTAGAAGTTTAAGTTATGTGATTTTTTGAAGATAAAGTTAGTTAGTTGCTCAGTTGTGTCTGCCTCTTTGCAACCCCATGGACTGTGGCCCACCTGGCTCCTCTGTCCATGGAATTCTCCAGGCAAGAATACTAGAGTGGGTTGCGATTCCTTTTCCAGGGGATCTTCCCAACCCAGGGATTGAACCTAGATCTCCTGCTTTGTAGGCAGATTCTTTACCTTCTGAGCCATCAAGGAACTCTTAAAGATAAAAGTCAAAAGTAATTTCACCTATTATAGGGGGAAAAGGCAGGTCAGATTAAGAGAACTGAATTGTATCAGAACAACAGATGCAAGACTTCAGATGTCTCTATCACTCTCTACTAAAAGGCAAAATGCCATAGGGCAAATACCCAGGTAAGAGCAGAGGTCATCTGTTTCAGAAGTCAGTCTACTCCTGACCTAAACTTGGCATCTGGATAAAAAATCTGGGGGGTACTAAACTGGCTTGATAGACCTCTATAGAGCCAAGGGCCTGCCTGACCAGGGTTAGAAGGGTGTGATTTCAAGCATACCAAAAAAGGGAGGGAAATTTTTCACCCTGACAATTTGGGGAATGTCTGGGGTAAAAGAGACTGTCACCTAGTACCTGTTGTGCAGTTCGACTCCTCCCTGGTTGCTACCTGTCCTATTCTTTCTGAAACTGAGTAGTACCCTGTAGGGCCCCCCGGGTACAAAAGCCTATCCACGTCCCTCTTGTTTTTTAAGAAAAAGTTTTCAGCCTTCAAGATCTTTCTTGTGTTCCAAAGGGCAGACAATTGAAACAGTTTAACTGTTCAGTTATTTGTTAAGGAAGTGAGGGAATGCATAAACAAAGGAAAGGCAGTAAAGGATTTCCCTGGTGGCTCAGTGGTAAAGAATCCGCCTGCTAGTGCAGAAGACACAGATCTCCCCTGGTCCTGGAAGATCCCACATGCCAAGGAGCAACTAAGCCCATGCTCCACAACTACTGAGCCTGTTCTCTAGAGCCCAAGAGCCGCAACTACTGAAGTCTGTGTGCTGTGCTCTGCAACAAGAAAAGCCGCTGCAATAAGAAGCCTGCACACAACAACCAGTGAGTAGTCTCTTCGAGCCAAAACTGGAGAAAAGCCCACACAGCAATGAAGACCCAGCATAGCTAAAAGTAATTAAAAAAAATAATTTTAAAAGGAAAGCAGTTAAGAAACAACAGTACAGCAATAAAGGAGAGTCCCAGTTCCTCCCCAATGCATATACATAATAATCTGATACAAATCTTTGAGTTCGGCTATCGAAAAAGCAAGAGAGTTCCAGAAAAATGTCTCTATTTCTGCTTTATTGACTATACCAAAGCCTTTGACTGTGTGGATCACAATAAACTGGAAAATTCTGAAAGAGATGGGAATACTAGACCACCTGACCTGCCTCTTGAGAAACCTATATGTAGGTCAGGAAGCAACAGTTAGAAGTGGACATGGAACAACAGACTGGTTCCAATCGGAAAAGGAGTACATCAAGGCTGTATATTGTCACCCTGCTTATTTAAATTATATGCAGAGTACATCATGAGAAACGCTGGGCTGGAAGAAGCACAAGCTGGAATCAAAATTGTCAGGAGAAATATCAATAACCTCAAATATGCAGATGACACCACCCTTACGGCAGAAAGTGAAGAGGAACTAAAGAGCCTCTTGATGAAAGTGAAAGAGCAGAGTGAAAAAGTTGGCTTAAAGCTCAACATTCAGAAAACTAAGATCATGGCATCTGGTCCCATCACTTCATGGGAAATAGATGGGAAAACAGTGGAAACAGTGTCAGACTTTATTTTTTGGGGCTCCAAAATCACTGCAGATGGTGACTGCATGAAATTAAGAGACGCTTACTCTTTGGAAGGAAAGTCATGACCAACCTATATAGCATATTGAAAAGCAGACACCTTACATTGCCAACAAAGGTCCGTCTAGTCAAGGCTAGGGTTTTTCCAGTAGTCATGTATGGATGTGAGAGTTGGACTATAAAGAAAGCTGAGTGCCAAAGAATTGATGTTTTTGANTTGGGGGGGCTCCAAAATCACTGCAGATGGTGATTGCAGCCATGACATTAAAAGACGCTTACTCCTTGTAAGAAAAGTTATGACCAACCTAGATAGCATATTGAAAAGCAGAGACATTACTTTGCCAATAAAGGTCCGTCTAGTCAAGGCTATGGTTTTTCCAGTGGTCCTGTATGAATGCGAGTTGGACTGTGAAGAAAGCTGAGTGCCGAAGAACTGATGCTTTTGAACTGTGGTGTTGGAGAAGACTCTTGAGAGTCTCTTGGACTGCCAGTAGATCCAACCAGTCCATTCTGAAGGAGCTCAGCCCTGGGTGTTCTTTGGAAGGACTGATGCTAAAGCTGAAACTCCAGTACTTTGGCCACCTCATGTGAAGAGTTGACTCATTGGAAAAGACCCTTATGCTGGGAAGGATTGAGGGGAGGGAGGGGAAGGGGACGACAGAGGATGAGATGGCTGGATGGCATCACCGACTCGATGGACGTGAGTTTGAGTGAACTCCAGGAGTTGGTGATGGACAGGGAGGCCTGGCGTGCTGCAATTCATGGGGTCGCAAAGAGTCGGACATGACTGAGCGACTGAACTAAACTGAATTGAATTACAAACTGTGCTGTGTATGAGGAGAAGCAATATAGTGCTGAAGGCGGTGGAGGGAGAAATGTCTCTGAAGGAGTGACTTCTTAATAGTATTAGTCAGCTTGGGCTGCTACAGCCCAATACTGCAGGCCAGGTGGCTTCAACAACAGACATTTATTTTCTCACAGTCCTGGAGGCTGGAAGTCCAAGATCAAGGTGCAGACAAGTTTGCTTCCTCCTGAGGCCCCTCTCCTTGGCTTACAGACTGACACCTTCTCCCTGCATCCTCACATGGCTTAAAAAAAAATTTTAAGTTGTCCATGCTGCACAGCATGTGGGATCTTAGTTCCCAGAAGAGGGATTGAACCCACACCCCTTGTGGTGGAAGTGTGGAGTCTTAACCACTAGACCACCAGGGAAGTCCCAAAAGGCCTTTCTTCTCTCCACTTGCAACCACGCTTCTCTCCAGATGTCTTAATCTCTTCTCATGAAGACAGCAGCCAGATAGGATTAGGGCCCACTCTAATTTTCTTATTTTAACATACTTATTAGAGGCTCTGTCTCCAAAAGCAGTCATATTCTGAGGTACTGAGGGCTGGAAATAACATCAATCAAGGCCCAAAGGATGCATAGGAAGGAGAGATGGGACAAGGGGAACCCCAGGGATAGGGAAGAATATGCACAGAAATTCCATGGCTGGAAAAAGTATGAGAGCTTGGAAGAAACGATAGGTCCATGTGGCTTGAGCTTGGAGTGAGGGGTCTTGGTAAGAGATACACTGGAGCCTGGAGGCAGCAGGGCCCTGGAAGCCACCTAGGACTGTGATTGGTGATGTACTAAGTGTTGTCTTATAAAAAGATTCCTCTAAGCACAGTGAGTGGAGGGAGGCTGTCCCCAGCTCCAAGGTTGCAGGTTAGTGAGGATTATCTGATAGATTACATGAGTGTCTCATTCAAGGGCTCAATGAAGGGTCAACTATGGTATTTTTAAAACAATTGTATTTATTTTATTTTTGGCTGTGCTGGGTCTTCATTGCTTCGTGGGCTGCTCTCTTGTTGTGGCCAGGGGGGCTAGTCTCTAGCTGAGGCAGGCAGGGCTACTCTAGCTGCCGTGCAAGAGCTTCCCGCTGGGGCGACGTCTCTTGCTGACAGCACGGGCTCGAGGTATATGGGCTTCTGCAGCGGCAGCACATGGGCTCAGTAGTTGTGGTGCTCGGCGTTAGTTGCTCCGCTGCACGTGGGGTCTTCCCAGATCAGCAGTCGAACTCTGTCTCCTGCGCTGGCAGGCAGATTCTTTACCCCTGAGCCGCCAGGGAAACCCCAACCACGAGTATTTTTAATAGTGCCCCCGACACAGTTGATAGAGAGCTGAAAAAGAGACCAGACACAGGCTTAACAAACTGAAATGATAAATACACAAGCATAGTAAGGAGAAGCATCCCAAAGAAACCAGTCCCCACATTCGGGGGTGTTGGATACAGCATAGCTAAGACAGATGTGATTTGTGATTGAAGCTGAACATTTTAGATGAAACTAACACAAAAGAGAAAATGTGTAGATAGAGCAGATGAATACTTAGCCCTGGAAGCCAAAATACAGTGGAAATGATTTGGTGAGAGGGAGCACCCATTTTTATTTTTTCCAAGCCCAGCTAAAAAGCTTCCCTTAGGCTTTACCTTTGGTGAAATGGATACACAGCGTGTAGTCTTAAAAGACTTGGGGTAAAGGGGGTGGTCATCTCCCACAGACTCTTAGTAATGGTGGGGTCAGAGGGTTCTCAGTTCCTTCCTAGAATTTGTATCAGGAAGTGAAACCCGGTGTCATCTCCCTCCCACCTTGGTGAGTGGAGAGTGGTGAGTCTACCCCCTGATGACTCCATGCAGCAAAGTTCGTTGCTTCTTTGCGTTGGAGGGAAACAAGACGAGCATTTTATCTCAGGGGCTAAGAAACAATAACTATCCACTTTGACAGTCTGGACAAGGGGCCGTCTGCCAGTGACTGGGAATCTACAGGACAGCCCATCCTGATTGGGGGCCAAATGAACTTTGGAATCTGCTTTCCTGCTTCCCTGGTGGCTCAGATGGTAAAGAATCTGCCTGCAATGTGGGAGACCTGGGTTCGATCCCTGGGTTGGGAAGATCCCCTGGAGAAGAGAATGGCAACCCACTCCAGTATCCTTGCCTGGAAAATCTCATGGACAGAGGAGCCTGGTGGGCTATAGTCCATGGAGTCGCAAAGAGTTGAACACGACTTAGCGGCTAAGCATGTGTATCACATATATATATTACCTCTTGTAAGTCCTGGTGTGGCCTTGAGCTACACAGACCCAGCTGCTGCTGCTAAGTCGCTTCAGTCATGTCCGACTCTGTGCGACCCCATAGACGGCAGCCCATTGGGCTCTGCCATCCCTGGGATTCTCCAGGCAAGAACACTGGAGTGGGTTGCCATTTCCTTCTCCAATGCATGAAAGTGAAAAGTGAAAGTGAAGTCTCTCAGTCGTGTCTGACTCAGCGACCTCATGGACTGCAGCCTACCAGGCTCCTCCATCCACGGGAGTTTCCAGGCAAGAGTACTGGAGTGGGATGCCATTGCCTTCTCCGACACAGACCCTAACGCCTCCTTTTTATAGAGTCAAGTATTTGATAATAGCTGTTTGGTACCCTTCTTAGGCCTCCATCCAAGACTGATACCAAAAGCTCAGTTTCTCTGTACACCAGTGCTAAATTAAATCTCAGAGACAGAGTTTTGGGTAAAATAGAAAAAAATAGCTGTATTGCTTCGCCAGGCAAAAGGGGACACAGCAGGCTCATGCCTTCAAAACCATGTGACCCAACTTGGGGAAGACAGAAGTTTTCTAGCAGTTGTTCAAAGGGGGTGATTAACTCATGGACATTCTTCTGATGGGTTGGTGGTGAAGTAAGTAGGATTCCACATCGTTCAACCTTCAGGTCCAGGTGCTCTGGGGTCTGCGTGCTTGTGAGCAGCATGCCATCGTTAATCATTAACATCTCCCACCTGGAGGGGGTTTCAGTATCTGCAAAATAGCTCAAAAATATTATTGTGTGTATACATTGATGGGGAAATGGGCCCTTGCTCCAAGGCTACTCTTGAGTGTTTATTCCTCCCTGGTCTCACATCCCCTCTCTTCTCTAATTAACAAGGGCTTGAATCTGCCCATTGGAATTTAGAGAAGACCATGGAGGCTGAATGAAGACTCTTTCCTGTAATCAAAAAAATGGGGGGACTTCTCTGGTGGTCCAGTGGTTAGGAATTCGCCTGCCAATGCAGGGGACACAGGTTTCACATGCCACAGAGCAACTAAGTCCGTGCGCTGAGCCTGTGATCTACAACCCATGCTCTATAACAAGAGAAGCCACTGCAATAAGAAACTCATGCTCCACAGCTGGAGAAAGCCCACGTGCAGCAGCGAAGACCTAGGCCAGCCAAAAATAAATACATAAGCAAAATTATTTTTAGAAAGAAAAAAGAAATGGGGGACACAGAAAGGCCTTGTGCCCAGGAGCTCCATGGGGCCCTGCATGGTGTTGCAACTTCTGTCCTCAAACTGAATACCACCCCTTTCCCCAAAAAGTGTTCTTAACAGTAATTTTATGACTCTCCTTGTACATAAATCTTAACATAACTGCCTTTGGATTCATTCTGATAAGAGAAACCACTGGGATAAGTGGTACATTTTATAGTTTCTGCTCTATGTTTCCAGATCACCCTCCAGAATGGGTGGTTTCTGTTTGTATGCCCAGAGTCAGTTTATAGGAGAGCCTATTTCCTCACTCCCTCGCCACCAAACTGGGGAATTTTCACTCTTTTAATTGTTGCCAATCTGATAGGGAAGAGTGATTATCTCACGCTTGCTTCTATTTCATTTCTTTGATTATGGGTGAAGCTGGACATGTTTTCCAACCACATCCTATACTTTTGCAATCAAGTTTTGGAGCTAGTTGCGGGAGCTTACATGTATTCCAGTTACATTTTATCTTGCTGGATTCCATCAATCATTCCTTCCTGTTGAGATAATTTGGATCCCAATTCTGTGATTCTGACATATTGGCCTTCCCACACAGCCCTGCATTATTTGCACGGTTGATAAGCAGTTATCTTTGGCTTCATCCGAGTTGTTGATAGATGTTGAAGAGTTTAGGGCCAAGGATAGGACTGTTGGGCAGGCCACTGGAGAACGCCTTGGGAGGACACTGTCCCGGGTGCTGTTTGGATTCCACCTGACCACACCCAGGAGCCACGGGGAGGAGGGGGAAGGGAGCAGAGCCTGCAACAGGGACAGGGGCCAGGTACAGATTCCAACCCGAACGCTAATTAGCTGTGTGGCCTTGAGCCAGTGGTGTCACCTTAGGGGGAGATGTGACACATGATTATCTACTGTCCCTTCAAGTTCTTGAAGCCTGTTGGTCACTATTTTGTCCATAAAGATTTCATGAGAAACTTTCAAACTATAGTCAGAAGTCATCACTCTGGGATTTCCCTGGTGGTCCAGTGGTTAAGACTGCACACTTCCAATGCAGAGGTGCAGGGAATGTGGGTTCAATCTTTGGTTGGGAAATTAAGATCCCACACGGCATGTGGCATGGCCAGAAACTAATTTAATACATAATACACAAAGTCATGTGTGACCCTTTTGCAACCCCATGGACTGCAGCCTGCCAGGCTCCACTCTCCATGGAATTTCCCAGGCAAGAATACTGGAGCAGGTTGCCATTTCCTTCTCCAGGGTATCTTCCTGATCCAGAGATCAAACTCCAGTCTCCCACGTCTCTTGCTTGGCAGGCGGATTCTTTACTGCTGAACCACCAGGAAGTCCAAATAGAAAGATAAAAAAAAAAAAATCAGACAAGATTATTCTAAGGAAGGAACAGTAAACACCCCCATGTAACAGATAAAGAAACTAAAAGAGAAATTAAGTAACTGGTTTAAGTGACATAATGAGTCAGTCCTAACTCTAGCCACCTGGCTTCTTACAGCCATGTCTGCAAACTAGTTGTTGATTTTTCACCTTGTAAATTTACCACTAGCTTACGAAAAGATGGCCATTCCTTGCTGTGTGATCTTGCTCATTCATACTAATAATAACCGTAAGAATGATAACAAAGGCTGCTACTTAGCTGTCCTGTGTGTGTGCCAAGTGCGGTCCTGAGTGCTCCACACGACTTAACCCTTTAATCCCAACAGCACCCCTGCAGAGTCAGTGCTGTTTTCACTCCCCACCCTTCCCACAATGATGAGCTGAAGGCACAGAGCAGAGTTTAAGTGACTTGCCTGAGGTCACCCATCCTAAAGGGCAGAGGAGCTGGGCTTGGGACTCAGGCAGCCCAGCTCTCCCATTTCTTCTCAGGAAAGAGAAGTAAATGAGGACAAAAATGTAATAGCCATTAGAAGTTAGTGTTAGTCGCTCAGACGTGTCTGACTCTTTGCGACCTCATGGACTATATGTAGCTTTCCAGGCTCCTCCGTCCAAGGAATTCTCCAGGCAGGAATGCTGGAGTGGGTTGCCATTCCCTTCTCCAGGGGATCTTCCCGACCCAGGGATCGAACCCAGGTCTCCTGCATTGCATGCAGATTCTTCACCCTCTGAGCCAAAATGTGGCAAGGATTTAAAGTAATTTCTCCCTCCAGTTATGAAGGTCTTGCAAAGANTGGGTTGCCATTCCCTTCTCCAGGGGATCTTCCCGACCCAGGGATCGAACCCAGGTCTCCTGCATTGCATGCAGATTCTTCACCCTCTGAGCCAAAATGTGGCAAGGATTTAAAGTAATTTCTCCCTCCAGTTATGAAGGTCTTGCAAAGAGTGGTCTCAGCTGTTTATGGAGGAGCAAATGGATTCTTTCACCTCCTGAAGGAGCTGTGTGTAAAAGGGAGAAGGAGCCAGGTGGAAACAGGAAGTCAGGGCATGAATCACCTCTCAGGTGGGTGCACAGGCCTAGCAGAATCCTGAGTGGACGTCAAAAGCCGACAGTGAGCATGACCTTGACGTGTGACACATGAACACCAGGACCCAGGAGCACAGCCAAGCCTGATCATGAGACAGGTCCCTGCTCTCTGGCCCCCGCCTTCCAGTAACAAGATCCCGAGCACAGCGGCCGCTGGCACAGAGGAGGGAAGGGCTTCAGACCCGGCCAGGACTGGGCGCCAATCCACGGATTCCCAATCTCGTCTTCCAGTTGCTAGACTACGCTGCTTTCCAGTACATTATTTGGGATATAAAAACGACAATGTAAGGAAAGCATTTTCACATAAATAATTTCGACCACAACGAGGCAAACTGGCTTCTGATTCCTTTGGCAGGAGCAGGTGATGAACTCACTCCGATTGACATATTGAGAGCTGCTCTTCCCAGATCCAGCTGGCAGCTTCATAATTATGGAAACATCTATGTTGTTCCCACTTACCCAGGGCTAGGCCTGCTGGTATCTGATTCAGTGTTTACTTCATGAATGAGGTCAGTTCCCAGCACAGCTGGGCTTTCAGCAAAGAAACCAGAGTGGTCAGCAGACTGCGTCCTCACTCGCATCTGACCGGGGATGTCAGGGCCGCCTTCTCACAGCTCACCCACATTAGCCACTCGCTCTGGCATTTTCTGGGGCTTGGCTCTCCTCCCTGATTCACTGACACTTCCCTATAGAAGCAGACAGAGCCCGAGCAGCAGCCTGGGCTCGATGAGATCACGTCCAAGTTTCCCACAGTACAACGGTTCACTCTTCAACCTGCCCCCTGGTATTGCAACATCTTGCCCCTTATGAGTTTCAGAACTGCCAGGAAACTGGGTAGGTTTTGGGTTTGTTTTTTTTTATTCCAGGATGGTTCCACTTGTGTGGCGTGAGAATGACTCAGAATGCCTTGGAAGCCACCTCCAGAGGTAACTGTGTCCCACAGGCCAGAGTGTCCTCTGGGCCAACTCCCCACACCGATGAAAACAAGAACAAAAGCTCAGGAGGGCTCAGACACTCGTTTATGGAGTGACATCCCCAAAGTTTGTGGAGGCGACTGGGAGAACTGTTGAGGGCAGAGAGGAAAGGTGATGATGCTCCAGGGAAAGGCAGGGCTAAGCTCCCGAAGGCTGCATGGGCAGCAGGAGACTTCAGTGTCGTTGACCCCCTCCCCTTCTTCTTGACTTCAGCCATGGGTCGGCAGCAGGATAAAGCCTGGAGTCTGAGTCTGAAGCAGCTGTTTCTCAGCTCTGGAGTGTGTGTGTGTGTGTTTAGTTGCTCAATCATGTCCGACTCTTTGCGACCCCATGGACTTAGTCAGCCAGGATCCTCTGTCCATGACTATTCTCCAGGCAAGAATACTGGAGAGGGTTGCCATTCCCTTCTCCAGGGGATCTTCCCAACCCAGGGATCGAACCCAGGACTCTCGCATTGCAAGCAGATTCTTTACTGCCTGAGCAACCAGGGAAGACCAGAATGTCTTTATCTCAATGAGATAAGGTCCTAGGAAGGTTGCTGCTGCTAAGTCGCTTCAGTCGTGTCCAACTCTGTGCGACCCCATAGACGGAAGCCCACCAGGCTCCCCTGTCCCCGGGATTCTCCAGGCAAGGACACTGGAGTGGGTTGCCATTTCCTCCTCCAATGCATGAAAGTGAGAAGTGAAAGGGAAGTCGCTCAGTCATGTCCGACTCTTAGCGACCCCATGGACTGCAGCCCACCAGGCTCCTCCATCCATGGGATTTTCCAGGCAAGAGTACTGGAGTGGGGTGCCATTGGAGATAGCAATTTGTTTTGGATTCCACAGTGATCATGGGAATCATATGCTGAGATGGTTTCACTTAAAATCNAGACAGGCCCACCAGGCTCCTCCATCCATGGGATTTTCCAGGCAAGAGTACTGGAGTGGGGTGCCATTGGAGATAGCAATTTGTTTTGGATTCCACAGTGATCATGGGAATCATATGCTGAGATGGTTTCACTTAAAATCTGGGGCAGAGTGGAGGGGAGTCTGGAGTAGAAAGTGGTTTAGAAGCTGCAGGCAAAGGCAGATTCAACAAGGAAGCTTCCTCTTTCTCAGCGTTGACAAGCCAGAGGACATGGCACAACCCACGGTCGCACCTCCTATCAGAGCAACGAGACTGATGGCTGCTAACACACATGCCAGAGAGCAGCATGGAGGAGCCACAGGCCCAGATGTAAAGACGTAAGCTCTCTCTTCCTTTGACCTCAGCATGGTTGTTTTAGGAATACTCTGCTTTCTCTCTCATCCAAAGAGTCAGTCCCGGGGCCACAGGAGACCTCAGAACATTTCTGCCCGCTGGAGGATCTAAAGAGCCCGTTCGAGTCGAGTCGGATTCGGATCACTTCCCTGACATCCTCTCTCTGGAGTACCACCTGCGACTTCTCTGGTGGTCTAGTGGTTGCAAATTCACCTGGCAATGCAGGGGACGTGGGATCAATCCCTGGTCCAAGAAGACCCCGCGCGCCCGGGGCAACTAAACCCGTGCACCACAACTACTGAGCCCAAGCACAGCCAGAAATAAATATTTCTGAAAAAAAAAGAGTACAACCTGTGTCAGCCCCAAGATGCTCTGTCCACTCATTCCTGCGACCCAAAGCCCCACGACTTGCTGTCAGTGCTGCTGTCTGTTCTAGCCTTCGTTGTCATGTCACCTTCCAATCGAAATGATCTTTTCCCTTGCACGTGCTTCTGGGAATTTTTGAACACTAGACTCTAAAAGTTCCTTCCCTCACCCCGTCTGGCCTCATCACCTCAGCTCTCTGTCCACTCAGTTGCTGCCACCCCAGCCATCCTGCCGATTCTTGAACTTATCAGACACACGTGCAACTGGAGCCTTGGCACGTGCTGCTTACTCCATCTGGAACACACTCTTGGGGTCATCTACGTGGCTCCCTTGATCCCTTCCTTTAGGTCTTCATCCACATGCCTGCCGGCCAGTGAGACCTTCCCAACCACACTCCTCCCCGGACCACCCCAGCCACCCAGCCCTGTGTGTCTTCCTTCCACACAGATGATCCCTGGAGCTTTCATCCATATGTGTGACAGCAGCTGCTACCTGTCTGTCCTCTGCCTGCCTCCCTCATTGGAACACCAGCTCTGTGCGGGCAGGGATTTGACATTTTTTTGTTCACTGTCACAGCCCAATACCTGTAATAGGGCTTACATGTCCTCCATAAAAGAGGCTGAGCGCCGAAGAATTGATGCTTTCAAACTCTGGTGTTGGAGAATACTCTTGAGAGTCCTTTGGACAGCAAGAAGATCAAACCAGTCACTCCTAAAGGAAATCAACCCTGAGTATCCATTGGAAGGAGTGATGCTAAAACTAAAGCTCCAATACTTTGGCTACCTTATGTGAAGGGCCAATTCACTGGAAAAGACCCTAATGCTGGGAAAGACTGAAGGCAAGAGGAGAAGGGGGCGACAGAGGATGAGATGGTTGGATGGCATCACTGACTCAATGGACATGAGTTTGAGCAAACTCTGGGAGATAGTGGAGGATACAGGAGCCTGTTGTGCTGCAGTACATGGGGTCACAAAGAGTCAGACATGATTTAGTGACTGAAGAACATTAAATACACGTTGAAAGNAGATGGTTGGATGGCATCACTGACTCAATGGACATGAGTTTGAGCAAACTCTGGGAGATAGTGGAGGATACAGGAGCCTGTTGTGCTGCAGTACATGGGGTCACAAAGAGTCAGACATGATTTAGTGACTGAAGAACATTAAATACACGTTGAAAGATTTCCTGAGTGTTCCCTGCACACTGGGCACTAGCCGAGACACTGGATGTTTTTGCAAAAATCTATTCAGTGATTAGGCATTCACTCTACTTTAAGAAACTCACTTCATGGCAAATAGAAGGAGAAAATGTGGAAACAGTGACAGATTTTACTTTCTTGAGCTCCAAAATCACTGCAGATGGTGACTTCAGCCATGAAATTCAAAGACACTTGCTCCTTAGAAGGAAGGCTATGAGAACCTCAGTTCAGTTCAGTTCAGTCACTCAATCGTGTCAGACTCTCTGCCACCCCATGGACAGCAGCACACCAGGCCTCCCTGTCCACCACCAACTCCTGGATTTTACTCATACTCATGTCCATCGAGTCAGTGATGCCATCCAACCATCTCATCCTCTCTCATCCCCTTCTCCTTCTGCCTTCAATCTTTCCCAGCATCAGGGTCTTTTCAAATGAATCAGCTCTTTGCATGAGGTGGCTAAAGTAGTTTCAGCTTCAACATCAGTCCTTCCAATGAACACTCAGGACTGATCTTTAGGATGGACTGGTTGGATCTCCTTGCAGTCCAAGGGACTCTCAAGAGTCTCCTTCAACACCACAGTTCAAAAGCATCAATTATTTGGCACTTAGCTTTCTTTATAGTCCAACTCTCACATCCATACATGACTACTGGAAAAACCATAGCCTTGACTAGATGGACCTTTGTTGACAAAATAATGTCTCTGCTTTTTAATATGCTGTCTAGGCTGGTCATAACTTTCCTGCCAAGGAGTAAGCGCCTTTTAATTTCATGGCTGCAGTCACCATCTGCAGTGATTTTGGAACCCCCCCAAATAAAGTCTGCCACTGTATATTTGCCCTGAAGTGATGGGACCATATATTTGCCCTGAAGTGATGGGACCGGATGCCATGATCTTAGTTTTCTGAATGTTGAGCTTTAAGTCAACTTTTTCACTCTCCTCTTTCACTTTCATCAAGAGGTTCTTTAGTTCTTCACTTTCTGCCTTAAGGGTGGTGTCATCTGCATATCTGAAGTTATTGATATTTCTCCTGGCAATCTTGATTCCAGCTTGTGCTTCATGACAACCTAGACAGTATATTAAAAAGCAGAGACATCACTTGCCAACAAAGTTCTGTATAGTCAAAGCTATGGTTTTTCCAGTAGTCATGTACAGATGTGAGCTGCTGCTGCTGCTAAGTTGCTTCAGTCATGTCCGACTCTGTGCGACCCCGTAGACGGCAGCCCACCAGGCTCCCCCATCCCTGAGATTCTCCAGGCAAGAACACTGGAGTGGTTTGTCGTTTCCTTCTCCAATGCGTGAAAGTGAAAACTGAAAGGGAAGTCGCTCAGTCATGTCTGACTCTTAGAGACCCCATGGACTGCAGCCTACCAGGCTGTGCCATCCATGGGATTTTCCAGGCAAGAATACTGGAGTGAGGTGCCATTGCCTTCTCCAACAGATGTGAGAGTTGGACGTAAAGAAGACTGAATGCCGAAGAATGATGCTTTTGAACTGGAGGTCTGGAGAAGACTTTTGAGAGTCCACTGGAGAGCAGGGAAAATCAACCTGAATATTCATTGGAAGGACTGATCCTAAAGCTGAAGCTCTGACACTTTGGCTACCTAATGTGAAGAACTGATTCACTGGAAAAGACTCTAATGCTGGGAAAGATTGAGGCAAAAGGAGAAGGGGGCGGCAGAGGATGAGATGGTTGAATGGGATCACCAACTCAATGGACATGAGTTTGAGCAAACTCTAGGAGACAGTGGAGGATAGATGAGCCTGGCATGCTGCAGTCCATGGGGTCACAGAGTCAGACAGGACTTGGCAACTAAACAACAACAGCAAAGGAACTCAATAGTTCTAGAAGCTGAAGGAAGCTTCTTGATTCCTCAGAGAGATGGGAAGAGTTGGACAAATAGTTTGCCTCTGTTCCTCGCTCCCCCTTGATCCTGTATATTCTGCTTTTCCAACAGACACAGGAAAGGGGAGGTCATTCCAGAGGAAAGGCAGAACCTTCGATGATTTAGGAACACAGGTGTTTGCTCTACCGGGGCCAACCGGGTCTGCTTTTTATGAGCTCCTGAGGAGGAAATGCATCTGACGTGTTGTCACCTCCCCAGTGGCTAACAGAGCCCTGGGACTGGCGGAGCGGCGGGTGAGGCAGCCACAGGCAGGCGGATGGCCCTTACACAAGCTTTCCAGAAAGATCGCGCGAGCTGATGCCCCAGCCACAGGAGAGGGACGGAGCCTGCAGCCAGCAGCCAGGCTGGAAAGTCTGTGTAAAGGACACCTGGAGGAAATGGGGCCTCCACCCCTCTCCGCCCCCCCTGGAACCCTGCCTTTCTCACCCACTCCCCACCCAAGCGGTTCACAGCCCCGGAGGCTCACCACGTCTTGATCATTTGAAAGCTCACTGGTTTCTCCCGACACATCAGAACTTTTTTTTCTTTCCTCCTTTTTGAAAAGCCTTTTTGTGAGGTTGGGAGTGACCCAAAAGTAACCTCTCTATTCCTGTCTGAAGGGAAAATATTTCCAGATCAGAGGAGCAGTCTGCAGTGCTAAGCCCGGGCATATATGAATGCTCGATTATGCCTCTTAAGTCCCGAGTCAGTCACAATTTCAGAAATGAACCATAAGCAGAGCAAAGGCGTTGTGAATCAACGAGGTTTATTATTTTCCCCTATGAAGTATTTTGAAACTGAAGTTTCCACATTTTTAAGGGTTTGATGTCATAAATTCCCATGTAGGACTGCATTTTGAAAAACAGGGTCATTGTATGTGTGTGTGTCCGAATGTGAGAGGTTTAGTACCTAACTTAGAACCAGGAATTTGAGATGCACAGGCAGGCCAGGCCACTGGGCCTTTGCTGTCATGAGTTCATGTGATGGCAAGACTGTTCCGGAACCGTCTGGAAGTTAAATGTTAGTCTTCTGAAAAGAAGTAGGACCTCCCAGCCCAGCTGTTGTTATGGCAAGTGCTATGTAAGCAGGTTTCTATTTAAAATGCTCACACCTGGTACTTGACTATTTCTTGTTTTCCAAAGGGTACCCTCTCTCCCCCAAATTTTCTTTTCCACCTTCCCTTTTCCGTGCTAGTCTGTCTTAACCCAACCTGTTGGGTTTAACCCAACCCAAAGGCATGAAGAGGAGGACATTTTTAAAAGGAGCTGGAAAGTTGTGGTCTTGTGCTGCCGGAACTGGGCTTGGATGGAGACAAGACAGCCCTGGAGACAGTAATGGGGGTGAGGGATGGAGAGGCATGGGAGACTGGAAGAAGAGGGTTTCCCTGGCTTCGTGTGAAAGAGTTAAAGGCAGATACTCAGTACTTATGTCTTCACAGCCTGTCTAGTAGGCCCTTGGATGCCCCCTGGGATCCAGGGCACCTTGTCTAAATAAACTCCAGATCTGTGGACAGTCAGTTGCCTGTAAGAGGGGCCGGGAGCAGGGGACACTCAAGAGAGGAAGGAGGAGAATCTAGAAAGGGAGTGAGTGGGGCTGGGAATAGAGGGATGTGCAGCCCAGGCAGAGCCTGTGGATGAGCTGGGTGTTAGGAGTCTGCAATATCACTTAGATCCCAAATCTTCCTCTGGTTCATTAGTAAAAAGCATTAAGGCTTGGATACTCAAGGACCAGGGGGATTAAGGCTGTGGGTTTTGTTCCTATATTTTCTCAGCTGTGTAAGACTTCTCACTTCTGATCTTCAGAGGGTCCTCCTCCTTCCTCCCTCCTGCCTCTTCAATCCTCCTTCATCCTCTCCCTCTTCCCACCTTCACCCTGCCTCATCCATCTCCTCTGTCTTTCCTCCATCCTCCTCCCTCCTCCTCTTCCTCTTCCTCTCTCCTCCCTCCTCCCTCTTCCATCCTCCTTCATCCTCTCCCTCCTCCCCCTCCCTCCTCCATCTTCCCTCCTCCCTCCTCCTCTCGCTCTTCTTCCTCTTCCCCTTCCTCCTCCTGGACACAACAAGTCTCAGAAGGACAGGGCCAGCTCGGAGTGACACTAATGGGGATCTAGGTGTCCTGGAGCTGGGCCTATGGTGGCCAGCCCCAGAACAAGGCAGCACTTGTATACACAGAGGCTTTTCCAGGCAGTCTCACAGATACAGGGACGCAAGACTGAGAGGAACAGAGAAATTCCAGAGATTTTTCACGTGCAAGCAGATATTTCCTCTGAGAGCTTGTAGACTAAATAATACTCCTCGTGTCTGAGGGATGGTGCATACTGCTGACCTGGCAATGTTCTCTGCGCTCGGAGCAGGCACCGGGAGCCCCACAGCGGGCTGGAGGGAGGTGGAAGCAGAGCGAGGTGAGGCAGGCTGAATAAATGTCTTCATGGAAGAATATTGGGGGTGTTCTCCCACCGCCAGACATGACATCCATCTCAAAGATGGAGGAAGAACTTGTTGGCAGGCCTGGGGAATGCAATGGGTTAGGCTTCTAAAAATAAATATGTCCAGGCCTCTCTACTCACCATTTTCAAGTACGTACATATACTTAATTTCATTTAAAAACTTTTTGGCTGTGCTGGGTTCATTTGCCACTCCGGTTTTTCTCTAGTTGCGGCGAGCAGGGGCTACTCTCTAGTTGCGGTTCGTGGGCCCCTCTTTGCAGTGGCCTCTCATTGCAGAGAACAAGCTTCAGGGCTTGCGGTCCTCAGTAGTTGTAGCACGTGGGCTCAGAAGTTGCGGTTCCTGGGCTCTAGAGCACAGCCTCAGTAGTTGTGGCGCACAGGCTTAGTTGTTCCACAGTATGTGGGATCCTCCTGGACCAGAAGACTTGTGTCTTCTGCATTGGCAGGTGAATTCTTTACCACTGAGCCACCAGGGAAGCCCTGTCCTAGAGTTTGATAAACATTTTCATGCCTTGAGTCTATCCCTATCATTAATCCAAAGAAGACAACTGTACTATTGAAACTAACTGCTGGCCTAGTACCCTCAGCTAATACAAACGGAATAAGGTATTAAAAAGTGATTCTGTTTCAACTCTGGTGAAGGTCCTGAGGCAGAGAACAAGCCAGTAGGTACCAACCACTCCTATGTTCCAAGGAGGCACTAGACCACGTCTGCATGGCCCGCAAAGAGCTGTGACCACCCACAGACTAGAGGTGGCAAGGCAGACAGGGAGAGAGTGGGAATTAGATGATTTCTGTTTTCTCTATTGGAATATAAGTAACACTGGATTACAATGTTGCATTAGTTTCTGCTGTACAACAACGTGAATCAGCTATCTGCACATACATATCCCCTCCCTCTTGGATCTCCCTCCCACCCCAACCCACCCCTCTAGGTCATCACAGAACACCAGCTGAGCTCCCTGTGCAATACAGCAGGTTCCCACTAGCTAGCTATTTTACACATAGTAGGGAATATATGTCAATGCTAATATCCCAGTTTGTCCCACCGTCTCCTTTCCCTGACCCCCAACTGTGTCCACATGTCCGTTCTAAACATCTGCATCAAAATTAGAAGACTGTCTTCAAAGAGAGATGTTGGAGGCTGTGACCCCACCCATGGACGGGAGGAGGGGGCCTAGTAAGGAGGACTTCGAGGATGCCATTCACAGGGCTGACATACGTACCCAGGAGCTTGGGATGAGTCACATACCAGAGAAATCTTAATGGCAAGGAGCCCTAAAGTCATTACAAGGAGAGCTGGCTGCACAATTAGGGACAGAGTTCCACCTCCTGCCTTTCCCATGGACCAGATATGGGCCATGAGAAAGAGTTGGCCCCAGACAGCTGCCCCAAGATAGGGACTGAGCCACAAAGCTAAAACCCCAGCTGAGTGAGGCTCCATCCCCCTCAAGGGAACCACAGGTGAGCGGTCCCCCAGCTCCTGGGAGCCTCTGAGGGATCTCAAAGCCCCTCACAGCTTTAAATGTCTCCCACGGCCAAAGGAAACAATGGCTGATGACATGGGTGCCCCCACCCACTTCACCCTGGAGGAGCCTAGTGAGTGGGAAGGAGAAGAGCAGATAGACAATGTGGAGAAACCAAGTGTGGGGGTCCATTCCATGTGTCAATTGGACCAGGTGCAGGGGGCCTGGGTACTGAGCCAAACGTTATTTCTGCTTGTGTCTGTGGACGAGCTTAGCATTTGAGTCCACAGACAGAATGAAACCAAAGGCTCTCTCCCCACCCCCACACCCTGTGGGTGGGCCTCTCCAATCCACTGAAGGGCTGAGTAGGAAAGAAAGCTCTCTCTGGGACATCGTCTGCTTTCTGCCTTCAGACTCTCGCTCCCACTGGAATGCATGCCTTCATCTCTCCCAAGAAAGAAGTGAGGTCATTCAGTCATGTCCAACTCTATGGGACCCCATGGGCTGTAGCCTGCCAAGCTCCTATGTCCATGGGATTTTCCAGACAAGAATACGGGAGTGGGTTGCCATTTCCTTTTCCAGGGAATCTTCCCAACCCAGGGATCAAACCCAGGTCTCCTGCATTGCGGGCAGACTCCTTACAGTCTGAGACACCAGGGAGGTTCATCTCTTCCAGGTCTCCAGCTTACCATCTCCAGATCTTGAACACATTCACCTGCATGATCCTTGAAGCCCAATTCTTGAGTAAAAACATACCTCTATCTCCTAACCATTCTCTGGAGATCCCAGCTGAAAATACAGAGGGGACTTCAAGAAGGGGACTTCCCTGGTGGTCCATTGGTTAAGAATCTGCCTTTCAATGCAAGGGACATGGGTTCCATCCCTGGTTGCATGCCTTGGGGCAACTAAGCCAGAACGCTGCAGCTAGAAAGAAGCCTGCATGCCACAAGGCTTCAACTTTAGTTCACCCACGTGCTGCAACTAAGATTTTATGCAGCCAAAAATAAAAATAAGCATTAAAAAAAAAGAAGTAAGAAAGGCACATCTACCATCTCCCACCGCAGGGTCCTGGCTGGGTGCAGCCAGAGCTGGGGGTGAGGGGGGAGAAATTGAACCTCTGCCCATCTGCCTTGTGGAGAGAGCCTGTAGACTTGAACTGACCAGAGAACTTTCTACCACCCAGTGGCTGCTCAAAGGCAAGGGCTGCCGAGAGTGCCCTGGTTGGGGGTAGGGGGGAGGGATGATACTAGAAAGAAATCAGCCCCCCAGGTGTGTGGGATGGGCCCTGAGGAGTAAAGAAGAGGCTTCACTCTGCTGTACCCACAAACCAGGCAGTTTCACAAACGGGGTGCGTGATGCCTGCAGGGGGCTTGTGTTTGCAGGAGGAGCCAGAACATACCCCAGGTCCCTTCTCCCAAACACTAGCCTCCTTTCTGCCTCCTTGGCAATCTGTGCAGATTTTAGAGCACAATACCGTGTGGAATGGAGGTCTTTCGTTTGTTAAATGTAAAAAGGAGCTTCGAGGAGCATAGAGTTACACAACTCCGTTTGAAATGTGCTTGAAAAGCAACTCCTTTCAAAGCCGTATCATTTCCCATCCTGCAGGAATCCCACTGGAATGGGGAGGGTTGCCTCAAATTGAGTTCCAAGCTGTGTCTCAGCCGGTGAGAGACGCGGCAGACAGTGTGTTGAAAACCACCAGACCAGGAGTAGCTGATGTTTATCTGTCTCTGCCGGATTCCCAGGAATATTTTGGGGGTTTCCAAGCCCACGTGAGAAGTGTTGTCAGCCTGTGGCTGGAGATGCAAAAAGTGCGAGATTGGGCGATTTCTGCATCTTCACTCCCACCGCCCTCATCTCTTTTGGTGTTCATTCCCCTCAAGTCCTCTCAGACGCTGTGCCAAGGCAGGCTGGATCCAACAGGATATTTATAGACTGGGCAGCTAGTGGGAGCAGATGGCTTCTGATACGGGGAAAGGGAGCTATTTATACCGGGAGTTGGATGAAAATGAGTCAGAGGACAGGCTGCAGCCATAGTTGGTGTTCCTTGTCCTACTGATGCTGGAGAAAGTTCTCGGGATCCTCAGGTGAAAATATCTCTCAGCCTCTCTGTCCAGACAGTTCAATGCTGATAGAGCACCAGGTGCCATGTGCGCCCTGAGATAAGACTGGTCCCTCTCCTCTTTACCGCCCAAGAGGGGAGACCCTATGAAAATGGATCATGATAATGTGGTCCATCTTGGCCCGCTGAGAGCACCATGAGAACACAGACACCAACATGGTGGAGGCTGCTGGGCCCTGGGGAATGGAGAGGGGTTGGGGAGAGAGGAAGGAGTGGTCAGGAAAGACCACCAGCCATGACCTGGCTTGAAAAGATAGACAGGAAAGGTCCAGGGAAGAAGGCATAGAATCTGGGGTGTGGAGGTTTTGTAGCCTGACCTGAGGCATCCTGGGAATATCCAGGAATCAGCCATGAGGGGCTTCCTGAGGGATTTCAGAGGAAGAGGTTGAATAGGTGAGCTGGGGCAGGGCCCGAAGGGATCATCGGCCACACTGGGGAACATGTGCTAATGCTGACATCACTTCCAGGCAGGAGGAGCTGGCAAAGCTTTCTAAGCAAGGAAGTGAGCTTTATTCCAGGGAGCAATGGAAACTGTTGACCGATCAGCTGGTTTCTCCTGTGTCTCCTTTGGAACTGTGCCTGCCACACAGTCGGTGCAGCATAAATGTCTGTTGAAAGTGAAGACTCACCAAACTCTTAACATTAACACCCCCCTGTCTGGAGGTGGCATACAGACCATCCACAAGATGAGTCCAGGCAGACTTGTTGAGTGCCAGATGGGGCTGCAGGCACCGTCCCCTCCAGCCCCTTAGGCAGGTCCAGGCCTCCCCAAGATTGCTTCCCATCACACTTCTCTGCCCCACAGTCCAGTCTGCCCTGCTCCTGCTCTGATTCTGCCTGTCGCTTTATCTCCAGCTTGGCATCAACTCTGGCATGGGTGTGACCTCATGCCTTCTGTATGAAAACCAAGTAAGGATAATAATAACGTCAAAAGACGTTTCTGCATTCTTGCTGAAGGTTTGGGGAGTTGAAGCAAGTTTACGAATGCTAATTACAGAATATGAGCCTTTTGCTCGTTCTTAAACATCCATCAACCATCTCTTCCTTCATACCCCCACCTCTTGCTTCTCTCTCTCCCCTCAGATACCTGTTCTTTGACTATGCAGAAGAGTTTAAAGTGGTTGGGGTTTGGTTTGGTTTCCTGTCTCCTTTTCTGTGGTTTTCACCTTTCACCCCTTCATGGGGTGTTTTCCTAAACAAAGACCTTTTGTTCCCTGAGGAGAATGCTGGTCTCGTGGGTAAGAAGGTCATTTTCCCCACATCACAGCTTTATGGAGGAGCTGTGGGATACACTTAATACCTGGCACCACATGGAGACGAGAAAAATCGGTCCTTCCAATAGGCAAATATCGAGAAAGGGCAAAGATCCTTTGGTTGATCAAACTTTTTCTAGGCCCATCTGTGCCCTTTCTTACAAAATCCGGTTTTAGCAAGAAGTCTCCACCCTTGCCACTCCAGTATTCTTGCCTGGAGAATCCCAGGGATGGGGGAGCCTGGTGGGCTGCCGTCTATGGGGTCACACAGAGTCGGACACGACTGAAGTGACTTAGCAGCAGCAGCAGCTCCACCCTTGAAATCTGATCAGTTTCTCATCCCCCACCAGCCTCCAGGGGCTGTCTGCCCACCCTGGCCTGCCTTTTAGCAAAATTCCGGTGAGGTTGGTTTAGCTCACCCCTGATGTTTCCTCTTAGGAATTTTCCATCCACCAACCCCACCCAACCCTGATCTCTGGCTGTAAACCCCCACGTGCCCACCCTGTGTTCAGAGATGAGATCATTCTCCCACTGCAAGAGCCCACTGCAGGGGTCCCTGCACCCATTGCCATGGCCCCTGTTTAAATAAAAGTCTGCTCTCCTGTCTTCAAGAAATGTCATTACAGACTTCCCTGGTGGTCTAACACCCCACGCTCCCAATGCAGGGGGCCCGGGTTCCATCCTGGTCTAGGAACTAGATCCCACATGCCACAGCTAAAAGATCCTGCATGCCTAACTAAAACCCAGCACAACCAGATAAATTAAAAAAAATTTTTTTTCAAGTGTCATTGAATAGTTTTTTCTTTAGCAGGAGACAAGACAACCTAGAGCACGTCAACTTAGTATTTAATCACGTGCTCCACCGGTGGCCACCCTGTGTAAAGTGTAGAAAGCAGAGGTGGAATTGGCCTGTGGGCTGGGAGCAGACAGAAGAGGAAAAGCGCTCTTCCCCATGACCTTCAGTCCAGGACAACTGATGGAGCTCATGGAGGGAAGAGGAGCAGCTCATGGGGTCAACTGTGGGGATGAGGAAGATTAGGGAAGGGAGATGGTGAAACAGGGAAGATGAAAGAGAAGCTGTTTGGGGGAAGAAGAAAGTATCAGTTTCGCATGTATGAGAGACAGAAGTCGAAAGGCACCCCCCGGGCTGAGACCATTTTCTGAGCTGTGAACAAGAGGAGCCCAGTGGCTTCAAGGCCAGAGCTGAAAGATGCTCTGGACCAGCGGGTCTGGGCTGTGCTCCTAAGGGAGCATCTCCAGGGGCATCACCTGGTCCTCAGCCCCCAGGGGTGATAAATTCTCAGTGTGCCTTGTCTCTGTAGAGGGATTACGAATGTGCTGAAAGTTCTAGTAGGTTCCTGACCCTTCAGTGTTTGACTCAAACTTGGTTTCTTCTTGGAACGCTTCAAAGGTTTTCAATGCAAATCCAGATTTGATCCCTCACCTGCATATTTCTGTCCCATACCCATTTGGTCACAGGTTAGTAGAGGAAGCTGGGAAACTTCCAAGTTGGATGCCACTGGCTTAGCCACTCTGAGCAGCACCCCCACCCACTGCCATTCAAGGTAATGAGGCCGGTTTGGAGGCGCCATGAGGAGATGTGCTAGGATAAGCATGCAGAGACATGCAATGCAAGTAAGTGTCTTGGTGAAAAACCAATGCCAAATCCCACCAGAGGTAGACATAGGACCCAAGGGAGAGGAGGGAAGGTGGGAGAGAGGCCCCAGGTCTACAGGGCACACAGGGTCACAGATGAGCAGGGAAATGCAAAAATACCAGGGAAAATGTGCCAAGTGTTTCATAAAGCAAGCTGTATTTCATTGAAAGGCCATCCGGGGATTTCCCTGGTGGTCCAGTGGTTAAGACTCCAAGCTTCCACTGCAGGGGGCATGGGTTCTATCCCAGGTTAGGGAACTAAGATCCTACGAGCCGCACCACGAAGCCAAGAATAAATTTTAAAAAACACACACTGGTCATTCATTGTGAGAGTAAACAATTTCCTGGGAAGAGCTTTCTTTTTAAAAAATGATCAGAATAGGGAATTCCCTGGTGATCTGATGGTTAAGACTCCGTACTTTCACTGCCGAGAGCTCAAATTCAATACCTGGTTGGGGAATTAAGATCCCATACACACCTCACAAAGTGAAAGTGTTAGTCTCTCAGTCCGACTGTTTGTGACCTGATGAACTGTAGCCCACCAGGCTCCTCTCTCCATGGAATTCTCCAGGCAAGGTTACTGGAGTGGTTGCCATTCCCCTCCCCAGGGGATCTTCCCAATCCAGGGATGGATCCTGAGTCTCCCTCATTGCAGGCAGATTCTTTACTGTCTGCGCCACCAGGGAAGCCCTGTGCCTTGCAACAGGGCTAAATTTAAAAGAAGGAGAATAGTATGTTGCTGTTGCCCTTAAAGTTCTTCTTTGGCAAACATGAGAAGTGGTTCCATTTAAAAGGAAACCGTGGGAAGCCATGAATTGGAGAGCACCTCTCCATCACCCAGTTTGGCAGCAGCACCCGAGGAGCCAGGCCCTCTGTGGCGGTGGGGCTCCAGAAGGATGGCCTGTGGGAGAAACAAGTTTTTCTGATGTCTTTCTGAGAGCCTCCACCCCTACAACGACTGCATGAATTCTCTGTTGTAAAAATGTCCCAGGCTAGGCTCTTCCCTGGTGGTCCAGTGGTTAAGACTGTGCTTGTACTGCAGGAGGTGCAGGTTTGATCCCTTGTTGGGGTACTAAGATTGTGCATGCTGGACAGCGTGGCTCAAAAATAGTTTCTTTTAAAAATTATTCTTAAAACTTGTGGGGCCTCCCTGGCCCCAGGCGGTAAAGAATCCACCTGCCCATGCAGGAGACACGGGTTCAGTCCCTGACCTGGGAAGACCCCATGTGGCTCAGAGCAACTAAGCCCTAGCACCACAACTACTGAGCCTGTGCTCTAGAGGCCAGGAACCTCAGCTACTAAAGCCTGCATGTGCTCCACAACAAGAAAAGCCACCACAATGAGAAGCTCACGTACTGCAACTAGAGAGTAGTCCCCGCTCACTGCAGCTAGAGAAAGCCCACATGCAGCAACAAAGACCCAGCACAGCCAAAAATAAATTTTAAAAATTCTTTTTTTAAAAAAGTTCCAGGGCAAAAACTTGCTTAAACTGGGCTGAGGGACATGGCGTGCCTCCCAGCCAGGGTAATGGTGGCCAGAACACAGACCCCAGGGGACCAAGGCGAGCTGACCTGTAGAGGCCCTGGATGAAACCAGAGCTGCTTTTCCCATCCAGGGCCCCCAGCCATCCCAGGAGAGGCCCGGGGGGCTCTGCAATTAAAGTATCTAGACTGTGCGGCCTGCTGGGCTGCCCTCCCCAGCGTTCCAGTCTCCCTGGAGCCCATGGGCACCGGGCCAGGGGAGAAAGCCACCTTTATTATCAGTGACACGGAGCCTAGTAAGGCCAGAAACACCCATGGGTGGAAGAGGCACAGCGAGACTGGCCACCTGGGGAAACAGAGCAGCACAGATCCCCAGACCAAGAACAGAGATAGCTCTAGGACCCGGCTTCTGCATCCTGAGTGCCAACTGCACCAATGGGCAGAGCCAGGGGAGGGACTCCCCCAGAGTGCATCCCTGTAACTTTTACACACACATACACACCACACCATGGCACGATGCCTCCGGTTGCTCTCTGGTGGGAGAGTTAAGATCCATCTCCAAAGACTCCTGGGCTGGGCTCCCCCAGGTAGTATTCTGAGCAGCTTTTCACTGACCTGTGGACAGTGAGAGCTGTGCTGGTGGAAGGTCTGTCCTTGGACCCCCTGTACAGCCCATGCGGAAAAGGACAGTGGTCCAGTTCCTGTGTGGCTGAGGGCTTCCGTCCTGCTCTCCTTTGAATGACCAGCAGCACCAAGAAAGATAAATGTCTTGGTGCATTTTCTTGGTGCAGTACAGCTGCACCCAAGATTCATAGATCTGTAAACAGGCTCTTTTTAGAGAAAGGATTCACTTTTTCAGATGCACTTTCTTTTTCCTGGATCTCTATGCCACAAAAGATCCCAGATGGGGTGGATGCTGTCCTCGGGAAAGGAGGAAATTATTTTTGAGTCATAAAATGGAATAGGAATCAAGAAGGAGACTCTTGGTTGCCGTCTGTGGTTCAGTACAAAAGCTGGTCATTTGATCAAAGAGCCTTTGTCAGGTGAGCTGAGTTTTCGCTCCTAAAACCATCAAGCTCCCCAACAGGCAACGTGATGCCTCTGAGTCATTTGCCAAGCCGCGACTGTGAGAATCTAGAAAGCGCCCACCTCCTTTACCTGAGCCTCTGAAATCTGAAAGCAAGACCGGGGGAGCAATAAAGGAGTGTGGCGCCCTCTGGCGAGAGCAGATCAAAACATCCCAACCGAGAGCCCAGAGTGGGCGTCCAGGGCAGTGGACTCGAACCTCCATCTCCAGTCACCCAAAAACATCTTCTCACCTTTGTGCAAAACCCAAGATGACTAGCTTTACACGTGATCCTTCAGAGTCTGCATCCTCAGACAGTGTGAGGCTGACGTGGTTCTATCTGGGAAAACCTAATTAAGATGTTAGCCAAGCAGGGAGGGAGGTGTTTATCCCAGGGAAGATGCAGAGACCACTGAAGGGCTGAGATCATGGAAAGCCAGATGGGACCAGAGGGGTCCAGGCTCCTGGTCCCAAATGCAGACTCACCCAGGAAAAGGAGCCATGGCCAGTCAGCCGTCGCTGCTGGGGCCTCAGGGTTCTCCATGGTGAGGAGGGACCAGGTAGACACCAGGAAGCCTCTGAGTTGAACCAAGCGTCTCTGTCCATCTGGGATAAAAGTACTTGTCAGCTTTGATTACAGAAATTCCAAGGAAAGATTCAAAACAAAGACAATGTGCTTATAAAAAGGCCTGGTCTCGGAATAACCCAGCAGCAGGACTCATCTTCTGGGTCAAGAGGAAAAGTCTGTGAAAGGCCAAGGAAGATGAATTTTGTGCTTTCCAGGCCCCAGCTTGATGCCTAGAGGAAGCTGTAGGTAGACGCAGGCCTGACACTGCAAGAATCTCTCCAGGCTCAGATTTACACGTGTGACGTTTCCAGGTCCCACACCAAGATACCACGGGTGGGTGATTTGATTTCTGTAAATCACGTATGTGACTGTTCAGGGTTAATCAGGGGCTCTGGGCGTGAACCCTGAGGAACTGGGAAAGAAATAGGAATTTCTCTCTCTGCTATATGTGCTATTTGGGAACCTAGTTCCTTCCATGCATTCTGTTATTCCTTGGAGGGATCAGCCATGGACTCGGAATCAGACAAGAGGGACTTCATTGCAGGCTGACACCAGGAGGAGGCAGGTGCCACCTCCTGGAGAGGGTATGACGGTCCGTGAGGCTGGGCTCTTGGAAGGCTCAGCAGGGAACCTGAGAAAGAAACTCAGAAGATCCCTATATGACATCACGGGCACCCCTAGAGAAGAGATGAAGCTTGCGTGCACTCTCTGGCCTTAACATGCCAAATTACAGATAGATTTTTTTTTCCCCCTGGAAGTACAAGAATACCAATGAGCAAACCTGAAAATGTCTTTGTGTTTTCAGCAGGAAAGTAAGAGCTTTCTTAGGTTCAGCGTTTTGGCAGTGGTATTGAGGGAAGCGGTCTGACCTCCAAGGAGGAATGTAGGTATGGGAAGGACTCCACAGTCCCTCCCTCCCACTCATGGGTCCATCCGTTCTTTATCTTTGTGATGCTGACAACGCTCACCCCATTCACATTTTTTTTCCTTAGTTCCCAACTAAGAATCTAACTGGCACCCCCTGCATTGGAAGCATGGAATCTTAACCACTGGACCACCTGGGAAGCCCCACTTTTTTCTTACTCTTCCCTTTATAACACACCCGTTTTTCTTCTGAGATATAATTCACATACAATACAATTCATCCTTTTAAAGTTATGTGATGCAGTGGTTTTTAGTATATTCAGAATTGTGTAACCATCACTACATACATATGGAAATTCTATCTTTAATCTTTCCAGGAATTGCCAGGCTGCTTCTACACTTTTCGTCTAAGAATTGGTCGGTCATGTTTGGGCAAAACAATAACAGTGTCACTGGATCTTTCCAGAAAGATTCTAAACAAGAACGAGGATTAAATTCCAATTTTAGCTAAGAAAGTTGGCTAACCAGTTACTTTGGTTAGATGAAATTCAAAATAACACTTTAAAAATCCCATTTTTAAAAACTTATGTTGAGAAATATGTTAATTCAATTTCACATCTTATAATTGCATGTCTTAGAGAGAAGGGTGCAAGGAGGATCATCTGACTTTCCTTGGAGGCTAGGCTGCACATCTTCAAGGATCGCTCATCTATTCACTGACATTTTTAAATTAAATATAGTTGATCTACAGCTTCCCTGGTGGCTCAGTAGTAAAGAATCTGCCTGCCAATGCAGGAGGCATGAGTTCGATCAGTTCGGTCAGGAAGATTTCCTGGAGAAGGAAATGGCAACCCACTCCAGTATTCTTGCCTGGAGAATCCCAGGGATGGGGGAGCCTGGTGGGCTGCCGTCTGTGGGGTCACACAGAGTCGGACACGACTGAAGTGACTTAGCAGCAGCAGCAGCAGCAGCAGAGGAGCCTGGCAGGCTCCATGGGGTCACAAAAGAGTCAGACATGACTGAATGGCTAAACAACAACATAGTTGATCTACAGTACTGTCTTAGTTTCAGGTATACAACAAAATGATTTCGTTACACATCGCACACACATATATGTATATATTCAGATTCTTTTCCACTTTAGATTATTATAAACATATTAAATATAGTTCCCCATGCTATACATAGGTTCTTAAAGTGAAGCACTCAGTCGTGCCCAACTCTTTGCAACCTCATGGATAGTAGCCTGCACCAAGCTCCTCCGTCCATGGGATTTTCAAGGCAAGAGTACTGGAGTGGGTTGCCATTTCCTTCTCCAGGAAATCTTCCCAACCCAGGGATCAAACCCAGGTCTCTCACATTGTAGACAGACGCTTTACCATCTGAGCCACCAGGAAAGTCTAATAGGTTCTTAAATGTTTATCTATTTTGTATATAGTGTGTGTATCTGTTAATCCCAAACACCCAATTTATTCCCCTCTTCCCCCCACCCCCCACCTCACTAACACTAATTAAGGGCCAGTTGCAGGCCAGACCTGGGGGCTGGGACTCCAGATCCACAGGTGAACAAAATAGATAGTCTCTCCCCTCCTGGCTAAGTCGTAGTATCAGAGAGAGTCAGACAAAACAGACAAAATTACTGCTTTGCTGTAACTGAAGGGCTGAGAGAAAATTACAAAGTTGTTGGGTGGCTGGGGGTGGGGGCTGCTGCAGACGGGATGGTCAGGGAGTCTCTCTGAGGAAGCAGATGAGTTTTGCTGCCATAACAAGTTACCACACATTCAACAGTTCAAAACAACACCCATTTATTTGCTCTCAGTTCTACAGGTCAGATGACTGGGTTCTATGCTCAGGGTCTCACACAGCAAAAATCAAGGTGTTGCCTGGGCTGGAATCTTCCCTGGAAGCTCTAGAAAGAATCCACTTGCAGACTCACTCCAATTGTGTACAGAATCCAGTTTCTAGCAGCCACAGAACTGTCTTAATCCGTTGGAACTACTATAACAGAATACCATAGACTGGGGACTTCCCTGGTGGTCCAGTGGCTAAGACTCCACATTCCAAAGGCAGCAGGTGCAGGTTTGATCCCTAGTCAGGGAACTAGATCCCACATGCCATAACTAAGACCCAGAGCAGCCAAATCACGCAACATAAATATTTAAGATATATATGTGCACGTGCTCAGTTGCTTTCAGTCATGTCCGACTCTTTTCAACCCTGTGAGACCCTGTGGGCTGTATCCTACCAGGCTTCTCTGTACATAGGATTCTCCAGGGAAGAATACTGGAGTGGTTGCCATGCCCTCCTGCAGGGGATCTTCCTGACACAGGGATCAAACCCATGTCTCTTTCATCTTCTGCATTTCAGGCAGATTTTTTACCCACTGAGCCATCTGGGAAGCCTGTCAAAGTAGAAGTGAAAGTTGCTCAGTCATATCCAACTCTTTGCAATTCTCCAGGCCAAAATACTGGAGTGGGTAGCCTTTCCCTTCTCCAGGGGATTTTCCCAACCCAGGGATCGAACCCAGGTCTCTTGCATTGCAGGCAGATTCTTTACCAGCTCAGCCACAAGGGAAGCCCAAGAATACTGGAGTGAGTAGACTATCCCTTCTCCAGCAGATCTTCCTGATCCAGGAATCCGGTCTCTTGCATTGCAGGCAGATTCTTTACCAGCTCAGCCACAAGGGAAGCCCAAGAATACTGGAATGAGTAGCCTATCCCTTCTCCAGCAGATCTTCCTGATCAAGGAATCCGGTCTCTTGCATTGCAGGCAGATTCTTTACCAGCTCAGCCACAAGGGAAGCCCAAGAATACTGTAGTGAGTAGCCTTTCCCTCCTCCAGCAGATCCTCCTGACCCAGGAATCAGGGTCTCTTGCATTGCAGGGGGATTCTTTACCAGCTGAGCCATCAGGGAACACTGGGAGGCCTATAAATAGAAACTGGAAAGTCCAAGATCAGGGCACCAGCAGATTCAGTGTCTGCTGAGAGGTCACTTCTGGGTTTGTAGACAGCCATCTTCTGGTTGTACCCTCACTTGGCAGAATGGGGCAAAAGCACTCTCCCGGGTCCCTCTTATAAAGACACTAATCCCATCCGTGAGGGCGCCACACTACTGACCTAATCACCTCCCTAAGTCCCCACTCCCAAGCGCTACAACACTGGGGACTAGGTTTCAACACTTCAATTTGGGGGAACATAAGCATTTAGTCTATAGCAGGGACTGAGGTTTGTTGCTTGCTCCTTGGAAGCAACAAGGAGCAGAGACACTACTCTGTCAACAAAAGTCCATCTAGTCAAAGCTATGGTTTTTCCAGTAGTCATATACTGATGTGAGAGTTGGACTATAAAGAAGGCTGAGCACCGAAGAACTGATGCTTTTGAACTGTGGCATTGGTGAAGACTCTTTTGAGTCCCTTGGACTGCAAGGAGATCAAACCAGCAAATCATAAAGGAAATCAGTCCTGAATATTCATTGGAAAGACTGATGCTAAACCTGAAACTCCAATACTTTGGCCACCTCATGTGAAGAACTGACTCACTAGAAAAGATCCTGAGGCTGGGAAAGATTGAAGGCAGGAGAAAAGGAGATGACAGAGGATGAGATGGCTGCATGGCNGGAAATCAGTCCTGAATATTCATTGGAAAGACTGATGCTAAACCTGAAACTCCAATACTTTGGCCACCTCATGTGAAGAACTGACTCACTAGAAAAGATCCTGAGGCTGGGAAAGATTGAAGGCAGGAGAAAAGGAGATGACAGAGGATGAGATGGCTGCATGGCATCACCGACTCAATGGACATGAGTTTGAGCAAGCTCCGAGACTTGGTGATGGACAAGGAGGCCTGGCATGCTGCAGTCCATGGGGCCACAAAGAGTCACACACAACAGAGCGACTGAACTGAACTGAACTGAAGGGCTGAGGGACTATATTCTGGCTGGTGTCAGCAAGGGTGGAGGGATTACTCTCAGCAACTCAAGGGCACCCACATTACTTCTCATGTGGCCCCTCCATCTTCAAAGCAATGATTGTGTCCAGTCTTTCTCACACCCTGCGTCCCTCCACTTCTGCCACTAGCTAGAGAAAGCTCTCTGTTTTTAAGGGCTTGTGGCTTCTCATCTCAAGATCAACTGTGCCATACAACATCACACGACTGCAGGAGTGACGTCTCCTCCTAGTCACAGGTTCCAAGGATTAAGACATAGAATGTGTTAGTCACTCAGTCATGTCTGACTCTACCACCCCATGGACTGTAGCCTGCCAGGCTCCTCTGTTCATGGGATTCTCCAGGCAAGAATACTGCAGTGGGTTGCCATGCCCTTCTCCAGGGGATCTTCCTGACCCAGGGGTTGAACCCAGGTATCCTGCATTGCAGGCAGATTCTTTACCATCTGAGCCACCAGGGAAGCCCAAGACAGGACGGAGAAGGGCATTTTTAGAAGTCTGTCAAGACAGGTTTTTGTTTGTTTTTGACCTGTGTGCGTTGCATGCTAAGTTACTTCAGTCGCGTCCGACTCTTTGTGACCCCTCGGACTGTAGCTGCCCAGGCTCCCTTGTACAAGGGGTTTTCCAGACAAGAATACTGGAGTGAGTTGCCATTTCCTACTCCATGTTTTTGACCTGGAGATTAGCATATACGTTTTAATTAATTTGTATTGGAGTGTAGTTGATTTACAATATTGTGTTAGTGTCTGCTCTGCAGCAAAGTGAATCAGTTATACAAATACATATATCCACTCTTTTTTTCAATTCTGTTTCCATATGGTCATTACAGAGTATTGAGTAGAGCTCCCTGTGCTAAACAGCAGGTTCTTAATAGTTATCTATTTACATATAGTAGTGTGTATATAGGAGAAGGCAATGGCACCCCACTCCAGTACTTTTGCATGGAAAATCCCATGGACGGAGGAGCCTGGTGTGCTGCAGTCCATGGGGTCACTGAGAGTTGGACACGATTCAGTGACTTCACTTTCACTTTTCACTTTTCACTTTCATGCGTTGGAGAAGGAAATGGCAACCCACTCCAGTGTTCTTGCCTGGAGAATCCCAGGGACGGCGGAGCCTGGTGGGCTGCCGTCTACAGGGTCTCACAGAGTCGGACATGACTGAAGCGATGCAGCAGCAGCAGCAGCAGTGTGCATATATCAGTTCCAATCTCCCAGTTTACTTCTCCCCACTAGTTTCTCCCTTGGTAAGTTTGTTTTCTACATCTATGACTTTCTGTTTTGTAAATAGGTTCACTTGCACCATTTTTGTTGTTGTTCTTATTGTTCAGTCGCTAGTCATGTACAAATCTTTGTGACTCCATGGACTGTAGCTCACCAGGCTCCTCTGCCCATGGGATTTCCCAGGCAAGAACATTGGAGTGGGTTGCCATTTCCTTCTCCAGGGGATCTTCTGGACCCAGGAATCCAACCTGGGCCTCCTGCATTGCAGATGGATTCTTTACCACTCAGTTACCCAGGAAGCCACTATATTTTTAGGTTCCACATATAAGCAACATCATATGAGATTTGTCTTTCTCTGCCTGACTTACATCAGTTCAGTTCAGTTCAGGTCAATTGCTCAGTGTCCGACTCTGTAACCCCATGGACTGCAACACCCCAAGCTTCCCTGTCCATCACCAACTCCCAGAGCTTGCTTAAACTCATGTCCATTGAGTCAGTGATGCCATCCAACCATCTCATCCTCTGTCATCCCCTTCTCCTCCTGCCTTCAGTCTTTCCCAGCATCAGGGTTTTTATCCAATGAGTCAATTCTTCGCATCAGGTGGCCAAAGTATTGGAGCTTCAGCTTCAGCATCAGTCCTTCCAATGAATATTCAGGATTGATTTCCTTCAGGATGGACTGGTTTGATCTCCTTGCAGGCCATGGGACTCTCAAGAGTCTTCTCCAACACTGAACTGACTTACTTCACTCAGTAGAACAATCTCTAGGCCCGTCCATGTCTCTGCACATGGCATTGTTGCATTCTTTTTGTTTTTTTTTACAGCTGAGTGATATTCCATTGCATATATGTACTACGTCCTCTTTACCATTCCTTCATCAATGGACATTCAGGCTGCTTTCGAGTCTTGGCTACTATAAATAGTGCAACAGTCAACACTGGGGTGCATATATCTCTTCAAATTATGGTTTTCTCTGGATATATACCCAGGAGAGGGATTGCCAGAATGGGGGTTGTCACTGAGACCTGGAGTAGGAGGAAGAGGTAAGGATGTGGCCAGTAGGGAGCAACATCCTTCCTGGGGGAGGAGGAAGCTTGGTCTGTGGGCTGAAAGCAGGTGATATGGAGCCTAGCCTGAGTTGAATGAGTGGTTGGGGGAGAGCCCCTAAATCATGGTCCTGGTACCTATCCATGAGCTGAAAGTAAACCAGGTCCAATACACTTGGAGGAGACTGCCTTTGAAATTTTACCCCATGAAATTGTTTTCTTTTTTAATAACTTGAGGGACTTACCTGGTGGTCCAGTGGCTAAGACTCTGGGCTCCCAAAGCAGGGGGCCCAGGTTCGATCCCTGGTCAGGAAACTAGACCCCAAACACAGCAGCTAAAGATCCTACATGCTGCAACTAAGACCTGATACAGTTTTGCTAAAGTGGTTTTTTTTTTTTTTTTTTCTAAAGATAATGTAGGGACATCCTACATTTTAAAAAGGTAATGTAGAGTTGGAGACCATAAGTAAAGCTGAGTGCCAAAGAATTGATGCTTTGGAACTGTGGTGTTGGAGAAGACTCTTGAGAGTCCCTCAGACTGTAAGGAGATCAAACCAATCAATCCTAAAGGAAATCAGTCCTGAATATTCATTGGAAGGATGGATGCTGAAGCTGAAGCTCCAGTAATTTGGCCACCTGATGTGAAGAACTGATGCATTGGAAAAGACCCTGATGCTGGGAACAATTGAGGGCAGGAGGAGAAGGTGACGACAGAGGATGAGATGGTTGGATGGTATCACCACTTCAATGGATATTAGTTTGAGCAAGCTCCAGAAGCTGGTGATGGACGGGGAAGCCTGGTGTGTTGCAGTCCTTGGGGTCGAAAAGAGTCAGACACAACTAAGCTCCGGAACTGAACTGAACAGGTGTGTAGCAGCATCTCACTGTGGTTTTAATTTGTATTTCCCTAATGAGTAATGATTTTAGCATTTTCTTTTATGCTTATTGGCCATCCACTAAGAAAAGTACAAGCTTATTAAACAAAATAATCATTCTGTATTTGTTCAAATATTTCACCCATTTTTAATGGGTTGTTTTCTTAACTTCTAGAAGCTCTTTACATATTTTATCAGACATATAGCTTGTAAATATTTTCTACCAGTCTATGGCTTGTCTTCAGTTTCTTAACAGTGTCTTTCAAAAAAAAATTTTTTTTTTTGCATATCGACATCCAGTTGTTTCAGAATATTTATTGTAACAACTATTCTTCTATTGAATTGCCTTTGAAACTTTTTCGAAAATTTTATTGCCTATATGTGTTTGGGTCAACTTCTGGGCTCTCTAGTCTGTTTCTGTTTGTCTTTATGCTAATACCACACTATCTTGCTTGCTGTAGCTTTACTTGCCTTAAAATCAGGTGGTACAAGAACTCCTCCTTTCCCCTTCATTTTCAAAGTTGTTTTGGCTATTCCTTGTCCACTGCATTTCCATTTGAATTCCAGAATCAGTTTGTCAATTTCTACCCCCAAAAACCTGCTGGAATTTTGACTGAAAGTGCACAAAATTTATAGACTCATCTGAGAATTGATAACTTAGTAGTCTTTTTTTTTTTTAAGATTTTTTTTTATGGGGACCTTCTTTAAAGTTTTTGTTGAATGTGTTACAACATTGCTTTTGTTTTCTGTTTTGGTTTTTTGGCCATAAGGCATTTGGAGTATTAGCTCTCCAACCAGGGATCAAACCCACACCCCTTGCATTGAAAGGCTAAGTCTTAACCACTGGAATGCCATGGAAGTCCCTACAGTATATTTTTAAATTAAGACATAATTCACATACCATAAAGCTCACCATTCTCAAGTACAATGTTCAGCAGTCTCTAGCATACTCACAACATTGCGTAACCCTCATCACTATCAAATTCCTGAACATGTGCATCACCCCAAAAGAAAACCCTGTACCCATTAGCAGTTACTCCCCACTACTTCTTCCCCCAGCCCCTGGCAACCACTAATCAACTTTCTGTCTCTATGAATTTGCTTATTCTGGATGTTTCATATCAATGGAATCATACAGCATGTGACCTTCTGTGTCTGGCCTCTTTCACTAAGCATATTGCTTTCCCTGTTCCTCCAGGTTAGAGCAGACATCTTAACAACCCTGAGTTCATGGCAGCACCTAAATCAACAGAGAAATAGACCGGCCTGGGATAGTTTGCAGAAACCACTTTTTAAAAAAATATCATTTATTTATTACAAAAGAGAAACATGGAGATTATTTACATGATGAAAAGATTTCAGAACTTCAGTGGAATGGGCAGCATCACGTGATGTCATTTCAGTAGTGACTTATTTCAGTCTACACGTTTCCCAAGAAGGTCACCACCTCTAAATAAGAAGTAATCCTTGCCATCTAGAACAACTTTGGTGCCTCCATATTCAGGGAGAAGAACTTTATCTCCAACTTTCATGCTAGCTGGTTGAATCTCTTTACCCTTTTCTTTAGAGTCCAATTCAACAGCTCCTGTTGTTGCTTGCAATAATTTTCCCTGAGGTTTTTCTGGAAACATAATGCCTCCTTTGGAAAAACTTCTTTTTAAATATTCGTTTATTTAACTTGTTTGGCTCCTCCAGGTCTTAGTCACAGCACATGGACTCTTTAGTTTCCCATCTTTAGCATGTGGGATCTAGTTCCCTGACCAGGGATAGAACCTGGGCCCCCTGCACTGGGAGCACAGAGTCTTAGCCGCTAGACCACCAGGGATGTCCTGAGGAACTGCTTTTTAGAATGAACCCTTTAAAATCAGCTTTGGTAACATCTATGTCTGCTTATTCTCACTTTCACTTGTCACTTTCCTGCATTGGAGAAGGAAATGGCAACCCACTCCAGTGTTCTTGCCTGGAGAATCCCAGGGACAGGGGAGCCTGGTGGGCTGCCGTCTATGAGACTGCAGAGTCGGACATGACTGAAGCAACTTAGCAGCAGCAGCATTCTTACTCAAAATAACCCATGTGATTCATTTCCAGTTAACAGAGGAGACGGCTGGCTGGAGGGTGTAAAACTGTCAAACTTCAGAGCTGACAGGAAACTTAGAAACTGTGTAATGCAGAGGTTGCAAACCAACCAGTTGCCCAGAGGCCAACTTGGTATCCAGAGGTATTTGTTTGGCCTATAGAGGATGTCCTTAATATGTGGGCCAACATTTCTCAATTTGGGAATTTTCACACAAAAAGAATTCTTTTAAAAACTTAGATGCCTGGCAGCCCAGGGCTCACATTTTTGCATGGAAGTGATGGGTTGGGGAAGAGGAGAAGCCTCTTTTCCAGGTCTCCTTGGTACCACCGCCCCACAGGCCACCTGTGGCCCACACCTGCCCCCTTCACTGTCAGGTTACCTGCCTGGCCTGTAAAGAGTTGAACTGGCTCCTCCCACTAATAGTCAGAAAAAAAGGTCAGTTTTCATTCCAATCCCAAAGAAGGGCAATGCCAAAGAATGTTCAAACTACGGTACAACTGTGCTCATTTCACATACTAGTAAGGTTATGCTCAAAATCCTTCAAGCTAGGCTTTAGCAGTACATGAACCAGAAACTTCTAGACGTACAAACTGGGTTTAGAAAAGGCAGATCATATTGCCAACATTCGTGGATCATAGAGAAAGCAGAGAATTTTGCAGCTCCAAAATTAAAAGACGCTTACTCCTTGGAAGAAAAGTTATGACCAACCTAGATAGCATATTCAAAAGCAGAGACATT
>SJYX01003271.1:836075-874767 GCA_006410675.1 Oreotragus oreotragus
GACATAACATAATAAAGCGACCTAGGGATTGAGCCTGGGTCTCCTACACTGCAGGTGGACTCTTTAGCATCTGAGCCAAACACAATAAAGTGAAGGTTTGTTGACCTAAGATTCCATCTTTCCTTGGGCCATCTTGCTGGGCTGGACATGTGGTTGTCAGTACCATCAGCCCTGGCTTCTTCCTGGTCCAAGCGGTATGCAGTGCTATCCTGACCTCGGTAGTTTAGGGTGGGGGACGCCTCGGGCTTCCTGGGGCCTGGCAGCTGACACTGGGCCTGGGGAGGGAGGGCACAGGGCACTGCGGGAGCCTGGGTCCCAGCTGCCAGCAGCATTCTCACTCCTGCTGCCAGATGCAGAGCACACCCCTGTTTATGATTAGGGGGCTGACTGCACTCAGAACCCAGGAAGCCGATGATGAAAGCTGTGAAGAGAACATTGTTATATGACTTTTCACAGTTTCCCAAGTAAATATGACACTCGCTGCTGCTTGAATTACTAATGCCTTGGAAGAGGAGGCCGAAATCTGTTCCCAAACAGACTCCTCTTTTTTTCTCTCCGTCACCTAGGCACTCAGCATTGTTGTCGAAATGTTTTCCTGGGCTCGCCTGTCCTCCGAGCTCAGTATATTCCCTGGGAGGAGAACCTGGAGCCCAGGCAACCCAGATGGCCCCGCAGCCTCACTCCCCTGCTCCTCTGCGTCAGCTCCGCATCCAGCAGGCAGCTCGCCACAGGCAGGTGACCCCACGGTCCTGGATCACAGCTGCAAGTGACAGCAGTGGGGAGGCAGCCACAGCTGGTTTCCAAGGAGACGCAGCTTTGAACAGGCAACTTTAGGCAGAAAGGACCCTGCCGGACACGCGACCTCCAAGCCCCAGTCTTGGGCCACCTGGGAACAGCCAGAGAAGGAGCCTGGACCCAACAGGCGCTCGGGTCTCCACTGTCTTTATTACCACTTAGAAAAGCTAGTAAACAGATGGTTTGGTTTACAGAAAATATGCAGCCAGGGTTATTAGAAAGGGGGTGGGGGGAGCAGAAGAATGAGGAGAGGAAAGGGAACAGCAGGAAGGCTTGTACGCAGCAGGACCGGTGACAGCTTGTAAATCTCAACCAACACCACTGGATCTGCCTGTGTCTCTAGCTGGGGCTACTTGGTCCTCGCTAAACACATCTGTCCCTAAAGAAGCCCAGATGAAACCAATCTCAAGTGGAAAACACAGTCTGCCCCGCTCATGGTCTCACACATACCCATGGTCAGATGGGTCAGGGGACACTTAGGGCCAGAGAGCACACGTGGGTTGCCCTCCAGAGGGGCCGGACACACCATGGATGGCTGCAGAGGAGCTGTCCCTCCTGAGAGAAAGGAGCCTAAACTATGGGCTTCCTATGGGGACAGAGAAGATGCAAGGAGTGGAGGGCTTGGTTACATCCCTGGTGGTGACCTCAGCCTGGAGGAAGCTGCCAGCCCACTTGGATCCTGAGCGTCTTCCCTCCAGAAAAAGTCCAGGACATGAGGGCTCAGGACTGAACCACAGGATGGAGTCTCTTAAGCAAGGAGCAGGCAGAGGAGCCTCAAACACCCTCCAGGAACCCTTCCCAGCTTCTCAGCATCTCCTGGAGAGTGACACCATGATGCTGGGATGTAGTGGGTAGAAGGGGGTGAAGGGAGGAGACAGGATTGACACCTTTTGTCAGCTGTATAATATTCCAAACTGCCTCCAGAGGAAACTTGTCCCACATCTAAGACAGAGAAGTCACAAGAAGCCAGGTGCAACTGAACCGAACTGAACTGAATATTTTGGCCACCTGATGCAAAGAGCCAACTCACTGGAAAAAAAAAACCCTGATTCTGGGAAAGATGGAAAGCAAAAGGAGAAGAGGGTAACAGAGGATAGGTTTGGGCCATGGGGTGTGGCCAAAAATTAAAACTAACATGACATAACATAATAAAGTGACCTAGGGATTGAGCCTGGGTCTCCTACACTGCAGGTGGACTCTTTAGTATCTGAGCCAAACATAATAAAGCGAAGATTTGTTGACCTAAGATTTCATCTTTCCTTGGGCCATCTTGCTGGGCGACCCCATGACTCGCAGCATGCCAGGCCTCCCTGTCCATCACCATCTCCCGGAGTTCACTCAGACTCATATCCATCGAGTCAGTGATGCCATCCAGCCATCTCATCCTTGGTCGTCCCCTTCTCCTCCTGCCCCCAATCCCTCCCAGCATCAGAGTCTTTTCCAATGAGTCAACTCTTCGCATGAGGTGGCCAAAGATAAGAAAGATAAGAAACTGAAAAGAGCAAGGCTTCTGGGCTCAGGGTCTCATGCGTGTGTTCTGCTAAGCTGCTTCAGTCGTGTTCATCTCTTTGTGACCCCATGGACTGAAACCCACCAGGCTCCTCTGTCCGTGGGATTCTCCAGGCAAAAATACTGGAGTGGGTTGGCATGCCCTCCTCCAGGGGATCTTCCCAACCAAGGGTTCAAACCGGCATCTCTTACGTTTCCTACCTTGGCTGGCAGTTATTTACCACTAGTGCCACCTGGGAAGCCCTCAGAGCCTCATATGAAGTCCTAAAGTAGATGGGTAAATGTTTCTCTTTTATTTCTGCTAAAGCAACATGCATAGAAATAAGAAGAGGACAAACGCTGCAAGGAGCTGGGAAGGGGGATCGCAAGCAAATGCAGGCTGTAGAGACCAGTCACGGTCTAAGGTGAGGCTGCTCCAAGTGTGGTCCTCAGACCTGTATTGGTCAGCTAAGAGCGGATCACAGACTCCACAGAGTAAGTATAGAAATCAAGAGTAAGCACCAAGAAATGTCTATATGCCTTTCACCCCTTCTTAGGCTTGTCCTATTATATCTGGAATAAAATAATAAGAAAAGAAATGTGGGCTTGTATTTTGTACAGCTTTTATTTCTTTCATTGCTTTTTCCCATCTGTGACAAGGTTATTGTATTTCGCAAAGGCAGCAGTCTGTGATGGCTTGGAAATGTGGAAAACAAAACATTCTTCCCTGCAGATACTCACTGGCCCAAGGGATGTGAAGCGCCAAGGAAAGAACTCCTCCTCAGTCTTGGGAGAAAGTGAAATCCATGCAGCGGCAGCCCTGGGAGGATGCATGGGGGCGCTAACCAGGCAGCCAGGAGCCCAGGCCCACCATCCCCACTGAGACACACAGATTAGGGTAAACCCTTGTCCTGCCCCAACCAGGCATAAAAACAGGGGCCATCAGAGCCAGGCCTGCAGTGACAAGGTGTATTGGCCAGCAAAGAAGATGTGGGTGCCCCAGGCATCCTGCCAGGAGAAGTGAGGACTCTGGGAGTGGGGTCTCTGGAGACTCCTGGGCAGGCCTTTTTTGGCAGGGGGGAGGAGGTTCTGTCAGGTCTTAGTTGCAGTACATGAGCTCTCTAGTTGCAGCACATGGGCTTAGATGCTCCAAGCCATGAGGGATCTTAATTCCCTGATGGGGAACCTGAGTCTTCTGCATTGGAAGGTGGATTTCTAACCACTAGACCACCAGAAAAGCCCCCAGGCACGCTTTGTTATGACTCGAGGACCCCCTCCTTTCTCTGATCATGCACGTCAGGTGGGGACCTGAGACACACAGCAAAAGAGAAAAGGATGCTGTGGCTTTTTTTCTGAAAGCAGAACCACTCCCTGGCCCACTCTCTACGCCTGAGCCTGAGAACACCCCCACGACCTGTGCAGCAGAAAAGGCACTTTCTGCTCTTCCGTGCTCTTCCCTCCAGTGAAAAGGACCAAGGAAACCTCCCAGAACCTACAAATGCTATTGGCTTCAATCCAAGATGGAACGCAATGTATGATTCCCTCTAGGTGAAAAGCAGGCAAAACTGTGAGCAGTTAGGATCCTGGTCACCCTGAGGTATAGTGATGAGGGAACAGGGAAAACTGGGGGTGCTGCTCTTGATGGGGGTGCTGGGGAAAGGGAGAGTTCAGGTTGCAAACATAAAACGTACCCTTACAACTTGTCCACTTTCTTTGTGTACCTTAAGCTTCAATAAATGTTTGAAAAACCTCTCGTCTCCAACCATAACTGCAAAAACAAAATAAAATGTAGGGACAGAGGTCTTGCTTGATTCTGTTCCTCTTGTGTGAGAAACACTGAGTCGTAGACCCATGGAAAGACCAATTACCCCGTGAGAGAAGCTGGGATCTGATTTTTGGGCCACTGTTTTCCCAGGTGGTCGGGGGGTGGGGAATGGCTGACTCATTCTCCTTACTCCCTTCCTGCCCTTGTCCCCACCATGTGGAGGTGGACGGGGGCCAAGGGCTGGGAGATTTGAGCTGTTGCCTTGGTAATGCTTAAATATTGGCTTCAAGTTATGATGGTAAAATAAATAAGCAGGAGCCTTGGGGAGCTCAAAGTGGCCTTGCCCGTTGTTCCAGATGCTTGTCAAAGCCCGTGCGAGGGCTTGGCTCACCCACAGGGAAGCGTGGGGGACGAAGTCCAGGTTAGGGGCTGCCTGTGCCCTGCACACTCAGACAACTGACCTCCATCTCGCATGGAGAACAGATCCCTGAGTCTTGGTAGATTCTCAAAAATCCTTGCTCAGTGTCATCTGTTGAGACATTAAGAACCCAAAGCCAGAGTCTCAAGAAAACTCTCTCTGAAGGTGGGGGTGGACACAGAGGGCATTCATGGGGCTAAAATCAATGCTAAAGGTAGATACACTCACCTCCAGAAGGTGTGCATGTGTGATCAGTCGCTTAGTTGTGTCTGACTCTTTGCAACCCCATGGACTGTAGCCCCCCAGGCTTCTCTGTCCATGGGATTTTTCCTGGTGGCTCAGCGGTAGAGAACATGCATGTCAATGCAGGAGACTCAGGTTCAATCCCTAGGTTGGGCAGATCCCCTGGAGGAGGAAATGGCAACCCACTCCAGTATTCTTGCCTGGAGAATCCCATGGATAGAGGAGCCTGGCAGGCTGCAGTCCACGTGGTCACAAAGAGTCAGACATGACTGAGTGACTAAACCACCACCACAGGAGGATAGGACCACAGGAAGACAGGTCAGGAGCTTTCAGAGGTCAGAAGGTGAGGGTCAAGGAAATAAGAGTGGTTTTTAGAAACCAGGAACCACAGCACCTTGACTCGGGGGGAAAACATCCTCCAGGATCAGGGGAGCTGAGATTTGTAGCAGTGGCTGAGAAGACGACAACCGTGGTCCAGGAGATAGACAAGGACTTGGTCCAAGATAAATTCTCCATTCCAGTCCCAGCTCTGTGGCCAAGAAGCTTTGACTTGGAGGTGTGTAGCAGGTCCTTAGCAGCTCTGGCCTCAGTTTCCCCAACTGTGAGCCATTGTTTATATAGATGGAGGCAGGAGAGGCCCGGACTCCAGCCCTGGGAACGCTGGGAACGGTCCCCGTGAAACCCATCACACCCTCCCCCAGCAGCTGTGGCAGATGTGCTGGTGCGTATTCCAGGATTTACGATGTGGCTGCCCTCGGGGAAGTGGAAACTGCTGGCCTCGCCCGTCCCGGAGCATCCAAATTATAAACCTCCACTGAAGCCTTGGCTCGGGCGGTGTGCTTGTCCTGCTGTGTGTGCAGGGGAGGGACGAGCACACGAACTTGGGCAGGGTGGGGTGGGGTCGGCTCCCTCTGGGCAATGCTGAGGCATCGGCAGTGCTGGGAGGGGCCCCGAATGTTTGACACCAGCATGTGGTCACCGCTGTCCTGCCTCTGGGGTGTGATGTGTCAGCAGGCAGCCGCTGGCCCACGTGCCATGATTCCTCACCGCGGCCTGCATTCTTCACCCTGAGTTGGCCGCTGCCCTGCCCAGCCAGCTCCTCGCTCCCACTCCCTCCCAGGGGCCTCCCAGGGCTCCAGCCTCTGAAAGCCAGGAGGGCGTGGAGTGAGGCAAAACATCAGCAGGGCGGGTGCCCCCTGGACTCACTGGGATGCTCTTCTTGGCAGATTGGTCCTCTCCAGGGCTACAGGCTGACCGCTGAGAGATGATCGGGTTCTCCTTCTGCTCCCTCTTGCGAAAGACAGCACAGTTGTAATTGTTGTTGTTCAGACCAGAGATCGAACCCTGGGCCCTTGGCAGTGAGAATGCGGAGTCCTAACCACTGGTGGCTCAGTGATAAAGAATCTGCCTGCCAATGCAGGAGACATGAGTTTGAGCCCTGGATCAGGAAGATGGCCTGGAGAAGGAAATGGCAACCCACTCCAGTATTCTTGGTGGGGAAATCCCATGGACAGAGGAGCCTGGTGGGCTACTGTCTGTGGGGTCACAAAGAGTCAGACACAATTTAGCGACTAAATAACCACCACCGCCACTGGCCCACCAAGGAATTCCTGAGGGGACCCCTTTTTAGAGATGAGGAAACTGGGGAGCAGGGAAGCGAGCAGTTGGTCCAGAGGTCCCCAGCTGGAAAGTGGTGGAGACAGGATTCAAACCCAGGTCCCACAGTCCTGGGATCCTCTCTAAGGTTTCTGCTGGAGCCCAACATCTGGGGGAATTCCTACCCTGCACTCCCAAGCAGGAGGGAAAACAAGTAGGAAATCCTCAGGTTTCCAGAGCAAAACATGGTCCCATCCTCTAGACACTCTCTAACTTCAGTTGGTATATGAATCCCTGAAAGAAGTCTGTAAAAAATCCCTCTCAGAGGTTCTGACCCAGTCGACTGGTGGGGGAGGGGAACCAGGGTCGGCTTTGAAAACAGGACCCTGAACCCCAGGTGACTGAGTGCAGAAGGTGGACTGTGGTCCAGAACCATGTCCTGAGAAGCCCTGAAGCATCACTGAGATCAGACTCCGGGGTTAAGTTCAGCCCATGTCTCCAGCTCAAGGCAGGAAGAGACAGCACAGCTCAGCCAGAGTCCAGGCCAGATGAGTCCAGCGGGCTGGGCCTGCCGGAGAACAGAGGGCCTCACCCTGGCGCAGCCAGCTGGTGCCCAGCAACCCAAGGAGGAGTTTTTGGATTCAAACTCCCATTCCTGAAGAAGCAAATGCAAGCTCATTCTGGGAGAGCCCCAGGGCGGCTCTGGGCTCTGCCCAAACCCTAGCACAGAGGATCTGGAAAGGCCCAGAGCATGAGCCAAAACCCTCTTCCCCCTTTACAATTCCAAGCGCCAATAGCTTTTTCCCGAGACCCGCCCTTTCGCAGTGACGTCATGTGCGCATGCTCAGTGCCAAGCGATGACGGAAATCCGGCGTTCCAAGTCCTCCTGGCCAGCTGGAGCCGCAGCGTTAAGTTCTGTGGAGTGCAGCTCCCGTCCACCACCCAAAGCCGGGAGGAAAACAGGTACAGCTAGTGAACAAGACGTCCTTGGCATCTCACTGGAGCCCGCTCTACCAGGTCTCATGATAAGCCATGAGCTCAGTTTCTGGACCAAGCATCTAGGTCTCCACGGCCGCAATGGTGGGCAGTGGCTCTGCCAGCGGCCACACCCAAAATCACCTCTGGTTTCAACTCCACTGCAGGCCCCAACCCTCTGAGGTTTAAAACAGAAGAGAGAAGGAAGGGAGAGCCTTCCTACTCACGCCATCCAGGCGGCCCTGTGAAATAAAGAGGTGTCCCAGGATGCCTGGGGAGTTGATATCCATGGTGTTCTGGGTTTCTTTTTTTCTAACAGATCTTTTAATTGAGGTGAAATGGGTATATACCGTTATGTTACAGATGTACAGCATGGTAATTAATTATTTGTGTACACTGCAAAATAGTAGACTGTGATAATCTAGTTACTATTATTACCATACAATTACCCCCCCTTCTCCTGTCTCACCCATCCCAAACCCATTCCCCTCTGATAACCATTTATTTCGTATTAAGACACTGACCATCTATATTCCTTTTTCCCCCTCCCCCTTTGGCCGAGTATTGAAAGCACTGAGTCCTAATCACTGGACCACCAGGGAACTCCTGATATGAACCATCTGAAAGCAGTGATGGGGCTTCCTTGGTTGTGCAGTGGATAAGAATCTGCCTGCCAATACAGGGAACATAGGTTTGATCCCTGGTCTGGGAGGATTCCCTGTTCAGCAGAGCAACTAAGCTTGAACGCCACAACTACTGAGCCCGCCTGCTGCAGTTACTGAAGCTCATGCACCTGGAGCCTGTGGACCACAAAGAAGAGTAGCCCCCGCTCACAGGAACTAGAGGAAGCCTGAGAGCAGCAAAGAAGACCCAGCACGGCCAAAACTGAATTATTAACTTTTTATTTAAAAAAAGCATTGATTGTGTGTCCAAACCAAGTTTCTTCCTCTTCCCCGTTGCAATTAATCTTTTCATAATTTTCTTATTTCTTTTAGCACATTCAGGGCATACCATATTATCTTCTAGGTCTGAGGATGGGAAAGTGCAGGCAGGTAGCAGGAAGAGAGAGAACATCTCCTGGGAGTGTCAGGGACTCAGGCCTGATCTGCATGGAACAGCAGGTGAACCCAGCCTTCTCTGTCTGCTGGGAACAGTCTGCCACGGACCACACACTGCTGGACACCTGAACCTTGTGGCAGAACGGGCTAAACAGAGATAGAAAGGGGCCATGAATTCACAGCCTTAGGTTGAATGACTTGCAGCAACTCTTTTTTTTTTTTTTTTAACATCTTTTTATGTATTTATTTTGGCCAGGCCACGGGGCATGTGGGATCTTAGTTCCCCAACTAGGGATAAACCGGTGGCCCCTGCACTGGAAGTGCAGAGTCAAACCACTGGACCGTCAGGGAAGTCCCTCAGCAATTCTTGACCATCCTGCCGCATGGCTTCCTGAGCGGAAGTTATCGCTTCCACCATATTAGTGCCTTCCTTGCTCTCACTTATCCTACTTTTCCGAAAGCTTGCGCTCTTGGTCAGCATCTTGTGTTTCCTTCAACATGACTGCAATCTGGCCTCCTGAGATGACTCAGGAATTTACTCATCTTTTTCAGGATAAGCAAGTTTCTGGAATCTCAGATAATCTCTATTTTCTGGCCATTGGTACTCAAATTAAGTTCTTGGCATCAGTTCTGCAAAGTGTCCTGATGAACCTTATCAATCCATTGGTACTCAAATTAAGTTCTTGGCATCAGTTCTGCAAAGTGTCCTGATGAACCTTATCAATTGGAGGCATCATGGTCGGCAAGGAGAAATCGGTTTATTGCAACTAGATTTGGGGCAAGCTTCGAACTGTTCATTTGTTTAAGGAGGTTGAACTTGATCACTTGTACTCAGCAGATCCACATTGATTTCTGAAGTTGAAAAAACACCTGGTTCCAATTCTCGTTAACTGGAACCAATGTAAGAATCACTTTTCCTTTATCTAATGCCTCCTCAAAGGAATTCTCATAATATGGGTGTGCCATTTTTTTGTTTTGTTTTTTAATTTTTTACCGAGGGAGGATTCACATTTGTTGTTGTTGTTCATTGCTAAGTCTTGTCCAACTCTTTTCGGCCCCATGGACTGCAGCACATGAGGCCTCCCTGTCCCTCACCATCTCCTGGAGCTTCCCAAGTTCGTGTCTATTGAATCAGTGATTCTATCCAACCAGATTCACGTACCATAAAACTAACCTATGTTGGGACTTCCCTGGCAGTGCAGTGGTTAAGACTCTGTACTCCCACTGCAGGGGCACAGGGTTCAATCCATGGTCAGGGTAATCCATGGCCAAATAAGAATAAGAATAATACATTAACCACGGTAAAGTGGTTAACATCTCAATGGCATTTAGTAGTACATTCACAGTGTTGTGCAAACGCCACCTCAGTTTGGTTCTAAAACATTTTTATCATGCCAAAAGGAAACCCCCTACCCGTTAAAGCACCACCACTCCTGTTCACCCTCTATCCAGCCCCTGGCAACCACCAATCCACCTTCAGTCTCTGGATTTACCTCCTCTAGACATTTCATATAAATGGAGTCACACAATATGGAACTAGACATCTGTTGTTTTTAGCTGCCCAGAACACCATTTCCTCTTTTGCTGACCATAGCACCCACATTTTACTTTGGGGAAGCCATCCCATTCTTCCCTTCAGTCCACTTGAATGCCCTACCCACTGTGTGCAGGGGCAGGCACATGATCCAAGTCTGGCAAATCAGTCACCCTGACTGGCTCAGGGATGGGCTTGTGACTCAATCCCAGGCAATGAGAGCAGTCACGGGACTTCTGGAGCAAGGTGCTCTCTGCTTGGCTTGCTGAATCAGCAAAATGGGAGGCTGGGGTAACTGGCAGCCACCTTTGCCACCATGGAAGGAGTGCCCATCCGGGAAAGATACCCACCCAGAGGAAGACAGAGGTAAAGCACTGCATCTAAGCAAAGGGCTCTTGTGCCCAATGCAAAGAAAGGCAAACTCTGAGAGTAGGGGTTTGCAACAAAGCAAGGATTTTGCTGCAGGTCTCCAAGCAAGGGGATGGGAAACAAGTCTCAGATCCACTCCAACTTGGTCTCTGAGTTAGAGATTTCTCAAGGGGAACATAGGCGCTGGGGTTAATCTTCTGAATCATCTGTGGTATATGTGTCTTCAAACCCATGGTCTGTAAAGCCAACATAATGTGCACAGGTCACCTTGACCTGGAAGATAACCTATAATATCACATCAACCGTGACGCTTATTGGAAAGCTGTGGCTCACAGCACTTGATGTTCACTACTTTTTATTGATTCAGCAAATGAATTCTGCAAACAGATTTGGGCTCGGACAAAGAGGAGTAGGGAGATCAAGAACAGAAACCTGGGGCTACCCTGCTGGCTCAGTGGTAAAGAATCTGCCTGCCCATGCAGGAGACATCGATTTGATCTCTGATCCAGGAAGCTCCCACGTGCTGAGAAGTAACTAAGCCCAGGTGCCACAACAACCAAGCCAGGAGCCGCAACTACTGAAGCCTGGGTGCCCTAGAGCTGGTGTTCCACAGCAGGAGAAGCCACTGCAATAAGCCTGTGCACAGCAACTAGAGAGTAAGCAGCCCCTGCTCACCACAGCTAGGAGAACGTCCTGGCGGCAATGAAGACCCAGCACAGCCACAAATAAATAAATATATATTGTTAAAAGAACAGAAACCCAGATATTATTTTAATTATAAATTAGCCAGAAGACTCAGCAGGAGGTTTCAGCAGGAGGCTGGTTCTTGTCAACATTGTCTGAGCACCTGGATCCAACTCTGCCTGAAGGCAGAACTATCCCCAAGACATTTCACTTTTGAAAAGCCATCACGTCCTTTTGTGCTCAAGCTGATTGGAACTGGGTTTCTATAATTTGGGACTAAAAGAGACCCAAACAGTACATGTGGCATTTCACTCACTTGCCTTTGCATACCTCCATCCCTCATAAAGTAAAATACAGATCCTTAGCAAGGAACATACAGCCTCCCCGATCCAGCCCTGTCTCCCTCCTCCTTCATCCCTTGCACCACTGCCCCCCATCTTGTTTACTATGCCAGCCACACAGTTCATACACACACAGACACACACACACGATGTTTTCCTTCCTTAGGATCTCTGCTCTTGCTGCCTCCTCTGCTCAGAATGCTTTCATCACACGCCGCCCCCGCCCCGACCCCCAAATGCTTACTCATTCTTTATCTCTCAGGTCAGGCATTACCTTCTCTGAAAAGCCTTCCCTGACTCAGTGCCCCGCCTCTCATCCTGCAAAGAGCCACGTCCCTCAGGCTCCCCACAGCTCTGTGGGTGGTTCAGTCGCGGCACTTGCCTGCCTGCACATTGTTAATTATCTGCCCACATCTCAAACATGGATCCTCAGGGCCGAATATGCACCTGGAGACTCAGTGCCCCGCCTCTCATCCTGCAAAGAGCCACGTCCCTCAGGCTCCCCACAGCTCTGTGGGTGGTTCAGTCGCGGCACTTGCCTGCCTGCACATTGTTAATTATCTGCCCACATCTCAAACATGGATCCTCAGGGCCGAATATGCACCTGGCTCCCTGCTGACAGTATGGTGCTCAGGCCATGGTGAGGCTTCAAGACATGTTTGAATGTCATTCAAGTCTGTTGACTGAATGAAGTGAACCGCTTGAAAAGAGAGCTTATTTCCCAAGATTTTCCCCAAAGATACAGTTTAAATTTATGCAGCAGCCTTCATCCAGACAAGCATTTTGTCCTGTACAAGGATGCAATGTCTAATATTTCAATGATTGATCTTTGCTTTGATTGAAATTGAACTCTGGGGCCCTTCCCTCCCTACAGCCCCACCCCAGCCCCGCTCATGGTTGGGTAAGGGGAGTGGACACTTGGAGAGATGTGACCTGCTGAAAGGAAGGCCTCTGACTCCCACTGTTGATGTAGGGAGCACCAAGGTCTCTCCCCCAGCATGGGACACCACCCAAAGCCTGTCTAATGCTTCTCATAGTGACCACATTCGTGACTTTAAATGTGAGAGCCTGGAGGCTGCCAGAGGGAGTCGACTGCTGTCCCCCTCTCTCACTGATGATTCCGACTTGCAGCCAAGGCAGTGATGTCAGGTTTCTCCTGCCTCTGGTCAGCTGGCTCCATGCACTCAGAGGCAGTGTTTGGGTCTCCATGAGCAGAGAAGGGCTCGGGAGCTGACATTGGTGTGATGGAGCCAGGAACCTCCCAGGCACATCTTTCCTTGTTTCTGGGTGTCCCAGAAGGGATCACCGCTCTGGATGCCAGTTAAGATGTGAACAGATGGGGTGGGACTGACCTGGGTACTACAAACTGATTGTGCTGTGGGGGCTTAGTTGCTCAGTTGTGTTCTACTCTTTGCGACGCCATGGACTGTAGCCTGCCAGGCTCCTCTGTCCATAGGGATTCTCCGGGCAAGGATACTGAAGTGGGTTGCCATGCTCTCTGCCAGGGGATCTTCCCAACCCAGGGATCGAACCCAGGTCTCTTGCATTGCAGGCACATTCTTTAACATCTGGGCCACCAGGGAAGCCCAAGAATACTGGAGTGGGTAACCTATCCCTTCTCCAATGCATCTTCCTGAACCAGGAATCAAACCAGGGTCTCCTGCTTTGCAGGTGGATTCTTTACCATCTGAGCCACCAGGAAAGCCCCACTGTCCTGAGTCAAAGGATGAAGGTGCGCATGTGCCTTTGCCCCAATGATAAGCAACATTAGTTTGTTCCCGGGGTTCTCCTTCCCTAGTCTCTCCAGTTACCTGTCAGGGAGCAAAAGTCTTCTCTCTGGACACTTGGTGCCTCTGGAGCTTCTGGTCTAACTTCCGCAGTTAGACTGCTCACCAGGACTCTAGCATTCTGATAACCTGGCCCATCCTAGGACTTGATCAGGAAGAATGGACCCCACTGTTCCTGGCAGTATGGAGAGAGCCTGTTGTTGAATTCTCTCCTGGGCTCAGCAGCTTAGGACCTGGCAGGCTGGAAGCCTCCTCCTCTCGTTACCAAAAGAGTGTGGGGGGGTCTGGCTCCTCACCATTCAGAAGCCAATAGACAGGCCAGGTTGGTGGAAAGGAAAGTTTGCTTAATTTCAGATGCCAGTAACTGCTGGGGGAGGGTGGTGGACACCTGTCCAAAGGCTGACTCCCCACCCCACACTGGCAACCAGTGGGGCAAGAGGTTTTATAGAGAGGAGTAGGGGGAGTGCTACATGCAGAAACAGCACAGTCAGCTCTGACAGTCATCTTCAAATTGGTCATCAGTGTCTGAGCAACGTCATCCTGGTTGGTTTAGGTACAGTCAGTCTTCAGTTCCAGGGTCAGTTTGTTCCTGTCTCTTTGTGGCCGGTTCTCGGAAGTGTGGCAGCTCGTCCTGGGTGCAGTCTGCTCGTCATGCGGTTTTCTCCACTTGGTGTTTCAGTCTCTGCAAGACAGCTCACAGGATATGGCCCAGAAGATTAGCTGTAGTCCTTGAGAAGGAGCTGAAGGTCCCTGACGATGCTTAATGACTAGCTTATCATCATCTGGTCTCCTGTGACTATTTTCCTTTGTTGTGTTTCTCACTTCTCTGATTAAACTTATTCTTCGACTAAAGTTTGTCCACAGACAAAAGACAGGCAGAGGGCGTAGGGGACAGGACCATAAGGTCCTGCTCCGTGTCACTCTGAGAAGCCAAGCCACTCACCTGCCACCTGCCTGGATTTGAAGCACCTGCGTGGCTCATGCACTCCCCCTGAGGTCATACAGTGACCCTACAAGTTCCCAACCAGACCCAGATGCCCCAGCAGACAAGTCAAAGGTTGCTTCCTGGTGATTCATTGTTCCAGGAACAGTCTATTAATGTGGAAGAAGGGGGATGTTTCATTTGCTTATTCATTCACTAATGCTCACCCAGAGCTGCTATGTGGAGAAGGAAATGGCAACCCACTCCAGTATTCTTGCCTGGAGAATCCCATGGATGGAGGAGCCTGGTGGGCTACAGTCCACGGGGTCACAAAGAGTCGGACACGACTGAGCGACTTCACTCACTTCACTCAGAGCTGCTATGACCCAGATGCTGTGCTAGGTAGTGTGTGGGGCCCAGATATTTAAGGCAACGTCCACCTTGGATCCAATAACAATAATATAAGTTAAAAATAGCCAAGTGTCAGGGTATTCCCTGGTGGTCCATTGGCTAAGACTTTAGATTCTCAGTGCAAGGGGTCTGAGTTCGATCCTTGGAAACTAGATCCGACACACCACAGCTAAAGATCCCACAGCTGCAAGGAAGACTGATGATCCCAAATACTGCAACTAAGACCCACTGCAGCCAAATAAGTAAATAAATAAGGAACTAATAAATAGCAGAACTCAATTACACTGAAAATGGGAAAACAGTAGAGAAATTCAATGCAAGAAACTGATTCCTTTCCACCACCCAAAAGAATCAATAAAATTGACAAATCTTTTTTTTTTAAAAATAGCTAAGTGCCAGAGAATTCCCTGGCAGTCCCGTGGTTAGGACTCGGTGCTTTCACTGCAAGGGCCTGGGTTCAATCCCTGGTCAGGGAACTAAGATTCCACAAAGACAGGCAGCGCTGCCAAAAAGAGAAAAAAATTGCTAAGCACCAGAAGAGCACAGCGACAAAGTACCCTGGAACCTGAGAGAGACCCAGAGTCCTGCCGAAGATCACCCTCTTTGCTTCAGTTTATGTGACAAGAACTTACAGAACCCTCTGTGCCAGGCTTTGTCCTAAGAGCAGCTACCAAACCATGTCATTCTCATAAGAGCTTGGTGGAGTTGGTATTGTTATTACCACGTGTTATGGAAGCTGGGGGTACAGTGCACAGAGAGGTTGAGTAAGTTGCCCAAAGTCACACAGCTGCTAAGCGGCAGGGTGACGTTTGTATCCCAGCAGTCTGGCTGTGGTCCTACCCTTAGCCAGCACATCTGCCAACAAGCTGACTCAGAGGTCAGAGGTCAGCCAATCCAAGGGCTCTGTGCAGGGCTGTGGGGCTCTCAGGCTGGACAGCTTCGTCTCTGTCACCAGCCATCATGGGTGACTCCAGGAGCCAAATGGGTCCCTCCAATGGAGCAGTGAGAGGCGGCCTTCCCGACCCACAAAACAAGGTTTTATACTCGCTCTTGATGAACAGTTTGTTCCTGAAGGAAAAGCAGCACAAAGAAACCAAATAGTGGGTGAAGAGCATCCAGTTCTGCCAGTGAGAGGGGATGGCGGCTCCAGGACCCGCGCTGTCCCATCCACGCAGACCACTGACCACAGCGCAAACACCAGCCAGAGGGAGCTGTCCCAAGGCCCCTGTGGCCACGTCACCAGCTCAGAGGCTGCTGCCTCCCTAGTGAGAGCTGACTGGCTCCTGGGAAAAGGAGCAGGCGGAATTCTAGACGCAGGAGTGGATCACATTCCAAATGGTCTCTGCTCACAGAAAGGGGCAACTTCTGGGACTTCCCTGGTGGTCCAGTGGCTAAGACTCCATGCTCCCAACTCAGGGAGCCCAGGTTCAATCCCTCGTCAGGGAACTAAATGTACACACTGTAACTAAGACCCAGCGCAGCCAAATAAATAAAAAGAAAGAAAGGGGCAACTTCTGGATCAGAAAATTAAATAAATATATATTTTTTAATCTTCAGTGCACATGGGCAAATACAGTAAGTCTCTCTCCAACCCCTGTCCACCCCCAGCCACCCATTTCTCTTCCCAGAGGCAACCTTCTGGAGTTCACCAAAGCGCTGTTCTCATATGTGTCACATGCGTGGTTCCAGCATTCCACACGTGAGGTCTGGAATCACCAGCTACCTCAGATCAAGTCACTTGCTCTTTGGGGGCCCCAATATTCTCAACAGCAAATCAGGGGAACAGACAAGATGATGCAAATCCTTCTGCCACTCTAAAGGTCAGCTTCAAATAGTAAGGATGATAAAGGAGGTAATGGAGAAGGCAATGGCAACCCACTCCAGTACTCTTGTCTGGAGAATCCTATGGATGGAGGAGCCTGGTAGGCTGCAGTCCACAGGGTTGCTAAGAGTCGGACACGACTGAGCAACTTCACTTTCACTTTTCACTTTCATGCACTTGGAGAAGAAAATGACAACCCGCTCCAGTGTTCTTGCCTGGAGAATCCCAGGAACGGGGGAGCCTGATGGGCTGCCGTCTATGGGGTCGCACAGAGTCGGACACGACTGAAGTGACTTAGCAGCAGCAGCAGCAGCAGACATGAAACTGCCTTGTCAACCAGAAACGCTGAGGCATCACAACCCAGTGGGCAGAGGAACCATAGAAATCAAAGAAACAGGCCCGGGTAGGACCGTTCCAATATCTGCTTGGCTCAGACCAGAGGCCAGAAGCACATGTGTTGTTTACCCCAGGATTCCAACAGCACCCTCCATCCTTTTCTCCCTGGGTGGATAAAGATGCTCTCCAGCCAGCTCATCTATCTGCTCCTCCTTGCTAAGCTCTCCTCTGAGCTTGTGTTCACAGGCCAGAACTCCATCCACTACCCTGAGGACCTGGGTTGCAAACCCACACGGCACTTCCAAACTTGTGAAAGAGACAAGGGGCGTGGAGATGAAGCATCTGAGTTGGGGAGGAGGTGGTCACTCCCAACAGAGCAGCTTCTAAGACTTTGATCTTGTCAAACGTTTGCCTTAACGAGCCATGAGGCATGTCCACCGCCCTTCGGAGGCTATTAGTTTCCTAAACAGGCTTTTTGCCCAGAAACCATCTTATCCACAGCCTATCGCTTTCTTTTCATAATATCACACCATTACTCCTACTTACACCCTCCCAGACTCCTCCAACCTCTCCTTCCATCTGGGACCCTTCGCATCTGCCAGATGGAGGCCACAACTCCCCGAAACCCATGCTATGGCCAAGCTGTCATTTCATCTTCGCTCATAATCAGGCCCTCCAACCTCTTCATCACATTTATTGCCTTCATTCCTCAAAATTCCCTCTAGAGTCACTGGTGAACTATGTGAAGACCCAAAAGAAAATTCTCCTGGTAAGAAACATCCTCTTATCTCCAAGGGTGCTATTTTTGTGCGAGGACTTCTCATCGGCCTGGTTGCAGACACGATCTTGGCTGGATTGAGCATATTTGAGATACTCATGGAATCACATGTTCTATCTGAGCGTGAGTTTTCTTCCTGTTCCTGGCCTGCTTTTCTGCCCTCCCTGGATCCTCTTTATCAGGCTGTAAGAGGAAACTGCTTTGTGTCATGATGTTTCTGCCTAAAGCACATTCAACCTGAGAAGCAAAGCCATGTGACTTAGTGGGTAATTCTGGAGCTCTGGGACCATCCCGACCAGCTCCCCTGGTCATTCCAGCATCCCAGGTCCCTGAAAATGCCCATAGAGAGGAACTTCCCTGGTGGTCCAGTGGCTAAGACTCCACACCCCCAATGCAGGAAGTTCAGGTTCGATCCTAAGTTAGGGAAGTAAATTCCACATGACTCAACTAAGAGTTCACATGCCTCAACTAAAGCCATGAAATTAAAAGATGCTTGCTCCTTGGAAGAGAAGCTATGACAAACCTAGACAGCATATTAAAAAGCAGGGACCTTACTTTACCGACAAAGGTCTGTATAGTCAAAGCTATGGTTTTCCCAATAGTCACGTATGGATGTGAGAGTTGGACCATGAAGAAGGCTGAGTGCCAAAGAATTGATGCTTTTGAACTGTGGTGTTGAAGAAGACTCTTGAGAGTCCTTTGGACAGCAAGAAGATCAAACCAGTCAATGAATAATCCTGAATATTCATTGGAAGGACTGATGCTGAAGATGAAGCTCCAATACTTTGGCCACCTGATGTGAAGAGCTGACTCATTGGAAAAGACCCTGATGTTGGGAAAGATTGAAGGCAGAAGGAGAAGCAGGTGACGGTGGATGAGATGGTTGGGTGGCATCACCGACTCAAAGGACATGAGTTTGAGCAAACTCTGGGAGATGGTGAAGGACAGGGAAGTCTGGTGGCTGCAGTCCATGGGGCCACAAAGAGTCAGACATGACTGCGGGACTGAACAATAACAACTAAAGATTCCCCATGTCACAGTGAAGATTGATGATCAAACAGTCTGAGTGCAGCAACTAAGACCCAGCGCAGCCAAATGAATAAACATTTTTTTAAATGTCCATGGAGCATCTTCCACATAGCAGATACGGCTGGAGGGCTCAGCCACATTATCTTATTCCCCCTGAAACAACCAAACCTGACCACAAGGTCAGGAAGTAGCATGCATGCCAAGTTGTTTCCATCGTGGCCAACTCTTTTCAACCCTATGGACTGTAGCCTGCCAGGCTGCTCCATGGGAGGGGTTCATGGGATTCTTCAGGCAGGAATACTGGAGTGGGTTGCTCTGCCCTCCTCCAGGGCATCTTCCCTACCCAGGGATGCAACCCACGTCTTTCATGTCTCCTGCATTGGCAGACATGTTCTTTACCACTAGCGCCACCTGCGAAGCCCCAAGTAGCAGAACTGGGATTTGAACCCAAGGATATGAACCTTGACTGTGGAACTCATAATCTGTCAATGCTCATGACTGATCATCCCAGGACATGATGGGGCTGGTACTTTTGGTAAGGAGGGACATATTCTCCAATCACTGCTGCCTCTAATAGTAAACAGCCAACGTTCATCTGATCTCTGGTCCAAACAGAGTAAAAGATGCTCTGATGACTGTATTCATTCATTGGTTTCCCCAAGAACTGCATCACACCATTGGTCCTTACTGAGATGAGAATGCGGAAAACTCCAGATTTGGGTCACAAATCTTTCCTGTTCTTGGGCAATTGGTGTTTTGTTCTTCTAAGTAGGACTTGACATTTACTCTGTTAAACATGTCAAACAGGAACTTGTACACAAATGTCCGTGGCACCATTGTTCACAAAAAGAGGAAACCACCCAGGTGTCCACAGACAGATGACTGGATGAACACAGGGAAGCACAGCCGTGCAATGGAATGTCGCTCAGCCATAAAGAAGAATCAAGTTTTGGCACAACTTGGTGAACCCTGAACACACGCTCAGAGAAAGAAATCGAACACAAAGGGCAACACAGTCTATGATTCCATTTATATGCCCTTGTATTCTGATCCACGTGGAATGTCAAATCAAGCCTTCCATTGTCTATCATGTCAGATTGCTTAACTTTATGGTTGAAATTACTTTCCCTTTGTCAGATGTCATAATCTGGCATGATAGCGTAATTCCTCAAGGAAGTTAGCTCTTTGTTAGGGATATCACACATGCTTTGTATGCCATGTATTTCAAAATATTATCCTGCGTATCAAGTCGGACATGACTGAGCATACACATGCACACCATTTATATGAAATGTCCAGAGGGACTTCCCTGGCAGTCCAGTGGTTAGAACTTCCACTGCAGTGGGTGTAAGTTCAGTACCTGGTTGGGGAACTAAGATCCTGCAAGAATCACAGTGCAGCCAAAAACTTTTTTTTTAATTTTTAATTAAAAAAAAAAGAGAAATTCCCAAAATAGGTATATCTATAGAAACAGAAAGCAGACAAGTGATTTCCAGGGGCTGGAGGGAAGAAAGAATTGAAAAGAAAGTGAAAGTGAAGTCGCTCAGTCGTGTTCGACTCTTTGCAACCCCGTGGCCTGTAGCCTACCAGGCTTCACTGTCCATGGGATTGTCCAGGCAAGAATACTGGAGTGGGTTACCATTTCCTCCTCCAGGAGATCTTCCCGACCCAGGGATTAAACCCGGGTCTCCCGCATTGTAGGCAGACACTTTGCTGTCTGAGCCACCAGGGAAGTCTGAAAGAACTGAAAGCAGCTGCTTAACTGGTGTGGGGTCTCTTTTTGGGGTGATGAAAAAGTTCTGGAACCAAACAATAATGGTGGTTGCCTGGCATGGTGAATGCCTTTAATGCCACTGAAGTATATAATATAAAATGATTTTAAATGGCAACATTCATGTTATATGTATTTTGCATGCATGCATGCTCAGTCAGTCATGTCTGACTCTGCAACTTCATGGGCTGTAGCCTGCCAGGCTCCTCTGTCCATGAGATTTTCCAGGCAAGAATACTGGAGTGGGTTGCCATTTTCTTCTCCAAGGGATCTTCCAGACCCAAGGATCAAACCCAAGTCTCCTGCATTAGCAGGTGGATGCTTTACCACTAGGGNCTGTAGCCTGCCAGGCTCCTCTGTCCATGAGATTTTCCAGGCAAGAATACTGGAGTGGGTTGCCATTTTCTTCTCCAAGGGATCTTCCAGACCCAAGGATCAAACCCAAGTCTCCTGCATTAGCAGGTGGATGCTTTACCACTAGGGCCACCTGGAAAACTTATTATGTGTATTTTACCACAATAAAAAAATTAAATGGGGCTGCAGTCTGGCATTGTAGACTCCTCTTTGCTGACACACAGCTCAATCATCCTTCCCTGGGTAAAGCGGCTGGAAGTTAATCACTGTATAGATGGTGCCCATAAGCTTAAATTATACATAACAGCCCAGCTCTGGGAACCCTACTTCCCAAGTAATGAGCATTAACCTAAAACACCTTTGTTAGCTCACAGGGAACATCCTGACTAGGTCCATCAGTCAATGACTGCAGCCTTGTTGTTGTTCAGTAACCAAGTCATGTCCGACTCTTTGCAACCCCATGGACTGCAGCATGCCAGGCTCCCCCGTCCTTCACCATCTCCCAGAGTTTGCTCAGATTCACGTCCACTGAGTCGGTGATGCTGACCGCAAGGTGATGCGCAGAAATGAACACGTCCCCTCCAGAGTCTGAGTGGAAGCAGATTGTGTTTGAGTTTGCTCCCTCCCCTTTTAGTATAGAAAGAGCCAGAATTCTAACTCGGGCAAGATGGTTCTTGGCAGCGTGAGTCCACCATCTTCTCAGTTTGCTTGCTTTCCGAATAAAGTGATTCCCTGCCCCCAACAACTCATGTCTCAATTATTGGCCTGTCAGGCAAGCAGTACAAGCTTAGACTCAGTAACAGAAAAAACTTCAGCTTTTTCCCCCCTCAGTGAAATGGGGGCCTTGGGCAGTTTCGAGCAGAAGAGTTACATGATCTGATTCATGATTAAAAGGATCAGTGTGAGGTTTCCCTGGATCCAATCTCTCATCTGGGAACTAAGGTCCCATATCCCACAACTAAGACCCGATGCAGTCCAAAATAAAATTAATTATTATTATTTTTTAAAATGATCAGTGTGGCTGCTATGTTGAGAAGAGTCTGGAAGAGCAAAAGGGAGACTCCCCAGGGGGTTATTACAGTAATTAGTCAAGAGAGGAAGCAGGGGAGGTGGTGAGAACAGTCAAACCCAGAGCATCTTCTCATGTCACCAAACTGAAAGAATTTTTCCGAGAGACTGGATGTCGAGTGTGAGAGAAAGAGCCAGGGATGACCCCGGCATCTTCTGCCTGGGCCACAGGAGAGTGGGGTACAGATCACAGGGGTCAGGAGCAGACTGGGGTGGGAAGGGCAGAAGTGGTTGTGCAGACATTAGCTTTGAACTTCCTGCTGGGCATCTCAGCAAAATGGAGAGGCAGGTGGACGAGGGAGTCTAGAGTCAGGGGCAGTTCAGGCTGCACTGATGGCTGGAGACACTTGGGAGGCAGAAAAGGAGGGACCAGCGGAGGAGGCTGAAGATCAGCCCTCAGAGAAGCAGGAGAAAACCAGGAGCATATCATCCGTGACCCAGACAAGAGCCATTTCAGGGGAGCGGTAAGGGCAACCGCAGCCCATGATCTGGAATCAAACCCAGAGCATCTTCTCATGTCACCAAACTGAAAGAATTTTTCCGAGAGACTGGATGTCGAGTGTGAGAGAAAGAGCCAGGGATGACCCCGGCATCTTCTGCCTGGGCCACAGGAGAGTGGGGTACAGATCACAGGGGTCAGGAGCAGACTGGGGTGGGAAGGGCAGAAGTGGTTGTGCAGACATTAGCTTTGAACTTCCTGCTGGGCATCTCAGCAAAATGGAGAGGCAGGTGGACGAGGGAGTCTAGAGTCAGGGGCAGTTCAGGCTGCACTGATGGCTGGAGACACTTGGGAGGCAGAAAAGGAGGGACCAGCGGAGGAGGCTGAAGATCAGCCCTCAGAGAAGCAGGAGAAAACCAGGAGCATATCATCCGTGACCCAGACAAGAGCCATTTCAGGGGAGCGGTAAGGGCAACCGCAGCCCATGATCTGGAGCATTTCAGATTTTGCTCTGCACCCCAGTTCTAGAAGGAGTCTTTGGACCTGCTGCCCACCTCTCTGACCGAAAGGCGGCCCCTCGGGGTCAGTCTTTTTTTTCTCCCCTCAGCATTTTAACCATTCTAACCATTCTAAAGTGTGAAATTCACTGTAACTATTTACAGGGTTGTTCAACCCTCACCACTATCTGACTTCAGAACATTTTCATCTCCCCCTAAAAACCCCATCCCCATTAGCAGTCATTCCCAATTCCCTCTTCCCCAACCCCAGGAAGCCACTTATCTACTTTCTGTCTACATGAATTTGTTTATTTCCTTTCCTGCAAATGGAATCATATAATACATGGCCTTTTGTGTCTGGTTTCACGCATTGTCCTTCATGTTTTCAAGGTTCATTCGTGTATCAGTACTTCATTCTTTTTTATGACTGAATAGTATTCTGTTGTACACGTATGCTACATTTTATCTATTTCTTTGTTGATAAACATTGGGTGGCTTCTGTTTTTTGTTTTTTGTTTTTTTGCCATTGTGAATAATGCTTCTAAGAGCATTTGTGTACAAATTTGTTGCACAGATGTACAGTTTCAATTCTCTTGGATGTAAACCTAGTTGTGGAATTACTGGGTCATGTGGTGACTTTGGGAGAAGGCAATGGCATCCCACTCCAGTACTCTTGCCTGGAACTCCCATGGATGGAGGAGCCTGGTAGGCTGCAGTCCATAGGGTTGCTGAGTCAGACACGACTTCACTTTCACTTTTCACTTTCATGCATTGGAGAAGGAAATGGCAACCCACTCCAGTGTTCTTGCCTGGAGAATCCCAGGGATGGCAGAGCCATCTGTGGGGTCGCACAGAGTCGGACATGACTGAAGCGACTTAGCAGCAGCAGCAGCAGTGGTGACTCTGAGTTTTTGAGGAACTGCTCCCTTCCACAGGGGCTGTACAATCTCCCTGGCCAGCTATGAGGGCAGTCAGAGTCTTTCTGAACTGAAATTGCTCTTCAGCCCACTCTAATTCCTCCTGTGTGCACACATGTGTGTACTGGGGTCTGTGATCCAGTGGACCCCAGCCTCCCCAGAGTCTCATTTTGGAGGAGCCAGTTTCATTGAGCAGTCTAGAGGGCATCACGGCAACCTGCAGCTTCTACTGAGAGGGAGGGACAGGAGGCCCTGGGGGGTGGTCCCCATAATGCTCTCACTTCCAGGATGAGAGAGAAAAAAGCCTCTTCACTCATCAAAACCACAAGGGAATATCCAGTGTGGGGAAATACAGACAGAAAGCAGATTGGCGGTGGCTTAGAGCTAGGGGCAGGGTCAGGAAGGCAGTCAGGAGACAGCTAAGTGGCACGCAGCTTCTTTTTCCCGTTTTTGGCTGCGTTGGGTCTCCGCTGCTTCGTGCAGGCTTTCTCTACCTGCAGTCAGCGGGGCCACTCCTTGCTGCTGTGCAAGGCCTTCTCACTCTGATGGCGGGCTTCCCTTGTGGCTCCGCTGCAATGCAGGAGACCTGGGTTCAACCCCTGGGTTGAGAAGATCCCCTGGAGAAGGGAAGGGCTACCCACTCCAGTATTCTGGCCTGGAGAATTCCATGGACTGTAGAGTCCATGGGGGTCGCAAAGAGTCGGACATGACTGAGCGACTTTCACTTTCACTTGTTGCAGAGCATAGGCTCAGGAGTCGTGACACACGGGCTTAGTTGCTCTGCGGCATGTGGAATCTTCCTGGATCAGAGATTGAATCTGTATCCCCTGAGCTGGCAGACGGAGTCCCACCTACTTCACCACCAGGGAAGTCCAGCAGTTTCCTTTTGAGGGGATTTAAAAAATAAACAAACAAACAAACAAAACTAAAATTGAAGGAGGTGGTAGTTTCACCTATCTGTGAATATTCTAGAAATGATTGCACTGTACACTTTAAATGGGTAAACACTATGATATATGAATTATATCTCCCCCTCCAACAATTAAACAAATATAAAACCCATAATGGAAACTAGAGAAACTCAGGGATAGAAGCCAAGGAAATAAAATTCTCTCAAAAAATCAGCAGGAAAGCTGAATTTTCATCCACAGGTTTTCAGCAACATTCCTGCTATCTCAGCACTTGCCTTGACCCTCTGTACATCTCTTAGATTTGTGCCCAAACTTTCCCCCACGGAGAGTCTGAAATTTCAGCACATCCAGAAAAATAGCAGTCCAGCCCCTCGGCTCTGGGTCAGTTAAACATGGTCTCAGCTGCCCCCTGGCGGACACTGGATACTGAGCCTTCACACATGCTTACTTCCTCAGTCATGTCTGACTCTGCAACCCCATGGACCTCAGCCTGCCAGGATCCTCTGTCCATGGGATTCTCCAGGCAAGAATACTGGCGTGGGTTGCCATTTCCTCCTCCAGGGGATCTTTCCTGGGATCAAACCTGAGCCTCCCGTGTCTCCTACATTGACAGTAGAATTCTTTACCACTGAGCCACTTGGGAAGCCCTNCCTCTGTCCATGGGATTCTCCAGGCAAGAATACTGGCGTGGGTTGCCATTTCCTCCTCCAGGGGATCTTTCCTGGGATCAAACCTGAGCCTCCCGTGTCTCCTACATTGACAGTAGAATTCTTTACCACTGAGCCACTTGGGAAGCCCTACTGAGCCTTCGGAAGGGGCATCTGGAGGGAGTTGGTGGCTGGACCAGTCTGAATAGCCTCTTCCCAGCAAATATTCATTGGAAGGACTGATCCTGAAGCTGAAACTCCAATACTTTGCCCACCTAATGCAAAGAGCCAACTTATTGGAAAAGACCCTGATGCTGGGAAAGATTGAGGGCAGGAGAAAGGGGTGACAGAGGATGAGATGGCTGGATGGCATCATCAACTCAATGCACATGAGTTCGAGCAAACTCTGAGAGTTAGTGAAGAACAGGGAAGCCTGGTGTGCTGCACTTCATGGGGTCGAAAAGAGTCCGACATGATTTAGTAACTAAAAAACAACAAAGCCCATGAGGTACCTCTCAGTGACGGAGTCCCTTTGCAACAAAAGGTCAATCCTAGTCCCTGTGTGTCCTTTTTTAAAAAAAAATTTTTTTTAACTTTTTTATTATGGGGCATTCAATGTGGAGAATTGCAGACTTTTTTTGTGCAAACATATTTTTTTAAAAATAGAGAAATAGGGAATTCCCTGACATTCCGGTGGTTAGGACTCCATGCTTCCATTGCAGGGAGCACAGGTTCAATCGCTAGTAGGGGGACTAAGATCCCACATGCCATCAGCATGTTGTCAAATTTATCCTCATTTCATCTTGACCTCTACCCTCTCCCTCCAACTGTTACTATTTTAAAGCAAATCCCAGAGAGTATATTATTCCATCTGTAAATATCTCTAAATGCACAAAAATTACAGAATCTTTTTAATCTCACCACACCTAAAAATAAACTTCAACATAATTAAATCATCAATGCTGTATTATGAATAGTCTCCTTAATGCCAAAAATATTCTTTTTTTAAAAACGCAGTCTGTTTGAATCAAGATCCACTGATTGGTTAACCTGACATTTAATTTTTTTTTTTAATCTATAGGTTCCCTGATCATCTTGCAGTTTATTTGTTGAAGAAATCTGCTTTAAAATTTTTCCAACTTTATTTTAATTGACAACGATTATATACATTAAGTATACAAAGAAAAGATTTGATACAGGTATACATTGTGAAATGATTGCCATAATCAAGCTAATTAACACATCCGTATCTTCACATAGTTGCCTCTGTGTGTGTGTGTGTGTGTGTGTGTGTATTAAGAACACTTAAGACCTACTCTGTCCATGTTTTGCTATCTTAACACATAACTTAGATTTGCAAGTGATCTGGGATTGTAGCCATGTTCGCCAACAGAGGGAATGGAGCCACATGCCAACCGTGTTTTATGATAGAGCTACAGGGGTTTTACTTGCTTTTCATTCCCAGTTTCCCCAGCTCTCTGTAGCTCTACTAGTTCTATCATAGAAAAATGAAGTTTAAAACAGAAAATGCACATGAAACTCTGTCAGAGAAAAATAAAAAATGCTGCACAATTGATGTCTTTCAAATGACCAGAACCTCAAAATTTTCCACGTCCTTTTGAGATTTCTGAGCTTGTGAAAGAGGTGGTAAGAAACACGGGGATCTATGAAACCCTGAGTGCAGCTGGCGACAGGCGAGGCCCCCACCTAGTTCCTAGCTTGGCCACAGTCCACACGGGAGCCCCAGACCCCTCCTTCTTCCCTGAGCTCAGAGGCCCTCCTCTTCTCCTTGCAGAATCATCAGCCATCCTCCAGCCCTGGCAGCCTGATCACAGAGCCTTTTTTTTGGCAGCACTCTGACATCCAAGGCAGCATCAGTGATACTAAACTAAATGTGTCACTTTGGGCCAAACTGGCCCTTAGAAATTTCGATAAACATGGCTCAAATGCCCTAACTTCACAACCTGCTCAGGTCCAGACTAAAACCCGAAACATGGACACAGGGACATAGAGTTCTCTACTCCCTCCCCCACGTTCCCACTCTGCTATCCCTGCCGGGCGGGGGCGAGGGCAGGGGCTCCTCTCAGCTTCCGGCCTGCAAGAATTGTGCCCTTGGCCAGTTTCCTCTGGAATCTAATAATGCTCAGGCTGTCCTAGGATGGGCACCTAGATACCAACAGTCAGGCTGGTGGGGGTCCACTCTCATCAGAGGGCTCGAGGGTGACCCTTCAAGGGCTCTAGCCTGGGACTGAGGGCACACTGACATGAAAGATGTCATCTGAGGTGCCAACTGAGGACAGCACCAGAAAATAATCCAGAAAGACGTTATTAATAAATATTTTATCCCTAAGTCTTCCCTGGTGGTTAAGACCCCGAACTCCCAAGTCAGGGGGCACAGGTTCAATCCCAAGGAAATAAGATCCCTGCACTCCACATGGTGCAGTCAAAAAATAAATAAATTTAGGTGCACCTTAAAAGAAAAAAAAAACAACTTTATTCTTACAAACAAGTTACCTAATAGAGGTTTTTAAAGTGGAAACTAGAATTTTCCCCTAATGACCAATCAATTACTTCACCAGTACATTATTGTTTTCTCTTAATTTCTTCCTTTGATGAATTAAACAGTAGTCCCATCAACTTGGGAATTTGAAACACATACTTTGCCAATTTTTTTTCCTTATTTGTGGTTGCTTGGGGAGATGGGCTTCCCAGATGGCTCAGTGGTAAAGAATCTGCCTGCCAGTGCAGGAGACTTGGGAGACACGGGTTTCATCCCTGGGTTGGGAAGACATTCTGGAGAAAGGGAATGGTAGCCTGCTCCAGTGTTCTTGCCTGGGAAATCCCATGGACAGAGAAGCCTGGCGGGCTACAGTCCACGAGGCTGCAAAGAGTCAGACACGACTGAGCGACTGAGCACGCGCAGCAGGCATGCGGTGGGGAGACAGGAGCGGCTAAAGCCCCTCCAAGTGGCGGCACTCAGCGTCCCTTAAAAACCAGGGAGCAGGGCCCACCCCCAGATTTCCTGCTCCTTGACAGACAGTCCCTGGAGAGGACCTGTCGGTACGTCCGTCCCCACCAGTCCAGCTTAGTAGGGTGGGCTGCCTGGGGCTGGTCCATGCTTTCCAGAGAGGAAGGGGTTGGCTCCTCCACCTCTGGGGCTGTGTCCTGGGAGAGCCCAAGGGGGAGACACAGGACAAGAGGTAAGGGCTCCATCCTGGATAGAGTTGGTTATCGGTTATCGGTGGCTGAAAGCGCTTAGAGCACACTTCTACGAGCATCCACCAAACCTGTCCTGGAGGTGGCGACCCCAGGACCTGAGAAAGAGGAAACTGGGAGAAAATTCAGCATGGCCACCTCTAGGGACGCTTGATTAATGAGGGCACAGTAACCCACTCCAGAATTCGTGCCTGGAGAATCCCATGGAGAGAAGGAATCTGGTGGGTCACAGTCCATAGCGTCGCAAAGAGTCGGACACTCCTGAAGCGACAGGGCACGCAGGCACGCAATGCACACTGCTGGCAAAGCAAGCTGCACACAGCCGCAGGAGGGAGTGTGGGCTGTCCCAGGCCGCCGGCCGGTGCTGCCGCTCCCTAGGCGGCCACCAGGGGGCGCAGCGGCGCCTGCAGGAACGCGGAGATCTGACGATTCCCTCCTGGCTGGTACTGCTGTCCAGCTGTCCGCTCTAGGCCATCCGCCTGGGTCGCTCCGGTAATTTTCATCGGCGCCCACAGTAGGTGCACTACTGTGATTGCACTACGCCCATTTTACAGACAGGCATCCACTTGGCAAGTTTCCCAGCTGAAAAGTGGTGGAGCCAGGACCTCTGGAGCCAGAGTCCAGAGGCAGTTTGCCCAGAGGTGACTACCCAACCCTTGGATTTGCGGGTGGGAGTTGGTTTTTGTGGTTTTGGTCATGTGGGATCTTAGTTCCCCGACCAGGGATCGAACCAGTGCCCCCTGAAGTAGAAGCATAGAGTCTTAACCACAGGACCACCAGGAAAGTCCCCACCCAGCCCATGTTTTACAGTCACCATCAACCCCCTCAAGGGTCCCCTCCTAGGCTGTTGAGGCCTGGGAAGGTGGGGATGACCTGAGCAGGCCTGGATGTGGGACAGCTGGGGTCCTTTGCTTCTTCTGGAGCCCCTCTCCTGTGAGGTCTCATTTCTCCTTCCACCCTCAGCTCAGGGACTGATGACAGGAGTAGGAAGGGAGATTGACTCAGTAATTTGTAATGGACTTTATTTTTTAGAGCAGGTTTAGGTTCACAGCAAAATTGAGCAGAAATTTCAGAGATTTCCGTTTTACCTCTTGTCACTTCACACTCACGGGCTTCCCTGGTGGTAAAGAATCCGCCTGCCAATGCAGGAGATGTGAGTTTGATCCCTGGGTCGGAAAGATCCCCTGGAGAAGGAAATGGCAACCCACTCCAGTATTCTTGCCATGGAAATCCCATGGACAGAGAAGCCTGGCAGGCTACAGTTCATGGGGTTGCAAAAGAATCAGACATGACACAGAGACTAAACCACAAGTCTCACACCATAGCCTCCCTCACCCTGCCCCGCAGAGTGACACTTTCCTTACAATCAATGAGCCTATGCTGACACATCATCGCCCAAAGTTCATGCTTCAAGTGGGTTCATTCTTGGCGTTGTACATTCTATGGGTTTTGACTAATGTATAAGGACACATATCCACTATTGTACTAACTAGTGTCTTACAGCGGGGAAGGCAATGACACGACTGAAGTGACTTAGCAGCAGCAGTGTCTTACAGAGTGAAACTTCACGGCCTAAAAAGCCTCTGTGTGTCTCCTGTTGATCCTGCTCTCTCCCCTGGCAACCACTGATCCTTTCCCATCTTCAGTTTTGCCTTTTCCAGAATGTCACATATGTGGCTGGAATTATAAAGTATATAGCCACTTCAGATTGGTGTCTGCCACTTAGTAACATACATTTGTATTCCCTACATCTTTTCATGGCTTGAGAGCTCATTTCTTTTAAATCTTGAATAATATTCTTTTTTTTTTTAAATGGGCTTCAGTTCAGTTCAGTCTCTCAGTCGTGTCCAACTCTTTGCGACCCCATGAATTGCAGCACGCCAGGCCTCCCTGTCCATCACCAACTCCTGGAGCTCACCCAAACTCTTGTCCATCAAGTCGGTGATGCCATCCAGCCATCTCATCCTCTGTCGTCCCCTTCTCCTCCTGTCCCCCAATCCCTCTCAGCATCAGAGTCTTTTCCAATGAGTCAGCTCTTCACATGAGGTGGCCAAAGTACTGGAGTTTCAGCTTTAGCATCAGTCCTTCCAAAGAAATCCCAGGGCTGATCTCCTTCAAAATGGACTGGTTGGATCTCCTTGCAGTCCAAGGGACTCTCAAGAGTCTTCTCCAACACCACAGTTCAAAAGCATCAATTCTTCGGCGCTCAGCCTTCTTCACAGTCCAACTCTGGACTGTGACCACTGGAAAAACCATAGCCTTGACTAGACGGACCTTTGTTGGCAAAGTAATGTCTCTGCTTTTCAATATGCTATCTAGGTTGGTCATAACTTTCCTTCCAAGGAATAAGTGTCTTTTAACAAGCTTCAGGTTTATTTATTCTATTTTTTATTTTTTGGCAGCACAGCTTGTGGGAGTCTTAGATCCTGGGCCAGGTACTGAACTCAGGTTCACATCAGTGAGAGAATGCAGTCATAACCACTGGACCGCCAGGGAATTCTCGTAAATAATATCCTATTGGGTGAATGTTCCACAGTTCATTTATCCATTCACCTTCTGAAGGCCCTCTTGATTGCTTTCGAGTTTTGGAGATTATGAATAAACCTGCTCTGGACATCCAAGTGCAGGCTTTTGTGAAGTAAATACCAAGGACTGAGATTGCTGGATTATATTGGTAAGAGTATGTTCCGTTTCATAAGAAGCTGCCAAACTGTCTTCCAAAGTGGCTGAATCATGTTCCATTCCCACTAGCAATGAATGAGAGAGTTCCTGCTGCTCCACACCCTCATCAACACTTGGTGTTGTCTGTGCTCTGGATTTTGGCCATTCTGTTAAGAGTCTAGCGGTATCTCATTGTTTTAACTTGCATTTCTCTAATGACATATGATGTTGAATATCTTTTCATATGCATTTTGCCATCGGTATATCTTCTTTGGTAGGGTGTCTGTTCAAATCTTTTGCCACTTTATTTTTTTCTTTTGCCATTTTATAATAAAGTTGTTTGATGTCTTGTTGGGTTTTAAGACTTTGTTGTGTATTTTGGATAACAATCCTTTATCAGATATGTCTTCTGCAAATATTTCCTCCCAGTTTGTGGCTTGTCTTCTCATGCACTTGACATCTTTTTTCACAGAGCAGTTTTTATTTCAATGAAGTTCAGCTTATCAGTTCTTCCTTTCATGGATTGTGCCTTTGGTGTTATATCTAAAATGTCATCACCATACCCAAGGCCATCTAGATTTTCTCTGATATCATCTTCGAGAATCTTTACAATTTTGCTCTTTATATTTAGGTCTATCATCCATTGTGAGTTAATTTTTCAGAATGTAAGATTTATGTCTGAATGCTTCTTTTGCATATAGATGCCCAGCTGTTCCAGCACCATTTGTTGAAAAGATTCTCTTTGTTCCTTTGTATTACCTTTGCCCTTTTGTTAAAGATCAGTTAACTATATTTATGTGAGTATATTTCTGAGCTTTCTATTCTGTTCTATTGATCTATTTGTCTGTTCTTTTGCTATTATTATACTGTCTTAATTACTATAGCTTTATAATAAGACTTGAAATTGGGTCAAGTCAGTCCTCTGATTTTGTTCTTCTCCTTCAATACTGAGTTGGCTATTCTGGGTCTTTTGCCTCTCATAAACTTTAGAATCAGTTTATCAATATCCATAAAGTAATTTGCTGCCATTTTGATTAGGATCACGTTAATCTGCAGATCAAGTTAAGAACTGACATCTTGTTGGGCTTCCCAGATGACACTAGTGGTAAAGAATCCACTGGTCGATGCAGGAGACATAAGAGGCGCCAGTTCAGTCCCTGGGTAGAGAAGGTCCCCTGGAGGAGGGCATGGCAATCCACTCCAATATTCTTGCCTGGAGAATTCCCATAGACAGGGGAGCCTGGCAGGCTACAGTTCATAGGGTCACAAAGAGTTGATCGTGACTGGGTGACTTAGCACACACGACATCTTGATACATGGACACCTTCCTATTTATTTGGTTCTTTGATTTCTTTCATCAGAATTTTGTAGTTTTCCTCACATAGATCTGGGGGGCTGCTAATGTAAATGATGATATGTTTTTAACTTCAATTCCTCTCGTTTGTTGCTGGTATACAGGAAAGCTATTGGATTTTACGTATTAACTTTGTATCCTACAGCTTTTCTAAAATTGCCTATTAATTCCAAGAGCTTTTGTTGCTGTTGGTAGTCCTTTCAGATTTTCTACAGAGAAAATCGTGTCATGTGTGAACACAGCTTTATTTCTTCCTCCGCAGTCTGTATAGCTTTTACTTCTATTTCTTGTCTTATTGCGTTAGCCAGGACTTGCAGCGAAATGTCGAGAAGGAGTAGTGAGAGGGGACATCCTTGCCTTGTTCTTGATCTCAGCAGGAAAGCTTCAAGTTTATCACTGCTAAGTATGATGTTAGCTGTAGTTTTTTCATGGATGCTTTTTAAGTTGAGGAAGGACCCCTCTTAATGATTTGCTGGAAGCTTTAATCTTGAGTGAGTGTTGGATTTTGTCAAATGCTTCTTTTGCATCTGTTGATATGATCATGTGATTCTTTTTCTTCTTTAGCCTGTTGATACAATAGATTCCATTCATTGGTATTTAAATGTTGAACCAGCCTTACACACTTGGCATAAATCCCACTTGGTCATGGTGCTGAGTGAATAGTTTTATATGCTAGCTCTGTGACAGGTTATGTTTTCCAAATGTTACCACACCCCAGTTGACCCAGGAGACTGTGGTGCTCTTCTTGACTCATGCCTCTAAACTGGAGAACTCCCTCTTTCCCTCAGTGNGTCTTTTAACAAGCTTCAGGTTTATTTATTCTATTTTTTATTTTTTGGCAGCACAGCTTGTGGGAGTCTTAGATCCTGGGCCAGGTACTGAACTCAGGTTCACATCAGTGAGAGAATGCAGTCATAACCACTGGACCGCCAGGGAATTCTCGTAAATAATATCCTATTGGGTGAATGTTCCACAGTTCATTTATCCATTCACCTTCTGAAGGCCCTCTTGATTGCTTTCGAGTTTTGGAGATTATGAATAAACCTGCTCTGGACATCCAAGTGCAGGCTTTTGTGAAGTAAATACCAAGGACTGAGATTGCTGGATTATATTGGTAAGAGTATGTTCCGTTTCATAAGAAGCTGCCAAACTGTCTTCCAAAGTGGCTGAATCATGTTCCATTCCCACTAGCAATGAATGAGAGAGTTCCTGCTGCTCCACACCCTCATCAACACTTGGTGTTGTCTGTGCTCTGGATTTTGGCCATTCTGTTAAGAGTCTAGCGGTATCTCATTGTTTTAACTTGCATTTCTCTAATGACATATGATGTTGAATATCTTTTCATATGCATTTTGCCATCGGTATATCTTCTTTGGTAGGGTGTCTGTTCAAATCTTTTGCCACTTTATTTTTTTCTTTTGCCATTTTATAATAAAGTTGTTTGATGTCTTGTTGGGTTTTAAGACTTTGTTGTGTATTTTGGATAACAATCCTTTATCAGATATGTCTTCTGCAAATATTTCCTCCCAGTTTGTGGCTTGTCTTCTCATGCACTTGACATCTTTTTTCACAGAGCAGTTTTTATTTCAATGAAGTTCAGCTTATCAGTTCTTCCTTTCATGGATTGTGCCTTTGGTGTTATATCTAAAATGTCATCACCATACCCAAGGCCATCTAGATTTTCTCTGATATCATCTTCGAGAATCTTTACAATTTTGCTCTTTATATTTAGGTCTATCATCCATTGTGAGTTAATTTTTCAGAATGTAAGATTTATGTCTGAATGCTTCTTTTGCATATAGATGCCCAGCTGTTCCAGCACCATTTGTTGAAAAGATTCTCTTTGTTCCTTTGTATTACCTTTGCCCTTTTGTTAAAGATCAGTTAACTATATTTATGTGAGTATATTTCTGAGCTTTCTATTCTGTTCTATTGATCTATTTGTCTGTTCTTTTGCTATTATTATACTGTCTTAATTACTATAGCTTTATAATAAGACTTGAAATTGGGTCAAGTCAGTCCTCTGATTTTGTTCTTCTCCTTCAATACTGAGTTGGCTATTCTGGGTCTTTTGCCTCTCATAAACTTTAGAATCAGTTTATCAATATCCATAAAATAATTTGCTGCCATTTTGATTAGGATCACGTTAATCTGCAGATCAAGTTAAGAACTGACATCTTGTTGGGCTTCCCAGATGACACTAGTGGTAAAGAATCCACTGGTTGATGCAGGAGACATAAGAGGCGCCACTTCAGTCCCTGGGTAGAGAAGGTCCCCTGGAGGAGGGCATGGCAATCCACTCCAATATTCTTGCCTGGAGAATTCCCATGGACAGGGGAGCCTGGCAGGCTACAGTTCATAGGGTCACATAGAGTTGATCGTGACTGGGTGACTTAGCACACACGACATCTTGATACATGGACACCTTCCTATTTATTTGGTTCTTTGATTTCTTTCATCAGAATTTTGTAGTTTTCCTCACATAGATCTGGGGGGCTGCTAATGTAAATGATGATATGTTTTTAACTTCAATTCCTCTCGTTTGTTGCTGGTATACAGGAAAGCTATTGGATTTTACGTATTAACTTTGTATCCTACAGCTTTTCTAAAATTGCCTATTAATTCCAAGAGCTTTTGTTGCTGTTGGTAGTCCTTTCAGATTTTCTACAGAGAAAATCGTGTCATGTGTGAACACAGCTTTATTTCTTCCTCCGCAGTCTGTATAGCTTTTACTTCTATTTCTTGTCTTATTGCGTTAGCCAGGACTTGCAGCGAAATGTCGAGAAGGAGTAGTGAGAGGGGACATCCTTGCCTTGTTCTTGATCTCAGCAGGAAAGCTTCAAGTTTATCACTGCTAAGTATGATGTTAGCTGTAGTTTTTTCATGGATGCTTTTTAAGTTGAGGAAGGACCCCTCTTAATGATTTGCTGGAAGCTTTAATCTTGAGTGAGTGTTGGATTTTGTCAAATGCTTCTTTTGCATCTGTTGATATGATCATGTGATTCTTTTTCTTCTTTAGCCTGTTGATACAATAGATTCCATTCATTGGTATTTAAATGTTGAACCAGCCTTACACACTTGGCATAAATCCCACTTGGTCATGGTGCTGAGTGAATAGTTTTATATGCTAGCTCTGTGACAGGTTATGTTTTCCAAATGTTACCACACCCCAGTTGACCCAGGAGACTGTGGTGCTCTTCTTGACTCATGCCTCTAAACTGGAGAACTCCCTCTTTCCCTCAGTGGGACTGTCTCCATCTTTTTCCTCCCCTTGGCCATGCCACATGGCTTGTAGGATCTCAGTTCCCCAACACGGGATTGAACCCCAGGGCCTCGGCAGTGACAGTGGGAGGCCCTAACCACTGGACCATCAGGGAATTCCCCAGTTTTCACCATTTTAGAGCAAGTAGATATGGCCAGGAGCCCACAGCCCCAACACGTTCCTCCTCTCTCCTCTGTTATCTCAAGGCTCTGCCCACTTGGCCTGGCGCATACATACTCAGTCATATTCAACTCTGCAACCCTATACAGGCTCCTCTGTCCATGGGACCCTCCAGGCAAGAATACTGGAGTGGGTTGCCATTTTCTCCTCCAAGGGATTTTCCTGAGCCAGGGATCAAACCCAGTCTCCTGCGACTTCTGCAATGGCAGGCGGATTCTTTACCACTGAGCCACCCTTGAACTGGAGGCCACCCCAAACGTTTGTCAACAGATCTGGTGGCCTAGGCAGGTCTGGATCACCCTTCTGTTGACCCCACATCAGTGAAACATGGGCTCCACGGCAGAGCCCCTAGGACCACACAGTGCCTCCAGCTGGTCTTCTGTGCCTTGCTTCCTCCCACCTCCCCATCCCAGTTCCCAGCCCCTTAAACCCTGGCTGCAACAGACAGTCAGTCAACAGGTGGTGCACTCTTCCTGCACATATTTACCAAGAGCCCGTTTATGCCAGGCCATAACCTGTTCTGAGATACAAGCAAACTGGACTCAGTCCCTGCCCACAGGAGCCTACAGTGCAGTGGGAAAGCGATGTGGTAACAACTCCTGTAACACAGAGTGGGTCCGTGCCAGACAGGGGGACCCAGGGGTCTTGTGAAATCCTGTAGTCTCCTGCCTCTCTGTTCCTTCTCTTCCACACACCTTAAGACATAATAATTTTATCCATTTATTTTTGCCTCTGCTGCGTCTTCGTTGCTACATGGACTTTTCGCTAGTCACGGCGAGCGGGGCTACTCTAGCTGTGGTGTCCAGGCTTCTCACTGCGGGGGCGTCTCCTGTTGCGGAGCATGCGCTCTAGGGCGCCTGGGCTCAGTACTCGCCCCTCCCAGCTTCTAGAGCACAGGCTCCGCAGTCATGGCCCCCGGGCTTGGTTGCTTTGCAACATGTGGGAATCTTCCTGTCCCAAGGATCAAGTCCATGTCTCCTGCATTGGCAAGTGGATTCTTTACCACTGAGCCACCCGGGAAGCCTTACACACTTTTTAAAATGTTCTGCCTGGATTCTTGGCACAGTGAGCTCCTATTTATCCTGCCAAAGCCCAGCTCAGATGTCTCGTCTTCCATGAAGCATTTCTTGGTTGTCCTTTCTGCCCTGGCAGACGTAACTGCCCCTTTGTCTTTGCCTTTGTAGCACTCAGTGCATGGTCCAAGGCCCACCTTTGGTTCACGCAGGGCTGGATGTTCCTGACCTCAAGTACAACTCCCCATGTGACCATCAGGCAGCCTGGACTTCTGCTTTCAACTCCAGCTGCAATCCCCCAACCCCTCCTTGTGGAGCCAGCCTGAGACCTTCCCCCTGCCCCCCCTCCACCCCTGCCTCTCTGCTGCAAATGCTTTCATCTCCAGCCTTCTCCCAAGACTGGCCTATTATTATCATTTAAAGCATTCTTGAAAGCAGGCATTGGCACCAGGGCTCTGGGAGCTTGGCCAGGGCCACCCTGTCTGGTTGGGCAGGATGCACACGTCACACATTACAAGGGACCCCGTTCACGTAACAAACACATTGCACATCATAGATATGGGTGTTTAGTGCACCAGTTTCCTGGCAATCAAGGGTCTTGAGGAAGGGATGCCTTTTACTAATTTTCACAGGGCAGTGGCCCTGGGTCTGAGGCAGTCAAGGCCAGACAGAGCCAGCTGCCTCAGGTACTGAACAACACCGAGGTCACTGGGCCCAGGGATGTCCAGGGAGGTGGGGAGAGGATAGCTTGGCTCCAGACACAGCCACATCCCTGTTGTTCCCTCTGCCTGGACCTTCTATTCCTGCTAGCATCTCACTGGGCCAGGAGCTAGTGGCTACTGATTAACGGAGGCCTCCAGGAAGCATGAACTGTGGGCATGAAAGCTTTTTAAAGTCAAATGTGGGTGAAGAGGCATCTAGTGTGGAAATTGAGGACAAGGCAGTGGGTGCAGCCCCAGCTGTGCGCGACCTTGGACAAGTTCTCACTTCTCAGCTTCCCCATCTGTGGATGTGGGGTAGGGAGGCTACCTTCCCCATGGACTTTGCAGAGAAGAAATAGGACTTTGCATGTAAATCACTTAGCACAGTAAATCTGAATGTGGGTGATCATCAGAGAATAAAACAGCTCTGGGAGGGAGGCCCAGCAGGAGGCACTCACTGGACCCTGGGACTTTAAGAGCCCTCAAAAAGGTTTTAATTACTTCCCCAGTGGATGCAGTGGCAAAGAACTCTCCCACCAAGAGCAGGAGACACAAGAGACTCAGGGTCACTCCCTGGGTCGAGATGATCCCTTGGAGGAGAGAATGGTAACCCACTCCAGTATTCGTGCCCAGAAAACTCCACGGACAGAGGAGCCTGGTGGGCTACAGTCCATAGGGTCACAAAGAACTGAACACGACCGAAAGCATGGCATACACACAATTTACAAAATCATAAGGCAAAAGTGAACACATTAATAATGAATGTATAGCAGCAAGTCCAGCCTGAATTATGTCTGCTTTGTGTTCAGTTCAGTTCAGTTCATTTCAGTCACTCAGTCGTGTCCGACTCTTTGTGAACCCATGAATCGAAGCACGCCAGGCCTCCCTGTCCATCACCAACTCCCGGAGTTCACTCAGACTCACGCCCATCGAATCAGTGATGCCATCCAGCCATCTCATCCTCTGTCGTCCCCTTCTCCTCCTACCCCCAATCCCTCCCAGCATCAGAGTCTTTTCCAATGAGTCAACTCTTTGCATGAAGTGGCCAAAGTACTGGAGTTTCAGCTTTAGCATCATTCCTTCAAAGAACACCCAGGGTTGATCTCCTTCAGAATGGACTGGTTGGATCTCCTTGCAGTCCAAGGGACTCTCAAGAGTCTTCTCCAACACCACACTTCAAAAGCATCAATTCTTCGGCACTCAGCTTTCTTCACAGTCCAACTCTCACATCCATACATGACTACTGGAAAAACCATAGCCTTGACTAGACACACCTTTGTTGGCAAAGTAATGTCTCTGCTTTTTAATATGCTATCTAGGTTGGTCATAACTTTCCTTCCAAGGAGTAAG
>SJYX01003271.1:880506-899207 GCA_006410675.1 Oreotragus oreotragus
TTCAGAATGGACAGGTTGGATCTCCTTGCAGTCCAAGGGACTCTCAAGAGTCTTCTCCAACACCACAGTTCAAAAGCATCAATTCTTTGGCGCTCAGCTTTCTTCACAGTCTAACTCTCACATCCATACATGACCACAGGATAAACTATAGCCTTGACTAGACGGACCTTAGTCGGCAAAGTAATGTCTCTGCTTTTGAATATACTATTTAGTTTGGTCATAACTTTTCTTCCAAGGAGTAAGCGTCTTCTAATTTCATGGCTGCAGTCACCATATGTAAAATAGATAGCCAACAGGAAATTGCTGTATGGCTCAGGAAGCTCAAAAAGGGGACAAGGGCTCTGTATCAACCTAGAGGGGTTGGATGAGGAGGGAGTTGAGAGGGGGCTTCAAAAGGAAGTGGATATATGTATACTTATGGCTGACTCATTTTGAGGTTTGACAAAAAACAGCAAAATTCTGTAAAGCAATTATCCTTCAATAAAAAAATAAATAAATAAATAAATAAATATATATTTAAAGGATCAGTCTGGACTTGCTGGGCTGCCTTTTCTGGGCTTCAAGGAAAACAGAAGTACTAAGATACTAAGACTAGTACATCTAATTTCTTCCCTTGGTGAGTCCAGCCACAAGCATGATGGCACCTCCCAGTAGTGGGTATCCTGTGATGTCTTAAAGTTCTTTTCTTACCTTTTGGAGCCTTTTCCATTGCTAAGCTAAAATGTGGTACCTCAGTAAGTGACTGTATCATTATGTACTTAGTTATTATCCTATGTTGAACAGTTGTTGTTTAGTCACTAACTTGTATCCTACTCTTTTGAAACCCCATGGACTGTAGCTCCTCTGTGCAAGGGATCCTCCAGGCAAGAATACTGGAGTAGATTGCCGTTTCCTACTCCAAATGTGCTTTCCAACCCAAGGATCAAATCCAAGTCTCCCACACTGAAGAATTCTTTACCACTGAGCCACCAGGGAAGCCGGTTGAAGAAGTACTAGTTAAATTTTCTCACTTCTAAATGGCACCCCACTCCAGTACTCTTGCCTGGAAAATCCCATGGATGGAGGAGCCTGGTGGACTACAGTTCATGGGGTCGCACAGAGTCAGACATGACTGAGGGACTTCACTTTCACTTTTCACTTTTACGTACTGGAGAAGGAAATGGCAACCCACTCCAGTGTTCTTGCCTGAAGAATCCCAGGGACGGAGGAGCCTGGTGGGCTGCCATCTATGGGGTCGCACAGAGTCGAATATGACTGAAGTGACTTAGCAGTAGCAGTAAACACTAATACCATGAAGATTGTGGATGAAATGTTTTTCTTCTTCAGTATTTAGGATTATTTAAGATAGATTTACGGAAATGTAATTATGCTAAATATGGTCATTTTAGTACTCTCTGTGCATATTTATACTCATGGCTAAAATGCATATATGTATATGTATATGTATCTTTTCAAAGATTTTGTCAATTATTCTTCAAGTAACCAAAGAGAATGTTGATATTCTTCTGCTAACCAGTTCTTGGTAAAATGTGTTGTTTAACCTGCTGGTACTATATTGCCAGTATGGCCAAGCATTATTTTCATGTTTCTTACATAAATTTTGAGGTTGTGAGTTAATGTTATTTTCAGTAATTTACCATTTTTCTAAATGTCTTATGTCAGTAGTCTAAAGGATTTTGTATTTTAAATCATGTTCATGAAAGGAATGAGAAAGACTCTCAGTTCAGTTCAGTCACTCAGTCCTGTCCAACTCTTTGTGACCCCATGGATTGCAGCACATCAGACTTCACTGTCCATTACCAACTCTGGGAGATTACTCAAATTCATGTCCATTGATTCAGTGATGCCAACAATCTCATGCTGTCATCCCCTTCTCCTCCCATCTTCAATCTTTCCCCAAATCAGGGTCTTTTCCAATGAGTCAGTTCTTCATATCAGGTGGCCAAAGTTTTGGAGCTTCAGCTTCAGCATCAATCCTTGTAATGAATATTCAGGACTGATTTTCTTTAAGATTGACTGGTTGGATCTCCTTGTAGTCCAAGAGACTCTTAAGAGTCTTCTCCAACACTTCAGTTCAAAAGCATCAGTTCTTCAGTGCTCGGCTTTCTTTATGGTCCAACTCTCACATTCATACATGACTACTGGAAAAATGATAGCTTTGACTAGATGGACCTTTGTTGGAAAAGTAATGTCCCTGCTTTTTAATATGCTGTCTAGGTTAGTCATAGCTTTTCTTCCAAAGAGCAAGTATCTTTTAATTTCATGGCTGCAGTCACCATCTGCACTGATTTTGGAGCCCAAGAAAATAAAATAAAATCTGTCACTGTTTCCATTCTTTCCCCATCTATTTGCCATTTAGTGATGGGACCAGATGCCATGATCTTAGTTTTCTGAATGTTGAGTTTTAAGTCAACTTTTTCACTGTCATCTTTCACTTTCATCAAGAGGCTCTTTAGTTCTTCTTCATTTTCTGCCATAAGGGTGGTATCATCTGCATATCTGAGGTCACTAATCTTTCTCCCAGTAATCTTGATTTCAGCTTGTGCTTCATCCAGTCCAGGATTTCTCATGATGTACACTGCATATAAATCAAATAAGCAGGGTGACAAAATACAGCCTTGATGTACTCATTTCCCAATTTGGAACCAGTCTGTTTTTTATGTCCAATTCTCACTGTTGCTTCTTGACCAGCATACAGATCTCTCAGGAGGCAGGTCAGATCTGCTATTCCCATCTCTTTAAGAATTTTCCACAGTTTCTGGTGATCCACACAGTCAAAGCCTTTGGCATAGTCAATAAGCAGAAGTAGGTGTTTTTCTGGAACTCTTTTGCTTTCTTGATGATCCAGTGGATGTTGGCAATTTGATCTCTGGTTCCTCTGCCTTTTCTGGTTCCAAACCTGGCTTGGAGAATTTTGAGCATTACTTTGCTAGCATGTGAAAAGAGTGGTCATGTATGGATGTGAGAATTGGACTGTGAAGAAAGCTGAGCACCAAAGAATTGATGCTTTTGACCTGTGGTGTTGGAGAAGACTCTTGAGAGTCCCTTGGACTGCAAGGAGATCCAACCAGTCCATTCTGAAGGAGATCAGCCCTGGGATTTCTTTGGAAGGACTGATGTTGAAGCTGAAACTCCAATACTTTGGCCACCTCATGTGAAGAGTTGACTCATTGGAAAAGACCCTTATGCTGGAAGGGATTGGGGGCAGAAGGAGAAGGGGACAACAGAGGATGAGATAGCTTGATGGCATCACTGACTCGATGGACATGAGTGTGAGTTAAATCTGGGAGTTGGTGATGGACAGGGAGGCCTGGCATGCTGTGATTCATGGGGTCACAAAGAGTTGGACACAACTGAGTGACTGAACTAAACTGAACTGAGATGAGTGCAAATGTGCAGTAGTTTGAATGTTCCTTGGCATTGTCTTTCTTTGGGATTGGAATGAAAACTGACTTTTTCCAGTCCTGTGGCCACTGCTGAGTTATCCAAATTTGCTGACATATTGAGTGCAGCACTTTAACAGCATCATCTTTTGGGATTTGAAGTAGCTCAACTGGAAATCCATCACCTCCACTAGCTTTGTTCATAGTGATACTTCCTAAGGCCCACTTGACTTCACATTCCAGATGTTTGGCTCTAGATGAGTGATCACACCATCATGGTTATCTGGGTCATTAAGATCTTTTTTGTATAGTTCATCTGTGTATTCTTGCCACCTCTTCTTAATATCTTTTGCTTCTGTAAAGTACATACCATTTCTGGACTTTATTGTGACTATCTTTGCATGAAATGTTCCCTTGGTATCTCTAATTTTCTTGAAGAGATCTCTAGTCTGACTGAACTGAACTGAACTGACTGACAGTATAGTCACAGTCTTGTGCAGTCATCAACACAATCAATTTTAAAACATCTTGATCACCCCTTAGCCATCGCCCCATAATTCTCCCTCCCCTCAGCCCCTCGCAACTGCCAGTCTTCTTTTCTTTCTGTCTATGGATTTGGCTGCTCTGGACCTCTCATATAAATGGAATCATAGAAACATAAGATGGGGCCTTTTGTCTCTGCTTTCATTCCCATAGTGCAATGCTTTCAAGGTTCATCTGCGCCATAGCCTGTATCAGCACTTCTTTCCTGTTTCTGCTGAGTAATATTCCATTGTGAGCACAGACCACATCTTGTTTATCCATTCATCAATTGATGGACATTTGGATTTTTATGCTAATTAGTTCTCAAGGATATGCTGCTATGAATATTCGTGTAAGGAAGTTTTCAAATTGCTTTCTTTTTTGGAATCACTAGCCAGCAGATGTACAAATGTCCTTAAGGGAACCACATGCACCGCCTAGCTGGCCAAAGAGTTCATTCAAATTCAGGGCAAATGTGGAGTTTGTCTATGAAAGGGAGACAACAGGTGATGTCATCGTGGGAGGTACCCAAAGTGATTAGAGAGAAGGATTTTCAAAGATGATAAATGCTGGTGGGCAGGAGTCCATGAAGAAAGTCGAGTACAGTTAAAAATGCATTTGCAGCAACAGAGATAGACCTAGAGATATCATTCCAAGAGAAGTAAGTCACACAGAGAAAAACAAGTAACATAGGATATCACTCATAGGTGGAATCTGAAAAGAGGATACAAATGAACTTATCTACAAAATGGAAATAGAGTTACAGATGTAGAAAAAAATGTATGGTCACTAGGGAGAAGTGGGGGAATGGATAAATTGGGAGATATACACACTACTTTGTATAGGATATGAAGAAGGGAATGCACCCCACTCCCATGTTCTTGCTGGAGAATCTCATGGATGAAGGAGCATGATGGGTCCAACTCATGGGGTGGCAAGGAGTCAGACACGACTGAGTGACTCACACACACATATACATACATAAGACAGATAACTAATAACCACTGTAGAGCACTGGGGGCTCTATCCAACACTCTGTAATGATCTGTCGGGAAAAAAGAATCTAAAAGGGGTATGTGCATATATATACATATATACACATATAGCTACTCAGGTGGCTCAGTGGTAAAGAATCCTCCTGCCAATGCAGGAGATATGGGAGATGCAGGTTCAATCCCTGGGCTGAGAAGATCTCCTGGACAAAATGACAACCCACTCCAGTATTCTTCCCTGGGAAATCCCATGGACAAAGGAGTCTGGAGGGCTACAGTCCATGGGGTTGCAGAGTCAGACATGACTGAACGACTGAGCGTGGCACAGCACATATATTAATGTGTGTGTGTGTGTATGCTGATTCACTTTACTGTAAACCAACACAATGCTGTAAACCAACTATACTCCAAAAAGAATTTTTTAAAAAGGAAAAGAGCTGTAAAGCCACGAAAAGACAAAAATAAAATAATAAATAAAATGCAGGAGATAGAAATGGAAAACGGATCAGTGGTTGCCAAGGGTTGGAAGGAAGGCACAGGAGAACTGGGGGGATGGAATGAAACGGATCTGTATAACGCTGTGATGATGGAGGCACGACATTGTCCACTGTCAAATCCCCAGAGCTTTAGAGCACAGAGCAAACCTTAATGGAGACAAATTTTTTAAAAAATCATTTAGGAGATAGTGGGGGAATCCCAGGATAGAGTGCAGACTGTGAAAAAAGAATGTAACTGTATTAGAAAAGTCGCATAATCTCCCTGGAGGGGATGGGGGAGAAAAGGTGCTGATCTGACGTTTCTTAAGCAACTGTGAGAATGATGGTGGCCATAAGACTTTGCTGTTGCTGTTCCGTCACTCAGTCGTGTCCGACTCTTTGTGACCCCATGGACTGCAGCACGCCAGGTTCCCCCGTCCTTTACTATCTCCCGGAGTTTGCTCAGACTCATGTCCACTGAGTCGATGATGCCATCCAGTTATCTCATTCTCTGTTCCCCTTTCTCATCCTGCCAAAGTCTGTTGACAAAGGGAGCTGCATGTAGTGCTGTTCTCTTGCTGATAAATTCATTGCTCATGGTGAGCAAGCTAACACTGCTGAATCACATGGATAAATAAATAAGTAAAGGGATGACGAGTGGTGGGAGCTGAGCTTCTCCCATTTGCAGAGGGAAGTTATAGATGAGCAAGGGAAAGGCTGGAATGAACCACGTGGTGCTGGTTTAAAGTTGGAGAGATAAGCAGCAACTCATTTATCTTATAAAAATATAGATGGGTAAATACAGAAATGCTGTTGTTGGTCAGTCACTAAGTCATGTCCAGCTCTTTGTGACCCCATGGAAAGCAGCNAAAAAAAAAAAAAAGGTGTAATTTAAATATAGTTCCTTAATGGTCCCAAGGTACTTTCAGGAAATATAGTGAAAAATAGTATAGTTTTTAAAAATAGTTTATTAATGATCTACAAGTTATAGCTATTTATTTTCTTTAAAAATAATATAAATTTTTCATTGGAACAGCTATTTGTTAATAGTACTGCAAACTCCTAATAGAGAAAATTGCATTTCACAAAACTGTTCTTCACCAGGCTGCTGCTTCTGCTGCTAAGTCGCTTCAGTCGTGTCTAACTCTGTGCAACCTATAGACGGCAGCCCACCAGGCTCCCGTGTCCCTGGGATTCTCCAGGCAAGAACACTGGAGTGGGTTGCCATTTCCTTCTCCACTGCGTGAAAGTGAAAAGTGAAAGTGGAGTAGCTCAGTCGTGTCCGACTCTTAGCGACGCCAGGGACTGCAACCTACCAGGCTCCTCCGTCCATGGGATTTGCCAGGCAAGAGTACTGGAACTTACATGTAAATCACCATGCACTCATGGCTGCCAATAATTTCACATTTTCTATTTGTAGTTAATTTTTTTTTTTTTTTTACTGCCATCATGTAATCCTTTGAACCAGTGTAGATAACTTTCCATTTTCAACTGTTACCTTCACTTACTAAACTCAATTTGTTTCCTCTGATTACAAAGGATTGGATTTGATCAAAGGATTGAATTATTAAGGACCCTTTTAACCCATTAGTGGGGCATTTCTTTTACATGTGGAATGATTGAAATATATCATCCTTAAAAGTAGGAAAACTATGTTATTTTATCGATGAATAACAAAAACAGAAAGAATGTGCTGTAATCCTTTCTCTCCTTCTTTTTAGTAACAAATTTTAGTTTTATCCCCATAGTGATGAACTGACCAAGACTCCACCTTTTCCATACCCTCTGGCAGCTAGGATGACTGGTTGGTGGGACTTTTGGAAAGGCCTTTTTTTTTTCTTTCTCTTTCTCCTGTAGCCTAACAGAAACAGTGATATGATGGTTGGAGCTCCAGAAACCAAACCATGCCCATGAAAACAGAAAACATGTGCTGAGTACAGCAAAGCAGAAGGAACATAGTTCCCTGTATACAGGGATATATATATATTGTATCCAGATAGACATATACATACATACATACATTCATATACTTCCCTCAACCACATTGTTTTCTAACTTCAGATTCCTTTAACATGAAACAGAGCTCAATGTCTCTTGTTTAAACTATTATCACTAGTAGGCAAATATAACTCTTAACCACATCTCTTCAATGATGAAATAGTGATTTTATGTGTGACAGATAAATTAGATTTATTATTTCTCCTTCTTTAGCTAGTTTACACTAATAAATTTGAATATATTTATTTTATTATACAGACATCTAATTGTTAATTTAAAACTACCCTTAGATATTCTAAGATTTTTAGATCTTATATTTTATCTTAACATCTTTGGGTAACATCTGCAAAAGCAATCATCAAACATTTGTGAAATGGGAATAAAAGCAGTACCTACTTTGTAAGAAAATATATATCTAAGGGCTCAGCAAACTTTAAAGGAACATAAAAATATTAGCTGCTGTCCAACCAAATAGATCTTATAAAAGCCAAAGTTAAACAATGAGAATAAAAAATAATTACAATAAAGATAAATCAATGAAAGTAATTTTGAGACAANGGGCCATGTTCAGTAAATCTTTAATCCAATTTTCTGTTGATGGGTGTGACTGTGTTTCCTCCTTGTTGTTTGATCTGAGACCAAACAATGGTGGAGGCAGTGAAGATAATGAAGAGCTCCTTCAAAAGGCCCCATGCATGCACTGCCACACTCAGTGTCCCTGATCTTATAGCAGGCCACCGCCAACCTACACCCTGTCTCTTATACACATCTAGATGTGTATAAGAGACAGATTTTATTGGAGGTTATTTACATTATTGCATTGGTTTTGCCATACATCAACATGAATCTGCCACAGGTACACACGTGTTCCCCATCCTGAACTCCCTTCCCTCCTCCCTCCCCATACCATGCCTCTGGGTCGTCTCATTGCATCAGCCCCAAGTAGCCAGTATCATGCATCGAACCTGGACTGGCAATTCATTTCATATATGATGTTATACATGTTTCAATGCCATTCATCCCACCCGCTCCCTCTCCCACAGAGTCCAAAAGACTGTTCTATACATCTATGTCTCTTTTGCTGTCTCACATACAGAGTTATCATTACCATCTTTCTAAATTCCATATATATGCATTAATATACTGTATTGGTGTTTTTCTTTCTGGCTTACTTCACTCTGTATAATCGGCTCCAGTTTCATCCACCTCATTAGAACTTATTCAAATGTATTTTTTTTAATGGCTGAGTAATACTCCATTTTGTGTATGTACCACAGCTTTCCTATCCATTCATCTGTTGATGGACATCTAGATTGCTTCCATGTCCTGGCTATTATAAACAGTGCTGTGATGAACATTGGGATACACGTGTCTCTTTCAATTCTGGTTTCCTCGGTGTGTATGCCCAGCAGTGGGATTGCTGGGTCATAAGGATGTTTTATTTCCAGTTTTTTTGACAGCACAGAATTTCAAACAAATTCCCTCTGGTAATTTTTTGCAACTCTACCATTAGATAGTGAGGATTTATTTTTTGCATTAGAGGCATTGTTATTTTGTAAAGATTAGACTGGCTCATTTTAACAATAGTCTATGTGAAAATATAGCTTATGCAGTCTCATCAAGCTGCATGCTGTGCTGTGTTTACAGCAAGGAAGTTTTATAAAAGGTAACTCCACTCACAGTTTCCAGTATTTAAAAAAAAAAAAAAAGTTCTGTTTAATTGACGTCAACCTGTACTCCAACTGTTTGTCTATATTTTTGTATGACTCTGCATTTTCCTTGGAGATTAAGATAGTCACATAAATAAATCACTCTTAACAAAATAGAGAATTTGCTTTTTAAGATGTTGCATAGCCTGTGCTCCAATGGAAGCAAAGGAGAAACCTGAGCCCACAGAAAAGACAGCTCTACAAAGTTCTAAAACTAAGATCTGCAGAAAGCAAGACAAAGGTAGGAATGAATATGCATGCATTTATATTCAGACATAGTAGTTCAAGCAGAACATCAATTTGTATTTGTTAAAAAAATAAAATAAGAAAATAAGCCAGCATTGTTTTGAAAATTATCAAAACCCTCTTTTCAACTTAACTTGAACTGTTAAATATACACTCATCCACTCACAAGAGCTAAGATCCTTGTTCATTGCATGGAACACCAAATTTCACATAACTGATAAAACTGGGCATTTTTTCTTTGAATCTGAAAACATATATTATGTTTAGAAGTTCCATTGATGTTGTATAGAGTTACTAAATTTACTTCTTTCTGTGTCTGATTTTTTAATTGATTATATCACCCAATTTCAGTACCTACCCTGTAAAGACTTCTGTGAAATAGGAAATGAATAAAACTTAGCCTCCAAGCCTTTGCAGTCTGTGAAGAGAAGGCATACACAAGTGACGACCAGAGTGGTGTAAGCAAAGCTCAAAGGATTCAGTAATTTAGATAAAGAGAAACAATTAGGTGGTTATGCTGAACCCAGTTCCTCATTGTATCTTATCATTCCATCAGACTAGCTCAGACTTGTTCATTTCTAAGTGTGCAGCTTTTACAGAGAGCACAAAAATAGAGTTTGGACAATATCAAAAAGGGCATGCTCTGTTTTAGAAACAAGAGAAAAGTTGATAGACCTTCTGTTAAATGATTAGCACCTTTACACTTTTAAACAGCTATGCCAAAAGCCATATATACATTCATACTTGTGACTTAGAGCACTTTTGTCTTTTACATAGATGTTTATCTTAAGTGAGATATTTGTTATGTTTTGTTACCAAAGAATTTTCCAAAAGAATGCATATTTAGTTTATCATAAACTTTTTTGAAGTAAAAACCTAAAGTTGGTTCATAGATAACATTTCACAGTCATAACCTTTGTGTTTCATAAGGTATACATGTTCCTATCCTGTGTCTATTTAACAAAGATCATATTAAGAATGGTCTACTTAGTTTCTGTGGTGTGAAAAGTCAAGTTAGGTAAAATGATTTTGCAAAGATTTATAAATAAGATTGTTAAGAACAAATGTCAAGTGAAAAATTATTGATAAAGCTGCCATTTGTAGAAATATGCATCATCTAAATGAATAAAGGTATTCCGATGACAAAAGTTTGCCTAGGTCAGCCAATTTTAGATATAGGGATTGGGGTAGATGTAATTATAAATAGAAGTAATTATAAATAGTACAGGACTCATCCTCCAGTTGTTGTAATGTAGTCAAGCATATACCTAATTTTGAAAAATTACAGTAGCAGCACTGTTGACAGCGAATTAACAGAGGTTAAGAATGGATGAAGAGATAGCAGTTAGAATATTGGATATTTCCTTGAGTTAACTAAGACTAGGTTGTGTGTGTTAGTCACTCAGTCATGTCCACTTCTTTGCAACCTCATGCACTGTAGCCTGCCAGGCTCCTCTCTGTATCTGGAATTCTCCATCAAAAATACTAAAGTGGATTGCTATTTCCTTCTCCAGAGGATCTTCCCAACCCAGGGATCGAATCCAGGTCTCCCACATTGCAGGCAGATGCTTTAACCTCTGAGCCACCAGGGAAGCCCTAGAAATTACTTATTGAATATTAAATATATGCCAGACACTATTCTTGCACTTAGGATTCATGCATGCACAATCAAATAAAAGTCAAGGCCCCATGGAAACAAAGTTCCACTGGAGAAGACTTACAATAAGATAAATATGGAAAATACCTAGTATTTTACAGAGTGATACATGGGTAGGAATCAACGAAATTAAGGAAGAGGACTTTGAATGTCACTATGAGTTAACTTTTAGGTGGAAAATCCAGGGAAAGCCTCTCCAAGAAAGTAACACGTAGGTAGAAATGAGGGAGCTATCCATGAAGACCTATCTTGAGGAGAGCATTTCTTGAAGAGTGAGCTGCAAATGTGAGGCTGCAAGACAAGAACATGCCTGGGCATGGAGTCTGTAATATGGCAGAAGAGTAGGAAACTGTCGAGGGAGTGTGTAATTTCCTCAGTTCTGTCTTATCACAACAGTAATCTGAAGCAACAGACCAGTGTTACAGCCTTCGGACAGGCCAGTGTCACGGCTCTTGAATGGACCAGTGTCATGGCTCAGTGTTCCACTTCAGTTTTATTTAGAAAATAAAGGAAAATACATCCTTGAGGTGGAGGGCATGCCAGCCCAAAAGACAAGAAGAGAAGAGAGAGAAACCGAGAGAGATCCCTCGGCCCTCTGGCTCCTCTTTCGATGTTTGTTTCTCCTCCCCCTGGGCCTGCTCTATGTAAACTGGGCTAGCCAGGAGTGCTGTTTGTTCTACCTGAGATCCTCACGATGGTCCTCGGACCTTCCTTTGTTCTATTTTTGCAGGCTTTTCCCTTCCTTGTTTTTTAGCCACCGCCATTCTGGACTCCTTTTTCCTATTCTAACTATCTAACAAAATGAAACAGGAGATAACACGAAACTATGTCATGCATATCAGTAGTTATTCAGGATGAAAGAGAAGACTGTGTCAGTGATTTACCTATTTTCTTTTGGTTCTAAAGGCCCCCTAAAATATTCACCTATATATGATACTGGGTCAGGGAGTCTGTAAATTATATTTCTCAGTTAGTCAAATGGCTTCCTGCTCAGTTTTACCAACAGAAGTCAATAGAAGAAGATCATAAAGCAAAGGAAGAAAAAAAAAAAAAGACACCTTTTTGTTCTTCTTCTATTTCTCTTTGAAGATGATTGCTTGAATCTTCATCTTAGAACACTTCCTGAACCAGCCTTGTGGTACCTCCTCGCAGGTTTCAGAAGCAGTCATTTGGGAACCTCTTTTCTGAGGTCTAAAGAGCAATGATGCGGCTCCTCCTTTAACCTTTTAGGTCCTGATAGTTTTATCACCTACCCTCAGTCCTTAGGACTAGGGCTGGGAGCTTCCTCCTGAATTATTAGTAACTTGGTTACTGCAATGTTTCTCTTTTGTTCCATCACCTTCAAATACCCATTTACCAATTCTCTGTTTAAATATCCTTTACTCAAAAAGCTTAGTATGATTTCTGTTTTCTTGATGGTTACAGTGCCAGGGACCAAGAGTGATTCTAAGTAACCTAAAAGATAGGATTATGGAATTATTTTAAATATATCCTTTACCTTGTACTTAAGTAATGTTAAATTCCTTATCAGTAGATACTAAGATAATGATATTGCCATGGTAAGCAATATTTAACTAAATTACTACCTGCAATTGCTTGAGATAATGTGCTTACTGTAATATCTTATAGGACCAAGTGGCTGGTGCAGTTGTCAGGTATGGTGGTAATAATAACTCTGATGACTATTTGTTAGAATAGCTATTTCTGACTACACTGGAGACCATACAAAAGGAAAATGTGCTCAGGGATTTAATAACCTCAAGATTTCTGTGGTAATGCTAAAAGACTCTCATATTTTTGCATGAATGTATTTATTTTAGTTTGTATACAGCAGGGCAGATATGACTGAAAATTAAACTCAACATTTAAATGTTTGGGTTAGTTATAAAATTGAAATGAATGTGTATTCATAGGTGTCTCAAGTGTCCTAAGTGAAAACTTGGACATTGATTCAGAAGGAGGAGGATATCTAGGTGGACATAAATGAATCTAAAAACAGGAATCTACTCTGAGCCTCCCTCTCAGTGAATTGCTTCTCAAAAGCTCCCACTCCTATTGTATCTAGTCCTATAGCTAGAAAATTCTGAGTGCATTCCATCAACAAGTGAAAACCCAGCCCAGGAAAAACAGGTTTTACTCCAAAAGAATTACAGTGTATTTCTAAAGTATGCTGGCATGAATTTAGGGATAGAAGTGGGAATATGTTATAAAGATATTTGACCAAGGAGGATGAAATATAATATTTGATCAGGACAATGTAATCAACATAGGGATTCTTTTTTAAAATATAAATTTATTTAATTGGAGGCTAATTACTTTACAATATTGTATTGGTTTTGCCATACATCAACATGAATCCACCACAGGTATACACATGTTCCCCATCCTGAACCCCTCACCCTCCTCCCTCCCCGTACCATCCCTCTGGGTCATCTCAGTGCATCGGCCCCAAGCATCCTGTATCATGCATCTAACCTGGACAGGCAACTCATTTCATATATGATATTATACATGTTTCAATGCCATTCTCCCAAATCATCCCACCCTCTCCCTCTCCCACAATGGAGTATTACTCAGCCATTAAAAAGGATACATTTGAATCAGTTCTAATGAGGTGGATGAAACTGGAGCCTATTATACAGAGTGAAGTAAGCCAGAAAGAAAAACACCAATACAGTATACTAATGCATATATATGGAATTTAGGAAGATGGTAACAATAACATAGGGATTCTTATTCCAGAGTTAATATGGTAGACTGAGCAGAATGAAAGTTGTTCTAACAGTTTTCTTGGTCTACTGGATTCAGTGGTGGCCCTCTTTCAGTGAGAATTGATGAGAATTTCCTAGTCTAGTCTAAAGAAAAAGCTTAAGGATACAGGGATGTAAGAGTGAATTTAACTTGTGAAACTTGCATATGCACCACCACTACTACATCTCTTTAGAGGGCCCAGAGGGCATACCTTTCACTGAGGCATGTACCAATATCTTTGTAAAGCTCTATAGTAGCTGTCCTTCTAAGTCTAAAGTTGGTAACGAGAGATGCTGTCATTGAAAAGGAATCCTTAATTTCAATAAATATCATGGAATCACAGAATAACAGAAGTAGCAACACTAAACCCAAGAACCAAGATTTGTACAATTACTGTAATGGATGGCAAGGAAGGGTTGGTGATCAGAATATCCTGCCTTGCCAGAATCTTAGACTATGGTTGCTTGATTTCTAGAAGTGAAATATATAAGCAGATTTCTAAAATGTTGCTTAGTCAATATAATAAGAAAACTCTAAGTGTGGTGGGCAAACATCTGACTTGAGTATTGTTTGTTATCCAACTTCTATGAACCTAAGCCAATTCACTGACTTGGAGTTCTTTGATTTAAAAGTAGGCCAGGGCTTCTCTGGTGGCTCAGTGGTCAAAAATCCACCCACCGATGCAGGAGACATGGGTTCAGTCTCTGTTCTGGGAACATCCTACAGGCCGTGGAACAATTAAGCTGGTGCACCAAAACTATTGAGTCAGTGCTGTGGAGGCCGGGAGCCACAACTACTCAAGGAACCACCCACATGCCACAACGACTGAAGTCCACATGCCCTGGAGCCCAGTGCTCTGCAACAAGAGAGACCATCACATTGAGAAGCCTGCACACCGCAGCTAGAGAGTAGCCCCTGCTCTCCACAGCTAGGGAAAGGTCTGAGCAGCAATGATGATCCAATACAGCCAAAAGTAAATAAATAAAACATGTTAAATAAATGTTTTTAAATGGAGGCTGTGTATCTTGGAGAAATGACTTTGTAATATTGCCACAATTATGTACTGCAAAACTTTTCTAAGCCTTCCTAAGACCTGCTTGCAAACATCTGCATACTAGATTTGAGTTGATTCTAATCATAGAAACTAAAAAATCACTTTGGGCTGCTGGACAAAATGGGTGCATGCATGCTCAGTCATGTCTGACTGTGATCACATGGACTGTAGCCCACCAGCCTCCTCTTTCCATGGGATTTCCCAGGCAAGAATACTGGAGTGGGTTGTCATTTCTGCTCCACGGAATCTTCCCAACACAGGGCTCAAACCCATATCTCTTACATAGGCAGGTGGATTCTTTACCAGTGTGTCACTTGGGAAGCCCAGGCAAAATGGATTTAAATCAGAAATGCATTTAAATTAGAAAATCCATGTCACAGTGGGCCAGTTAAAGGAAAAAAAAGAGAGCTTTGTGCTTCCTTTCATTCTTATGTTGTGTATTGCAAACTAGCAATTCTTGCAGCTCCTCCCTTCAAGAAGTAAATCTATTTTTCCATGTATTGAAATGAGCTGCCCTTGTGATTTGCTTTAGCCAATAAAATAGGGCAGAAGTAATATTGAGTGAATCCTAAGCCCAGGTCTCAAGAAACTTTTTATCCTTCTGCTCTTTCTTTTGGAAGCCTTCAACTGCTACATAAAAGAGCCTGTCACTGCCATCTGGAAGATGAAAAAGCACATGGAACAGAGACAAAGCATTATAGCTAAAGCCTCAGACACATAAGAGAGTCCAAAGACCAGCACAACCATCCCAGCAAGTGACCACAGACAGATGAGTAAATCCATCTGAGCCCAGAGGAATTCCTAACTTACTTCATCTTTTCTTTTATCCATATTACTTTGTCTAACAATTTTAGTTAAATTGTGACTGAACAAGATTTAGCATCCTCTAGAGATGGGAGTTGGTAAATGTTAGAACTTTGAGTCTGCTTTATAGGGAAAAAGTGTGAGAGTGATTTCATTTGGATAAGAGAGAGAGTCAGACCCTGCTGTGTAGAAGGATGCTTGTTAATGTTCTTCCGTGGAAGTAAAAATATGTGTAGAGGAGTTTTATGAGTGCTGAGTAGCCAAAGTTGGTGGTTTTATGATGGTGAGACTGAGGCTCAGAGTTGGCAAATTACATTTCCAGTTCCATTCACCAGCTGGCTTCCTTGTAGATTCTACCTGCAGGATACATAGGAAGAAAGCAGAGGAAGACACTTCCTTCTATTTTCCTTTTCTTTGTCAACACTGCTCAGAAGCAGCAGTTAGGTCTAACCTCTAGTGTTTTATGATATTTCCAGCATAGCTCTGGGGCACAATCTCAGAGGAAAGCACCACTCCGGCTCCTCTCTCAGAAGTATTAGAACTAGCCTGGTGGACTCCTTCTTCTAAGCTCCCAGGTTCTGGTAACCTACATTTTCCCTTTTGCTCTCTGATCCAGTGCTGGTGTTCTTGCCCACAGTTCCCTTTGCTATTTAAAGTCATCCAGAACCTATGTAAGAAGACTTTCAATTTGAAATATCCAATATAGTTTCTATTTTCTTGACTATACCCTAAAAATACATAGCCATTGCAGGGTTTTGAGGTCTGGAATAATTTGCTTTGCATTTTTTAAAATTTAAATTTATTTATTTTAGTTGGAGGCTAATTACTTTACAATATTGTATTGGTTTTGCCATACATCAACATGAATCCGCCACGGGTGTACACGTGTTCCTCATCCTGAACACCCCTCCCACCCCCCTCCCTGTACCATCCCTCTGGCTGCTGACATTAGAGACCTCTTAGTAGAAATAGAGAGCTTGGACCTGAGAGTGAAGAAATGTTAAATTCTGCATGTATATTGAAGGTATTAGTAATGAGATTGTAGATAGACCATGTATGAGTTTTGAGGAAAAGTTTGAATTATTATCTAAAAGAGTAGGATACTGAATAGGGTAGGGAAATCTAGTGTTAACATTGGACTTCCCTGGTGGTGCAGAAGGTAAAGCATCTGCCTGCAATGTGGAGAGCTGGGTTCGATCCCTGGATCGGGAAAAATCCCCTGGAGAAAGAAATGGCACCCCACTCCAGTCCTCTTGCCTGGAAAATTCCATGGATGGAGGAACCTGCTAGGCTATACAGTCCATGGGATCACAAAGAGTTGTACATGTGTTAATGTTAGATGACAAGGTTAGCGATCATGAATTTAAAAGTGAAATCTGTTGGTGTAGCTGCATGTTTTCTACAGGCACGTTTCTATAGCGATTTGAACACAATGCTAGCTGCTGTGACAGATTAACCATCAAATCTTAGTGCCTAACACAGTAGAAATTTATATATTAGTAACCTGAAGTCTTGTTGGTAGTGGGACATAGCAGTAGAGGTGAAATCCAAGGGTATACATCTGTATCTTTCAGTGCTCCTGGTGAATAGAATCTCAACACAGGTTTTCCAAGATTATCTTGGACTTTGATACACAGCTAGAAAGTTAGAGAATGAAGACAATGGAAGATCTCAAAATTTTACATATATGCTAGTCTTAGAATTGATATGGATCATTTCTACTCACATTTATTGGCTAAAATTCAAACCCATAGTTACACTTTAAATCAGCAAAGACTGAGAATATTGTCTAGCTTTGTGCTGGGGGGAAGGAAAACAGGTTTGGTGAATTGTTAGCCAGTTTCTTTGAAAGGGAAAGACCTGACCTATCAAAGTAAGCAGAGACTAAACAAAGAGTTTAATTGGGGTTGTCATTTTGCAACAGTACCACGAAAGTGAAGGAAGATCAAAGGAATTCAGAATGTATATGAGGAATGATTATGACTGACCATGAATTTAAACTGGATAAGGAGAAAGGGCACAAAGGGAGAGCAAAGATGTGAGAGTTGATGTGCTGATGTGCCAGAATGGTGAAAGGATTATTAGAGTTGCCATGATAGGAAGTGCTGGTTGGAGAATATGATGAAATGAAAATTGAAATGAAAATTATGGTTGTACTTCAGTGCCATTTGCAAAGATAAGAGCAGGATCCTGAAATTAAATATTTGAGATAGGGGGCAAAAAAGATCTTTGAGCAAGAGTTAAGGAATTCAGTCACTATATTGACGGGTGATCTACATAGATATTGGAATGTTAAAGAGTAACAATGAGTCAGGTACTGAAATATTTTAAGGAATGAGGAAATGTGAAAATAAAAGCAGTGGATGATTTGGAAAGCTATTTAGAGGGTAAAAAGATAAGACCTGATGATTGGCTACTGGCAATGGAGTTTAAATAGGTGTCAAGATTCAATCTCAAGTTTCTCACTTGTGCAAGTGAATGAATAATCTAGCCATCTATATTAAAGAAACATTTTATAATAAATATCTTTAGGAGATAAGAGTTTAGTTTTAGATATATACAGTTCAAAATTTTTCTCTCTCAGATATACAAATGGGCATTATGAGGTGATTGTTTGAAATCTAAGGTTCTCAGAGAAAAAAACAGATATGAAATGCATATTTGAGACTCATAAGAAAATAAGCAGTATTTAAAACCGTGTATTGTTAATATCTGGAGAAGGCAATGGCAACCCACTCCAGTATTCTTGCCTGGAAAATCCCATGGATGGAGGAGCCTGGTAGGCTGCAGTCCATGGGGTCGCTAAGCATCGGACACGACTAAGCGACTTCACTTTCACTTTTCACTTTCATGCATTGGAGAAGGAAATGGCAACTCACTCCAGTGTTCTTGCCTGGAAAATCCCAGGGATGAGGGAGCCTCTTGGGCTGCTGTCTATGGCATTCCACAGAGTCGGAAACGACTGAAGAAACTTAGCAGCACTGTTAACATCATCTGGAGAACTATTAGGAAACAGAACTGAGCCTTGAAACATATAGAAAAAAAGCACAAAGAGAGCAATTTTATTTGTTCAGCCTACCATATATTAATTCAGGAATAAGTACTCTCA
>SJYX01003272.1:0-40150 GCA_006410675.1 Oreotragus oreotragus
AAAAAAAAAAAAAAAAAATCTTAAAGTTCTTTTGGGGAAATGTCTGATTTCACCAAGTTTTATGAGAAGAAACTGCATTCTCTTTTTATCTCCCTCTCCAGTGCCCAGAATTCCAAAGAGAAAGGACCCAGTCAAACCTTACCTTTTTTCCCCTCCCCCAGAACTTAGGGATAGCAGCTGCCAAGTGGAACCACTGCCCGATCTCTTCCCAAAGGATGTGAGAAGCATCAGGGCTGAACTAATTCAAGGTAGGCAATGGGCCCTTCCTGAAGAATCATTTTGCCACTCTAGGACCTTTTTTACCTTCAAAAGATGCTTGTCTCCCCCATTCTGAGCCCAGCTCTCAAACATTCTGTTCTAAAGCTATCGATCCCCAAGAGGCTTTCTGGAAAACTTTTTTTTTTTTCTAAAAAAAAAAAAAAAAATCTTAAAGTTCTTTTGGGGAAATGTCTGATTTCACCAAGTTTTATGAGAAGAAACTGCATTCTCTTTTTATCTCCCTCTCCAGTGCCCAGAATTCCAAAGAGAAAGGACCCAGTCAAACCTTACCTTTTTTCCCCTCCCCCAGAACTTAGGGATAGCAGCTGCCAAGTGGAACCACTGCCCGATCTCTTCCCAAAGGATGTGAGAAGCATCAGGGCTGAACTAATTCAAGGTAGGCAATGGGCCCTTCCTGAAGAATCATTTTGCCACTCTAGGACCTTTTTTACCTTCAAAAGATGCTTGTCTCCCCCATTCCTAGCCCAGCTCTCAAACATTCTGTTCTAAAGCTATCGATCCCCAAGAGGCTTTCTGGAAAACTTTTTTTTTTTTCTTTTCTGGCCACACTGCGTGCAGGGATGTCAGTTCCCCGACCAGGGATGGAAACTGTGTCCCTGTAGTGGAAGTGTGCAGTCCTGACCACTGAACCATCGGGGAGGTCCCTGAAAACCCATTTTAAAATTAACTGTTATGGAAACTTCCCTGGTGGTCCAGCAGTTAAGACTCTGTGTGTTTCCAATGCAGGGGGCGTGGGTTCAGTCTCTTGTTGGGGAACTAAGATCGCATGTGCTTTGCCACATAAATAAATAATCAGCTGCTGTTTAAAAAGATAAACTCTTAGGAACTAAGGCATAGCAACATAAATCAAAGAGATGGGGTGAAGAAAGAGGAAGCAGATCTCAGGCCCCTCTGTGTTAGAGGAAACAACTTAGGAGCATCTCTCTGCACTTACTACAGTCACCACTGTCTTCAGGGGACCCGTGGCGGGAACGAGGAAAGGCAAGGCTTATATGTTTAGTACCGTAGACACATGCTGAGGAAGACCTGATGGAAAAAGAGGAGAAAGTACAGCAGTGGGCCGTGAATGGAAGTGGGTTGGCGGGGCACCATCCAGATTAAGAACTGGCCTCATTTTCCTCTCTTGTTTTTCTCTTTTCAGAAGCTCAGGCAGAAGCCAAAAGGCCCATGTTCATTCAAAACCAGACTGTGGCTACCTTGCAGTGTCTTGGTTCTGGGAGCAAAGTGAAAGTTAACCTTGTACATTCAGAAAAAAGGCAAAAGGTCAAGCACATTCTGAAGAACCTGAGAGTCATGACTGTTCCCTGCAGAAACAGCACGGCCCCCCCAAGCTGTCACCTAAGCCCCGCATCCAAGGTTCAGGCTGGTTTCCTTGTGACAGGCAAAGGTAAGATTGGAAGTTGAGATGGAGGTAGGCACTCACTTTTAATTGACATCCTTGGAGGCAGGTGGAGCTTGAAAGTGAAAGTGTTAGTCACTCAGTTGTGTCTGACTCTTTGTGACCCATGGGCTATAGCTGCCAGGTTCCTCTGTCCATGGAATTCTCCAGGCAAGAACATTGGACTGGGTTGCCATTTTCTTCTCCAAGGGATCTTCCCAACGCAGGGATTGAACCTGGGTCTCCTTCATTGCAGATTCTTTACCATCTGAGCTCCAGAGAAGCCCCTAAGTGGAGCTAAAGCCTCAAGGACATGGATTAGCCTCTTCTTTAGGCAAATCTATGTAAATCTTTTAAATGTAATTTTAGGGCATGGATTAAGCTCTTTGGCATTTGATTAGTATTAACTGAGTCCTGCCGTCTGTTCACCCCATGTAACACTGTGGGATACAAGAGAAGAGACATCAAACAAGTGTTTATTCTGATATTATCACCTTTGAAAAATTACTTAATTTCTCCAATGTTCAGTTTCCATAGCTACAAATGAGAGATTTGACTAGATGGTCTAATTTCTAGGTATGTAAGTCCCACAGCAATATGTAAGGCCTCTTAAATAGCCTTTTCAAGCTGTTAATATTATTGCAGAATAATCTCTAAGATTGCCATTTAAATATAATGTACCTAATGCTTCCTATTTAAAACAAATTATTTTGTAATAAAGGAAAGCATCATCTCCTAAGTTATCCATTTCATCAATTTGGATTTTTACAGAGCTTCTTTAGAAGTGAGGGAATTCTTGCTCAAATATCCTTAACCAAAGAAAAGCTAATGTTGCGATTCCATCAGCACTGGGAATGGAGTGTTTTGTGTTTACACACGTGCTCCACCTTAATGCCCAGTTACCTAGCAGAGGAGGCCTAAAAGAGAGGAGATGCCCACAGGGATGACATTAGCTTAGCACTCTGTTTGTTTGTTTTTGGCTGCGCTGGGTTTTTGTTGCTGCTTGCAGTCTTTCTCTAGTTGCAGTGAGCGGGGGCTGCTCTCCAGCTGCTGTGTGCGGGCCTCTCATTACAGCACCTTCTTCTGTTGTGCCACAGGCTCTAGAGTGCAGGCTCAGTAGTTGCGGTGCAAGGGGTTAGTTACGCCCCGCGGCCTGTGGAATCTTCCCGGACCGAGGACTGAATCCTTGTCCCCTTCGCTGGAAGGTGGATTCCTAACCACTGGGCCGCTAGGGATAAGGAAGTCCTGGACGTTAATTCACAAGCTGGGAAGAACTGGAAATACACTGACCGATGAAGCCGATTAAGTACATTTTGAAACAGTGTCTGCCAGGAGGTAGAAGAAAAGCCACACTGAAATCCCATGATCCCTGCGGCTAGTAGGCACAGCTCTTCTATGCAGAGCGAGGATCTCTAGGTTTTGGCTCCGCTCTCTGTTTTCAAATGTTGGCTGCTGTTTATTTATGTTTTGGCCACACTACACTGCTTGTGGGATTGTAGTTCCCTGACCTGGGATCGAACCCTGGGCCCTCAGCAATGAAAGCACACAACCCTAGTCACTGGACAGCCAGGGAATTCCCCTTTCCTCCTCTTTCAATCATAACATCACTCAGTTTGAAAGGTACTTTTCACAGCTGCTTTCTCGTTTTTGTTACCTATCTTCACATCACTCCCGTGACACAGACCAAGAATGATTTTTGCTCTAACCACCCTAAGGAAACGAAAACTCAGAGAACTTCTGTTACTTGTCCAAAGTGAGATTTGTTTACCTTCATCTCATCTGACCCGGAAACACATCAGTTATCACGTCACAGAACTGCCTGGCACTATGATGGAAAAAACTTCTATGCAATTCTCTCGTTTTGCCTTTTGAGCCTGTTGGCGCTTTGTCTCCGCTTCTCTTTGCCAACAGTCTTCCTGATTAAATAATAGGACTAATTCCCCTGCAATTCATGTACAGTACGTGGTACTGTGCTCACTGCTCTCTGAAGTAAAGAACTGTCATTTCACACCGACTCAAGACCTGGGAGAATAGTTCAGAAAAGTCAACTAGGACGTACAGACCTTAATTTCATAGGCAATGACAGGAGACCATTAAAAATAGAACAAGAACCACTGTCCGGATTGGGTTAGATCAATTCTGGAGGCATATGAAGGTGGCTCTAGCCCACAGCCAGCACCCATCCGTGTTCCGTCTTTTCCACGGCTGTCTGAGTCACTGCCATCTCTCACTTGGATTCTGCAAGAGCCTCTCAGCAGGTTGCTCTGCTTCTATCAGGCTCCCTCTGCTGTCCATTTCCAACTCAGCAGGCCACTGATTCTTTAAAAACAAAGCCATCCATCCGGTCACTTCTCTGCAAAAAGACATTTTGCAATGGATCACCATTCCAAGCAGAACGAAAACTGAAGTCCTCAAGCTGGCCTGCGAGGCCCAGTGACGTGAATCCATTTGCTTCGGAAACTGCTTCATCCCCTACGACTGTCACCGTGCTCACTCCACTCCAGTCTCACGGGCTTACGCGCTCTTGCTCTAAAACAGGACACACTCTGGCCTGGGCCTGTAACTGTTTCCTCTGCCTAAGTTCCCCGGCATCTGTGTGGCTAGTCCTCTCACCTCCTTCACATCTTTGTTCAGTCCTCATCTTCTCAATGAAACTCCTGTAGGTTGCCCAACCACTGCCCACCTGCCGACGCTGCACTCTATTTTGTTTCTTTCCAGAGCACGCATCCCCTTCTAACCAACAACATAGAACTCACTATACTTACTGTCCTCTGCTTCTCCATGTCCTCCCTTGGCCCTCCTTTCTCTTTGCTAGCTCCCATGCTGGAGTGTGTTCAGCTGCTATGTCCACAGTATGGAAGCAGACCCTGGCACAGCTAGATCTTCATTTGTTTAACGGTTATTGATTTGGCTGCACCAGGTCTTAGTTGCGGCACTCAAGATCTTTGTTGCATCACGGCGCCCAGACTCTCGTCGCACCCAAATGGGCTTAGTGGCTGTGCAGCACGTGGGATCTTAGTTTCCCAACCAGGGATCAAACCCACATCCCCCTGTATTGCAAGATGGATTCTGAACCACTGGACTACCAGGGAAGTCCCTAGATCTTCATTTTTAAATACATGCTAAAAGAATGAAATTGAGGGGTGCGTGAAGCTGAGTGGTCTCCCCTCCTTCCAGTTCCACCTTTCTCCAATTCTCTTTCAAAGTCATTGACTTAGACTTCACTCACTAGACAGACCTGCCACAAACTGTACTACTTCAGTTCTTCCTTGGACTTTGAAGCCATCTTTTTTAAAGAAGGGACTTTCAACAGTGCTATACCTTCCCATCCTTATTACGGCTGTATGAGTGATAAGCCAAGAAAACATGGTCCACTCCTTCATTCTGATCCTATGTTAGTCAAAAGCATCAGGGGATTTAATCCATATCTCTTATTACTATATCCTCACTCATTCTTTCATGTTATCAAGGCCCACGCCTTAAACCTATGGACGGATCAACAGAGCCACAGTTAGAAGTTTTATATCAGCTGGGTAAACTCAGGGTTTTGTCAGGCGAAACCAAAGGGAGGATAAAGTTTTCTCAGTTGTCCCTTCATTGTTTCTTTCTTGTTTTACAGCTTTTTTACCAGGGGTCTCTCAGTGTAAGGCCTATCCAGTGATGGGGGCTTCATCAGAGACTTATCCCTCCACTACTACCTCCATAACTCCTGGGAAAAAAGGAGAGAAAACTACAAAGATTGATGGTTTTTCTAGTCCTCTGAATCAAGGTACAGAATGTGTAGAGGTTGAGACAAGAACAGACAGAAAAATTCTCAGCCCAGCACTAGCCTGGGTCTCCTAGAATTTTCCTGGAAGTAGAGAAGCTACATACAGTTTGCATGAGAACATCACTCCATTTCTTATGGAAAAAATAAAAAAATCAGCTTCTCTGTAAAGAAGGTTCCAGAAATGTCTGTGGTTTGATACTTTTAATAATCCTTCACCTCCACACAAGTGAGCTCACCTTGTTGCCAGATTTGGCGACAACATACGGGGGGTTTTGGTGTGGTCGGTAAGATCCAATGTGTGAACAGAGAGACAATGTTTAAACTCTAATCAATCATTACAGTGATGATAGCAACTAAGAGGCATGTTTTTATCTGTTTTAACCAACAGCCCTCCCTAAATTGGCCAGGACTCAAATTCTGTAGGATTCCAGTTGGGTTACTTCCCAGTTCCAACAGGAGAAATGTAAATATGAGATTAATAATAACAAGATGCTTATGAGCCATTTGGCCCCAAATTTGACTTATGACCCCAAAACAATGGCAATTTACTGAAAGTCACTCAGTTGCGTCCCAATCTTTGTGACCCTATGAATTCTCTAGGCCAGAATACTGGAGTAGGTAGCCTATCCCTTCTCCAGGGGATCTTCCCAACCCAGGAATAGTACTGGGGTCTCCTGCATGGCAACTTGGGTCTCTTTACCAACTGAGCTATCGGGGCCCTATTCCTACCATGCCCCACTAAATTGAAAGGAAGATAGAAAAGTTGATTTGCTAACCCCATGTGATATGTGTGTTAGGGTACAAGGGCAGAGATCCTGAGAGGGCTGCTAGAGACAGACTCCCTTGTATAGCTTTGCTTCCCATGAAAGCAGTGCAAGAATCAGTCCTCCCAGCAAGCTCACTACTGGGCACATACCGTGATAAACCATAATTCAAAAAGACATATGTACCTCAATGTTCATAGCAGCACTGTTTACAATAGCTAGGGCATGGAAGCAACCTAGATGTCCATCAACGGATGAATGGAAATAAAGAAGTTGTAGTACATAAATACAATGGAATATTACTCAGCCGTAGAAAGGAAGGAATTAGAGTCAGTTGTAGTGAGGCGGATGAACCTAGACCTGTTACACAGAGTGAAGCAAGTCAGAAAGAGAAAAACAAATGTCATATATTAATACAAATATTATGGACTCTAGAAAAATGGTACTGATGAACCTGTTTGTAGGGCAGGAATAGAGACACAGAGAATGGACTTGTGGACACAGCAGAGGAAGGAGGGGTGGGGGATGAACTGGGGGCATAGCATTCACATATATACATTACCACGTATAAAACTGACACCTAGTGGGAAGCTGCCGTATAACACAGGAGCTCAGCCTGGTGCTCTGTGACGACCTAGAGAGGTGGGGTGAGGAGGGCAGGAGGGAGGTAGAAGAGGGTGGGGATGTGTGTGTGTGTGTGTGTGTGTGTGTATAGCTGATTCATGTTGTTGCACAGCAGAACCCAACACAACATTTGTAAAGCAATTATCTTGCAATTGAAAATTTTAAAAAAGAATCAATCCTACTTGATCATGGAAAAATTCCAAATCCTAGTAAAGGTGACTCTGGGAAGACACTGCAAAGGAGGTGAGGGCAGAGGCCATGATGCCTACCCCACTCCTGACTCTGAGTCTGAAATGGAAATTCAGTTTCTGCCTCTGAATCAGGCGGGGCCCCTCTTGGTCTCGTGAACCAGGAGTTCTGCAAGTCAAAGGGTCAATCTCTTCCTTCTCTTCAGATCTCACTTCTCCCTGTCCACTCCTCTCTGTCCTTTCAGACACAGATGAGAACCTAGAGAAGAGGAAGAAATGGAGCATTGTGGTCAAGGTTCTGATTGCAGTCACCTTGTTTGGCAGTGGAATCGCCATTACTGTGTTCGTCATTTTTGAAGTCCCGTGCCCTGTGAGTTTGCTGATGTACTGGGTCCTTGGACTTGATCTATACAGACCTCCTTCTGTCCTGGAGGCAGGCAGGCATAATGAGAAAAGCACAGACTCTGGCGTGTGGACACAGCTGGCACTCAACACCCACCAGCTGAGTGGCTTGAAGAAAGCTATTTGCCTTCTCCAACCTCAGTTGCCTCATCTTTAAAATGGGACTAACGATATTTGCCTCTTATGGTGGTTAAGAAGTTTCAGTGAGATTCTGGGAGAAAGGTTCTGGCATATAGGTTGCTGTTTAGCCGTGTCTGACTCTTTTGCAACCCTACGGATTGTAGCCCACCAGGCTCCTCTGTCCATGGAATTCTCCAGACAAAAATACTGGAGTGGGTTGTCTTGTCCTTCTACAGGGGATCTTCCCAACCCAGGGACTAAACCTGAATCTCCTGCTTGACAGGTGGATTCTTTACCTGAGCTACCTGGGAAGCCCTCTGGCATATAGGAGGTGCTTACTAAATGCAAATTCCTTTCCTCTGTTGTACTTGGACATTCTCTAGGGAGGATACAGCCAATAGGAATGAATATTTGCTTTTCTTTAGAAGGGGTGATTTTTGGTAATTCTCTGGTGGTCTAATGGTTAGGACTCTGCCCTTTCACTGCCAGGGGCTGGATTTGATCCTTGGTTGAGAGAGAGAGACGATTTTCTTTAAATCGTCTGACGTGAGGTTTGGAAGATAATCAGATGCATACCAGTCACCTGAAGTTAATACCAGTCATTTTCCCCCTTCAGAGTCGATGTCAACGAGTCAGAGAGCTATGCCAGTGCCAGCGGTTGTGGAGAAGGCCAAGGAAGGAAGACCAGCAACCTGGGACAGCTGAATCCCAGCCTGACACTCAGCCCAAAAAGGAAAGTGTTTTCTGTATGGCTACTGTCATTTGCCTGGAGAAAATGGGGTTCATGTATAAATTCTAGGAGACAGGGAGCTGCTTTAGTTGTGAAGCAAATGTGGGTAATTCTTTATGTGTCAGGAAATGGGCAGGTACAATATTGCTATAATGCAGTAGAGTACTTATGGAAAATACCTACTTCTGGGGATCAGATATAATGAATCAGGGTGGCTAGAGTGGGACCAGGAGTCTTACGATAGACTTTTTAGTAGAGGTAGATTTACTGTGAAATTAATGACGCTTAAATTCAGGACCCATAGGACCTGCACACAGGCCTTGTATCCAATTTTGTACTTTTTATATTTGTGCTCTTTTTATTAAAAAAAAAAAATGGTTCCTGACATTGTAAGAGCTACAGAGCCCACAATTTATGTCTCCAAAGGCTGGATGCAGCTTCTGAATATAAGAAATTGATGGGCGCCCTCTCTACATCTACAAAAACACACTGAAGCAAAGAGATGAGGTCTCCAATACTTTTTACATTAAAGAAGGTGGCTGTTTTTTTAGAATTATAGCACTGAGAATGAGTCTCAAAGATTATCTAGTCCAGGATGGGACACATGCTACCGCTCTTTTAATTCCATGTTAACTGAAAATATCAATAATCGAGGGACCTCCCTGGTGGCCCAGTGGTTGGGATTCTGAGCTGCCAGTTCAGGGAGGGGTGTGAGTTCGATCCCTGGTCAAGGAACTAAGACCCAACATGCCACGCAGCACACCCAAAAAATAAATAAAATAACAATAATAAAATAATTTTAAAAGAAATACTTAAAAAATAATAATCTACCAGAGTACAATAAGAAGATGAATATGTTCCAGAAGTCTAACGCACAGCACTGTGATTCCAGTCCCAATACTGCAATACTGTATTACATACTTCAAAACTGCTAACAAACTAGACCTTGTACATTCCCACCACAAAAAAGAAATGATAAATATATGATGTAATGGAGTGTGAGCTAAAGCTACTGTGGTAATCACGCTGTAATTTATAAATGGATCAGATCAAAATGTTGCACACTTAAAGGTACACAATGTTATATGAAAATTATATCTCAATTTTAAAAAATCAAGCATGGCACTCTTTCCACCCAGGTATGGCATCAGAATCTTTCTTACCACAGTACTTTTAGGTAACATATTTGTCATTTTTACCATTTTCTATAATCCTGTTTCTGCTAATATTAGATGATGTGCCCTCGGAATTAGTATAATTCTATAGTTTGGTGTATTTTTAGTTCTATAATTACATTATTATTTCTACTGAACACTGAAAGAAACAGGGCAGAAGAGGACTAAAAAGTCTAGCCCAGAGTTAAAAGTAACCATGTAACAGCAACTCTGACTGAATTTCTCCAATGAACAAAATAAACTTATTAAATGATGAATGAATTTGAAAAAAGCGATTTTTTACACACTGCCTCATCTGAACCTCATAAAAGTCCTGAGAGGTAGCTAGGATGGGTATCTACATCTTATTGATACTTAAACTAATGCTCAGAGAAGTTATGTGACTTTCCCATGGTCACACAGCTAGGAGAAACAGAACTAAATTCAGAACTAAAATTAATTCCTGTACTTAATTTACTAGCTTATTCACCTCTTCCACAAAATTTTACTAAAAAGCTTCTATGTGTCAAGTTCCCTCTGTTCAAGAGGTTTACAGTCTATGTTCTACCACAGTTAAGAATTTAGAAAATACATACAAAATCAGATGGGGAATGGATCAGGTATAATGAGACTGTAATGGGATTAGTAAAAAATATTTGGTCCATGGACTTCCCTGGTGGTCTAGTGGTAAAGAATCCACCTGCCAATGCAGGGGGCATGGGTTCAATCCTTGGTCCAGGAAATTTCCACTTGCCACGGGGCAACTGAACCTGTGCACAACTTCTGGGCCTGTGCTCCAGGGCCCGTGCTCCACAAGAGAAGCCTGTGCTCTGCGACTAGGAAAAGGCCGTGCACAGCAGTGAAGACCCAGTGCGGCCAAAAATAAACTTTAAAACAAATTAAACAATAAAAATAAATATTTTTAATTGTGAAAAAATAAATATCTGGGTCTACATTGCCCCAGATCTCTGTAGTGGTGGTTTGGTCATTTTGACTCAGGTCTCTGCCCCTTCTCAGACACAGTGAGATTGTTCGGGCTGGATTCCAGGAATGAAGTAGAATTTCTGTGCATCTGGGATTCAAAATAGCTGCACATCCAGGGCCCTTTCCACTCAAGGCAAATAGGTCAAGCAAAGGGTGGCTGGCCTGTTTGCTAGGAGGTTATAGGTTCCAACAAACTAGCTTCTCTTACATAAGTGGACCTTGCTGATACTTTCTCAGTGTAAGCACAATAACTTTTCCTGAGATTAATGGGTGACAAAGAGGCAAAATGATGTGTCCTTGGAATTTTATGGGGTTCTGTACTAAGCCATCTCTTTATTGGTCCATAAAGAAATACCTATTTGTGTCCTTTATTTTACATATTTGCTTTCAATCCACAGGTTGGCCAAGATGCTCCCAATTCATCAAGTCCCAAGAAAGCTGTAGAGATCACCGTGGTCCACCAGACATACTTCTGAAAAGTTCTGCTCTGCCTCACACATTGGAAGAAGGATGGCACACTGTCTTCTCCCTACTATTAATCAATATGGGCAGATTCCTGCCAATTTTACCCTCGTATCTTCAGCAGGAACATTACGATCAGACAGTAATGCCAGGTCAGTGAGGAGAAAGCCTGGACTTACAGTCAGAGTTACTCTAATATCTTTACTACTGACTCAGCCACAAGCCTTTGAAATTCACTTAGAACTCAAACAAAAAATGGATATTTTTTTCATCTCATCAAATGAAAACAAAGGTCTTCCCTCTAAGCGCTATATGAATGGACACATCACTCTCTTTGACAAAAGGTTTAAACACAGTCTCCGAGGAACTGAGCAAAGCAGCCCTTGATGTGGCACACTGCCTCGCAGCTGACCTCTTGCACTGGCTCTCAGCCAGCTGAGGGTGGGGCTCCTGTTTTCCCGCTGGCATTCACCGGGCTTTAAACCTCTGCCCCAGCTCTCCACACACTGGGGAAGGGAACGTGACCCTGAGCATTCCAAAGGGCCTCCTCGTGACTCATCCCCAAGGGCATACAAATAGGATCCAGACAAGATCTCTTGATAATGCAGAATTCCTGACCTGGAAGTATACTCTACCACCACAGTGAGCTGCAGACATTCACAAGCAATCCAGAGCAACGCAATTATGATGTTCTTTCTCACACAGGCATGACTCAGAGTCAAGCCTGACCTCACTCAGAGTTTAGTGAGAAAGTGAAAAGGCTGATTAAAAAAAAAACACTTATGCAACATTTATTGTATTTCTTACCTGTCGTATCTTCCTTTCCCTTACTTCAGCTAAGAGGTAGTCCAAGAAAGGCTCAGTTTATATGGAACTTCCCTGGTGGTCCAGTGGTTAGGAATACACCTTCCAATGCAGGGAATGCCGGTTCGATTCTTGGTTGAGGAACTAAGATTCCACATGCCTTGGGGCAACTAAGCCTGAGTCCCAAAACCAGAGAGCCCGCTACACCACAACTACTGAGGCTGAGCTCTGGAGCCCACAAGCCACAGCTTGAGACAAGTTGTGCACCATGCCAAAGAGCATGTGTGCCTCAGTGTAGCCAAAATAAAAAGGCTCAGTGTATAGAATTTACTATGAAATTAGATGTTCACTTACACATTGTAATTTAATTATTCATGAAACTCACAACTGTGGGTTACAGTGCATATGAGTTTTGACAATGAAACGCAACATAAACAATCTATTTTGTATGGCAAAAATTTACTTTACCATTAAAAATTGTTTTATTCAAGAGATTTTTCTAAAAAACTGTCACCTAACATATCGATACTTTCAATGTTAAGATAACTGTGTATTACCTAACAATGAATTTTTGCAACAACTAATCTTACAAATTCAAAATTACAAAACTCAAATTCGTGCTCTAAAAACTGCATTTTGGGAAATGCTTTTTTTATGATGGAATGAGACAGCTGACCTTAAAACAGAGCTTAGGTGAAAAGAGGACTGGCAGAGGGATAAGAAGGGTGTTGTCCTGCTTCTTTTCCTTTTTACTATTTTTAAAATGTTTTTTTGAGTTTTCTTTTTTGGCTGCACTGGGCAGTGTATGGGATCTTAGTTCCCCAACCAGAGACTGAACCCATGCATGCAGCAGTGGAAGCATGGAGTCAACCACAGGACCACCAGGGAAGTCCCCTACTATTTATTTTTTTGTCCTGCTTCTTTTCAAGAGTCTGAAACCATTCCATTTCATTTTGGTGAAATGTACCTGCACCTAAGTAAATTGTGTGATTAAAGTTTTATTAAAGTATAAAGGAGATAGAGAAAGCTTCTGATATAGACATCAGAAGGGGGTGGAAAGACGCTTGCTAGTGTAGCAATGGAGTTATATACTCTCCAATGAATCCAGAGAATGTCTGGAAGTTGTAAATCCCTGGTGGCTGCCTGCAATGTGGGAGACCTGGGTTCGATCCCTGGGTCCAGAAGATCCCCTGGAGGAAGAAATGGCGACCCACTCCAGCATTCTTGCCTGGAAAATCCCATGGACAGAGGAACCTGATAGTCTACAGTCCATGGGGTCGCAAAGAGTCAGACACAACTGAGTGATTTCACTTTCACTCCCATAATTTACATTTTAAGATAACAGAATTAGCCAGGTTTAATCCAGAGACTGTCCTTAGGCAGGATACATTATTGATATATAATCCTAAGGAATGCAGAGGGAAAAAAAAAAGTTTGTCCTTTCTTCCTCCTTGAGAATTCCAGACCCCTCTCTCCTTGGGGACTCCTAGATTTATCAACTTGCCTAGGAAATGACTCTCTCAATCTGATACTCGAGCTGAGCCTTGAAGAGATGGAATCAAGCATGGAAGACGCTAGTTTTCAAGAAGCCCTAGAGATCCTGTGCTTGTGTGCTCAGTCATGTCTGATTCTTTGTGACTCTTTGGATTGTAGCCCACCAGGCTCCTCTGTCCATGGGGATTCTCCAGGCATGAATACTGGAGTGAAAAATAAAAAAAAGAATACTGGAAGAAATACATTTTCTCCTCCAGGGGATCTTCCCGACCCAGGGTTGAACCTGCAATCCCCTGTGCCTCCAGCATTGCGGGCAGATTATTTACCACTGAGCCATCTGGGGAAGCCCAGAGATCGTGCGGGTGCCCTAAAGTTCCATAGAGCATTCTCTGAAAATACGCTGGGCGGAGAGGACAGGGCACAGGGGCTGGCACTGGAATAGATGAGCATTGCCCTCCACTGGTGCACAACATCACCTCTGGTTTATCCTGCCATCTGTGGCTCAGTCTAACGAGGAAATAGCGACTGGGGTGCGGCGGGGGAGAAGAAGCCTGCTCCTTCCCAAGACCACTGGGGAGAATGATCAAAAGCTTTCCATACTTCATGCTTTTGGTCGAGGACTGATGCCTACAGTCATCTCCACCTTCCCAGGCTTATCCACCAGAGAAAGTGCTTTCATCCAGAAACAGGCAATAAAACTTGCAGCAAAGTCTATATTCATTAGCTCCTCTGCCAGAATATAATGTAGGCAATGTGTATAGTGACTTTTCTTTATAGAGATTCACCAAAGGAATCAAAACTGTTTACACTGCTCTGGAGACTTGTTTCCCCAGACAAAGAAAGGTCCCTCTGAGGATTTTCTGACTGCCTAATAAGTTACAAATTTTCAATCTCCTATTTTCTTACCACTGGGAATCTTTGAAAACCAAAAGATAGGGGAGAAAGAGGAAGGGAAGGGAGAATGCCCAGGCGGACTTTGGGATGTGACCTGTATTCTGCAGATCACTTCACAGCGGGGCACAATTCTTCCTGTCACCACGACAGGCTTAGCTATAAACTCAACTTGATAAAATGCCATTTCTATGGGGAGCCAATTACTCCTCTGGAAGTGACTATTACTACCATATTTTCAGTTAGCACAAGTATTACGTTGTGTTTTTTTCAAGTCATAGGCTAGACAGGCCTTAAAGTCATTCCACCTTTTTTAAGAATCTGAGTCATCCCAATTTTTTTGTTTGTTTTGTTTTTACTTTTTGGCTGTGCTGGGTCTTAGGTGAAGCACGTGGCCTCTTTAGCTGTGGCATGTGGGATCTAGTTCCCTGACTGGGGATCAAACCTGGGCCTCTTGGACTGGGAATGCAGAGTCAGCCACTAGACCGCCGGGGAAATCCCTCAGTACTTTTTGATAGGCCTAATGATGGCAGTTGCTTCGGGTAGAGAAAACACATTCACAGACATCTCCAATTTAACTTTTGTTGCCACTGCTAAAGGATGTTAAGTAAATAGCTATATTTCTGCACGTGTGCATGACTTTATTCAAATAAGCACTTAAAATATAAAATTTGGTTTTTCCATTTTTTCATTTATAAAGATATACCTGTGATTTCAAAAATCAGTGACCTAGGAATCTTTGGGCCTCTGACAGGCCTGAGCAGGCCACTAGCACCCCTCCTTCTCTGCACCCCTAGGCTAGTCCAAGGGGTTACTAATCAGAGAGGGACGCAGGGGGGTTCTAGCCCTGTACATTTCCCCCCACCCCAAGTCCATCCTCTTACCCTGGAAACTTCTTAAGCACAGTCCAGTAGATTCTGATCTAAAGCACTTTTCTTACATCATGCCCCAAACTAGCCCTTTTCCAGGACTTCCCTGGTGGTTCAGTGGCTTGGTGAAGGCTCTGAGATGCCACTGTAAGGGGCATGGGCTCAACCCCTGGATGGGGAACTAAGATCCCACATGCCGCACAGCGTGGTGCCCCCAAAATAATCTGTTTTTTTTTTAAAAAATCTACAAAACTAGCCACTTTCTAAGGAAGAGTTGCTATTAATATATGTAGCTTTTTTCTTGGCCACACCAGGTGGATGGGTCCCCAACCAGGCATGGAACCATGTCTCCTGCAGTGGAAGCGCTGAGTGTTAACCACTGAACCGCCAGAGCACGCCCTGCCATGTGGACTCACGACTAATGGCCAGAAACCCTTCTTTGTTTTGACTTGTTCAGGTCGATGGTCTTATGGTTCCTCCTCCCCTTCCTCCCCGAAACTCCTCTCCCGCCTCCGCCCTTCCCCTGCATTCTCAGAGAGGATTCCTTTCCGAGTTCACACCACGGCCCTCATGCTGCGTTGGGCCGCTCTTTATCCTTTGATACATACTTCCCAGTTCGTCTGTTTGAAGCCCATTGTGTTTGTATTAACTTGTTGCTGTTAGTCACTACGTGTCGTGTCCGACTCTTCTGCAACCCTAAGCGCTGTAGCCTGCCAGGCTTCTCTGCCCATGGGGTTTCCCAGGAAAGAATCCTGGAGTGGGTAGCCATTTCCTTCTCCAGGGGACCTTCTCCACCCAGGGATGGAACCCGCATCTCCTGCATTGCCAGGAGGACTCTTTACCACTGAGCCACCTGGGAAACCTCGTGTTAACTTGTATGTCTCCGTATGACCTGCTGCTTATTGACAAAGCACCATGATCACAGCAGACATTCAAAGAAAATTGTTGACAATGCCACATCACTAAATGGATAGCTGAGGGTAGCATAACTGGCTTTTTATTAACAGAAGAAAGTGAGGTAACCTTTACTCTTACATCAAAGTTGCTATTGGTCCCCAGGTGGATGCAAACCAATGAGGGCCCAACCTGCAATTGTTGGTTTAACACTTGAATCCATCTCTCGAGACTTACAATCTTTTTAAAATATATATATATATATATATTCTTAGAAATATTTGTTTTTACTCATTTATCTGGCTGTGCTGGGTCTTAGTTACAGCACACGGGATCTGTAGTTACGGCATGTGAACTCTTAGTTTCAGCGTGTGGGATCTAATTCCCTGACCAGGGATTGAACCTGGGTCCCCAGTACTGGGAGCATGGAGTCTTAGTCACCAGAATACCAGGAAAGTTCCTGGACTCACAGTCTTTTATCTCAAAGCTCCTTTGTCTCTTTATCTTTCCTTCCCTGCTCCTTCTTCCAACACTTTTCTTTTTCCTTTCCCTTTTTCTGTGTCATCCAATATTAAAAATGTCTCTTAATCTGCACCACTAGGGAATTTGATTTCATGTCTATAGTACATGAGTTTCAGTCTCCAGAAGACTTTTCACAAGCTCACCCTCTTTTACCTGCTGTGCCTTGCTCTGTACTACCCACGCCAGTATTCTTGCCTGGAGAATTCTATGGACAGAGGAGGCTGGTGAGCTTCAGTTCCTGGGGTCACAGAGTTCGACAGGACTGAGCGACTAACACAACACACACACACATTCACCAGACTCTTATGAATTTGCGCCATCCAGTGGTTAAAGTTGCTAATGTCATCCTCTGAAAAAAGCAGTGCGTATGGAGAAGGCAATGGCACCCCACTCCAGTACTCTTGCCTGGAAAATCCCATGGATGGAGGAGCCTGGTAGGCTGCAGTTCATGGGGTCGCTAAGAGTCGAACACGACTGAGCGATTTCACTTTCACGCATTGGAGAAGGAAATGGCAACTCACTCCAGTGATCTTGCCTGGAGAATTCCAGGGACAGAGGAGCCTGGGGGGCTGCCGTCTATGGGGTCGCACAGAGTTGGACACAACTGAAGTGACTTAGCAGCAGCAGCAGCATAAATGATTATACAACCTCAGATATGCAAATGATACCACTCTAATGGCAGAAAGTGAAAAGGATCTAAAGAGCCTCTTGATGAGGGTGAAAGAGGGGAGTGAAAAATCTGGCTTAAAACTGAACATTCAAAAACTAAGATCATAGCATCCAGTCCCATCATTTCAATGCAAACAGAGGGGAAAAAGCAGAAAAAGTGACAGATTTTATTTTCCTGGGCTGACTCCAGCCATGAAATTTTAAAAGTTGCTTGCTCCTTGGAAGAAAAGCTATGACAAACTTAGCATGTTAAAAAGCAGAGACATCACTTTGCTGACAAAGAACCATATAGTCAAAGCTATGATTTTTCTAGTAGTCATGTATGGATGTGAGAGTTAGTTCCACCTCCTCCCTAATTTGGAAATCTCAGACTTAAAAATTTTTGCCAATGGATGACTGTAGTCTCTTATTGCTCCTATGTGCATTTGTCTGCTTAATGGTGAAGCTGAGCATCTTTCTATATATTTATTTGCCTTCAGGTTTTCTCTTGCTTGCTTATATCCTCTCCTTTTTCTTCTGTTGTGTTGATGTTTTTTTAATTGAGTCATAGAAGTCCTGTATTTCTAACTGTATTTCGGGATACTAATCCTCTGTCTGTGAAACATGGTATAATCAAAAGTATATTTCTAATATAAAACAATCCTCCATGCAGTTACACATATTAATAAACAAACACCTGTCAGGCTCTAGAGCCCTGGGAGTTCCATTTGGCTCCAAGATTCTGTTTTCATTTTTACTTCTGCATTTAAAAAGCTATTGGTTTGCAGCAACGTGGATGGACCTAGAGATTGTCATCCTGAGTGAATTAAGTCAGACAGAGAAAGGGAAATATCATGTCACATGACATCCCTTATATGTGGAATCTAAAAAGAAATGAAACAAATGAACTTATTTACAAACCAAAAACAGGCTCACAGACTTAGAGAACAGATTTATGGTCACCAGGGGGAAGGACAGGAGGAAGGGATAGTTAGGAAGTTTGGGATGGGCGTGTACACATTGCTATATTTAAAATGGATAACCAACAAGAATCTCCTGTAGAGCACATGGAACTCTGCTCAGTGTTATGCGGCAGCCTGGATGGCAGGGGCATTTGGGAGAGAATGGATATATGTCTATGTATGGCTGAATCCCTTTGCTGTCCACCTGAAACCATCACAACAGTGTTAACCAACTATACTCCAATATAAAATAAGTTTTTTAATTAAACAATTTTTTTAAAGCTATTGATGCTTATGTTTTGAGGTCCTACAAAACTGAACATATTCCTTGGAAGGACTTCAAGAATTCCCACCTTGAAGGACTCTGCTTTGCCAGCACATCTGGGACAAAATAAGACAGCTGGGTCGTCAGCCTGCCTCAACTCTGTTCAGTTCTTTACAGCAGGCAGAGGAAAGGGCAGCTCTCAAAAATTGACACAAAGGGGCAGGGCAGAGACCAGTCCCAGAGTGGACCTGTCCTCTGGGTCTGGGCTCGGGAAGGAGTGAGGCTTGAAGGGACTGGTTCTTCAATTGTTAGCAGCTTCATGCAACCCCAGTCCAAGCAGATCTCTTAAGCTGAGAATATTTTGTGAAGGAGACAATCATAAACACATAGCATATACATAGAAAGTATATATATGTGTGTATATTAATAATGTGCGAGACAGAATTCACCACAATTCCAGGGTCTGCAAGGTGGGAGTCACACAAAGCAAGGGTCTCTTCCATGGAGATGTTTCATGATCATCAATTAAGTTACAGTAAAACTATAAACTGCGTGCATCTATGGAGAAGGCAATGGCAGCCCACTCCAGTACTCTTGCCTGGAAAATCCCATGGACGGAGGAGCCTGGTGGGCTGCAGTCCATGGGGTCGCAACTGAGCAACTTCACTTTCACTTTTCACTTTCCTGCATTGGAGAAGGAAATGGCAACCCACTCCAGTGTTCTTACCTGGAGAATCCCAGGGAGCCTGTTGGGCTGGCGTCTATGGGGTCGCACAGAGTCGGACACGACTGAGGTGACTTAGCAGCAGCAGCATAGAAACTGAGTTATCTCTGTTCTCTCCAGGGGAAATGACATTGAAATAGAAAAATAATCGTTGGCACGTGAAAGGTGGTTAAATATATGTGGAACATTGGGAGAAATTTGTTGTATGTTCAGTTCCGCTCAGTCATGTCTGAATCTGCAACCCCATGGCTGTTGTATATTAGTTGATCGGCATGTATTATTACACATGGGTTTTGCTCTGCTTGGAGCATTTGTCAGATTTTTTAAACGCATGCTATGCTAAGTTGCTTCAGTCGAGTCCGACTCTGTGCGACCCCACAGACGGCAGCCCACCAGGCTCCGCCATCCCTGGGATTCTCCAGGCAAGAACACTGGAGTGGGTTGCCATTTCCTTCTCCAATGCATGAAAGTGAAAAGTGAAAGTGAAGTCACTGAGTCGTGTCCAACTCTCAGCGACCCCATGGACTGCAGCCTACCAGGCTCCTCTGTTCAACGCATAGTCTGTGCTTTTCATATTGTAGCGACCGGTCACCTTTGTAACTGATTTTCCATTTGCCCTTTGGGGTTGTTTTTCTTGGAGAGGGCTGCGTAAATCATTGTGTCCCAACCTGAACCCACGCTGGGTGCATTCAAGTAACTGCAAGCTGAAGAGGCTTCTCAGTAGACGCCGAGGGTGTGCTGAAGCTGCCTGAAGCCGCCCGCCGCTGCGAGCTGTGCCCAGGGCCTGGGAAGGCCCCGGCTGGAGCGGGGGCGGGGTGGGGAGACGAGCCGCACACGGGCGGCGGCGCGGCGGCGCCCCCTGGCGGTCCCGCCGCGCCCCGACGCGGGCAGCCGCCGACGCGGAGGAAGCCCGTTTCTCCTCTTGCCCGTGGGGGCGGGTGGTTGCTCCCCCGCCTTCCTGCATGGGAACCCGGAGCCCCTTCGCTCCCCTCTGCCTGTTTCCGCTTCCTTCTCGGTGAGGATGGCCCCGGGGCCGGAGCTGCAGGGCTGGCCGCGCGGGACCGCGGTTCCGGCCGCGGGGGAGACCCCCGGTTTCTGGCTCTGCTCCGGGAGCGGCGGGCCCCGAGCCTCCGAGGCCGACCGCGGTGGGTGGGAGCCCCGAGCCGCCCGCCTGGCCGCCCTGGCCTCCCCCGCCCGAGCCCTTTGGTCCGGGTCAGCAGGAAGCCAGGCGCAGGAGTGAGCGGCTTAGACTCCGAGAGCTGGCCTCGCTGTTCTCCTTGCAGGGACCTGGGAAAGCAGTTCACTCTTTTTGAGTCTGTGCGCGCGTCTCACTCTTCAAAGGGGGTGGAAGTCTGCCTCCTGGGACGGTTGGGCGCCCAGAGGGGCGCGTGGCCGCTCCGCTCCCAACACCCTGCGGGCTCTATCCTCAGGGAGAGGGGCCCCCAAGCCCTGCGGCGACCGCGGCGTGGAAACCAGACGAGGGGGAGTCCGTGGAGGGCCCTGCGAGGCCGGCCGCAGCGACACGTGCCTCTGGGGCGAATATGTGCGCCCGGGGGGCCGGCACTGTTGCTGGAGTAGCTCGCGGTCTGGACGCATGACTCATCCCGCTGGGGCTGAGGCCTTTGGGGACAGCGGTCGTGGTCCACGGCTCTCGTTTCAGGCGACAAGGCGGCTCCCTCCCCACCCCGCCCCTGGCTGGTGACAGAGAGCCCGCGGATGTTGGCGGCACACGAGGCCCGGGGCCCGGGGCCACGCAGCCCCGCCCCGGCGGCGCTGAACCGCGGTGGAGGATGCAGTATTCACGGCCCGTCTGTCGGCTGTGACACGCGGCTCCTTCCCTCCAGACTGCAGCAGCCCAGCAAGGGTGCTGCTGACCCCCAGGGCCAGATTTATCCCTTGAGGGGTTGGGGAGGCCGCGGAGGGTGACTGCGGACAGACACGCGTGCTTCTGGAAGCTGCTACTTACGGGCGGCCCAGGAGCCGACCCGGGACACAGCCGTGCTGTTTCCAGTCGGGGGACGCGCTGCCGCCTGACCCGCCGGGAGGCGGCTGTCCCAGCTGCGGCCGGGCTGGCCCGCGGGTCTGGGGGCCCAGCCCGCCCGTCCCGCCTGTGATGGCAGGATGCACGCTCGGCCGAGCCCGCGGAGCAGACGCCGGCCGCCTCCCGCCGCCTCGGGGCCAGCGCACGGCCAGGCCCGGGTTCCTGAGCAGCCTCCAGGGTTCACTAGTGAGAGCCGCTTTTGTTTTCCTGTATCTGATGCAAGGGTATCTCGGGCAGTCGGTCCACGGGGAAATGTGAACCCAGGCTGTAACGGAACCACAGGCCCACCTGCCCGGCTCGCAGCGTCAGACGAAGCGGGAAATAATCTGTGGACTACGGCATTCTGTCCACGTGGGCGATTTATTTCTATTTTCCCTTTTCTTTCTTCCTTTCTGTTCCTGTTTTCAGAAAGGACATTTTAACTGCCTGACACGCCACCGGTTGTTTACGAGAAAATAAAACGTNAAGTAATACACAGGTTCAATTCCAGAGTGATTGATTCAGATATTGCTTTCCTAGGCATTTATAATGACTCCATGGTATTGACAAGAAATGCAACCTGTAGCAATATCTACACTCCTGGACCTATTTCACACTAAAAAGCACTCAGCTCCCAGAGCGAGCCATAAAGTACCTTTGCCTAACGTTTTTATTTGCCTAAGCATGGAGAAGGTGAACTTTGACAGAACAGGGGGCCTATGTGCCAAAGCAACATCACATTAGAGAATTCTCTCTAGTCTTTTCTCTGTTGTGAAATCACCACTATTTACCCTTTTAGCTCTCTTCTTCCGATCTAAATCACCTGTTTCTCACGGCTACGCTGCTGCTGCTGCTGCTAACTCGCTTCAGTCGTGTCCGACTCTGTGCGACCCCAGAGACGGCAGCCCACCAGGCTCCGCCATCCCTGGGATTCTCCAGGCAAGAACACTGGAGTGGGTTGCCATTTCCTTCTCCAATGCATGAAAGCGAAAAGTGAAAGTGAAGTCACTGAGTTGTGTCCAACTCTCAGCGACCCCATGGACTGCAGCCCACCAGGCTCCTCTGTCCATGGGATTTTCCAGGCAAGAGTACTGGAGTGGGGTGCCACTGCCTTCTCCGTCTCATGGCTATACTTCCTATGAAATGACTCCAACGTGCTTGTTCTTCCTAGTGGATTAATTTTAAGCCTTTTACCTCTAACATGAGAGCTTCCCAGGTGGTTCTAGTCGTAAAGAATCCGCCTGACAATGCAGGAGACGCAAGAGACGCAGGTTCCATCCCCTGGGTTGAGAAGATTCCTTGGAGTAGAAAATAGCACCCCACTCCAGTACTCTTCCCTGGAAAATTCCATGGGCAGAGGAGGCTGGCAGGCTACACTCCATGGGGCCTCAAAGAGTCGGGTATGACTGAGTGACTGAGCACATCTCTCACTGAAGATAATAATAATAGGTAACACACAATGCAGATCTACTGTGTAAGAATTAAAGCTCGTCTTTCGCTAAAGTAACACTAGGGAACAGGTAGGCTAGGGAGCATCTCACGGGTCTGAACCACCACAGCCTTCCCAAGGCCACTCTCTTGTCTCTTCAACTTTAACACAGGTCTCCATCCTGCAGCCAGAGTAAGCTATCCACAGTGCAAATTAGATCTTGTTGCTCTTCGGCTAAAAAACATCCAGGGACTTGCCACTGCTCTCAGGATAAAACTCCAAATCCTTAATACTGTTGACTGCCCATGTTAATCAACTAGGCCACAGTAAGAAAGATTACATTTTAAGACTGTCAAGGCCATCCATTGTCCAGTCTGCCCCCTTGTCCAGTCTCATCTCCCCTCACTCATTCCTTTACTCCAGCTACAGCCACAGTAGACTAGCTTCCTTCTTCCTTCCCTTACGGTCCCCACTGTCCCCTCTGCCTGGAACACTGTTTCCACTCCCTCATCTCACCTTCCCCTTCTTTACTACTTGCCTATTCAACACCTACTTAAATTTCAGATATTGGATTGATTGCTCAGTTGCTAAGTCGCATCTGACTCTGTGACCCCATGGACTGCAGCATGCCAGGCTTCCCTGTCCTCCACTGTCCCCTGGAGTTTGCTCAAACTCATGTCCATTGAGTTGGTGATGCCATCCAACCATCTCATCCTCTGCTGCCCCCTTCTCCTTCTGCCCTCAATCTTTCCCAGCATCAGGGTCTTTTCCAATGAGTTGGCTCTTCACATCAGGTGGCCAAAGTACTGCATCTTCAGCTTCGGCATCAGTCCTTCCAATGAATATTCAGGGTTGATTTCCTTCTGAATTGACTGGTTGGATCTCCTTACTGTCCAAGGGACTCTCAAGAGTCTTCTCCAACACCACAGTTCAAAAGCATCAATTCTTCAGTGCTCAGCCTTCTTTATGGTCCAACTCTCACATGCATATATGACCACTGGAAAACCATAGCTTTGACTATGGTTTGTCAGCAAGGTGATGTCTCTGCTTTTTAATATGCTGTCTAGGTTTGTCATAGCTTTTCTGCCAAGGAGCAAGCATCTTTTAATTTCATGGGTTGATAGAATCTCCTTAATAGAGCCCCCCGTGGGACTTCCCTAGTGGTCCAGTGGTTAGGACTCGACACTTTCACTGCAGTGGCTCAGGTCGGGGTACTACTTGACAGAGCCCTATCAATTTATATCTTCATTGATATTTCTCTTGGGTGGCTGATCTCTTATCTATTTCCTTATATTAGGGGGATTCACAAGTTTTGCAATGCAGTCATAAAAAAAAATAGAGCCCTCCTTGATCTCCCAAACTCCACCCGGTTCTCCTACTATCTGCCCCCCCCCCTTCCTGCTTTCTGGGGGACTGTGCAGGCCATAGCTGTGGCATGCAGGATTTTTTCATTGCAGCGTGTGGGATCTAGCTTCCTGACCGGGACTGAACGTGCCCCCTGCATTGGGAGCACAGTCTTAGCCAGTGAGTCACCGGGGAAGTTCCCCATTTCCTTCATGGTATGCGTCTGTTTGTAATGATGTATTTCTGTGGCATCTGATTGACACCTCTCTCACAGAAGTGAGCTACACTGAGGACCAAGGCCAGATCTGTCTTGCTCGCATTTACCTTCTATCCTCAGGCCTATGGGTCTGTTTAACACTTAGAGGGACTTAGTAAATATTAATAACTGCCCTTAATGGAAGAAGAGACATATGGGAATTGAATGGTTTCTCTTCCGTGAATCTCTTTATTTCAAGGATCCCAGATACTAGAAATTTAGGACCCAGATCTCCCCTGTGTCCTTCCTTCTATCAACATGAGTCACTAGCCTGGCCTTAATCTCACTTAAACTTCTGAAGTAGCTACAATTCTTACCTGCATTTTTATAGAAAACTGATGATCTGAGACTTGCCCAAGGTCACAGAGCGAGTAAGTGGAGACAGCTGGGATTCCAATATAACTCATTGACCTTAATCTCTATGCTCTTAATCACAACACAGAAGCCCTTTCAATTTATATCTTCATTGATATTTGTCTTGGGTGGCTGATCTCTTATCTATTTCCTTATATTAGGGGGACTATTCTTTATGATATGAGTTGCAAACATTCTTTCCCATCTTCTATATATGTTTTGACATTGCTTTAAAGTGTTATGTCACTCTGCAGGAATTTTGAGTGCTGTGTGGTTAAATTATTAACCTCTCCTTTTATGCCCTCTACATTCTGGGTCATAGTTAGAAAGATTTCCCTTCCCCACAGTAAGGTTATAAAGGAATTTTCTCATATTTTCTTTTACAGTTTTTATTTCAATATTGAATCCATTTGGAGTTTACCCTGGTGTGAAATAAACTGACATTTATTTTTACCCCAGATGGTTGTCCAATTGTCTATGCCATTTATTGAGTAGTCCGTCTTTAGCATATACTAATTCCTGTATGTATTTTTGGTTTACTTCTGGACTTTACTCTTCCACTAGTATGGGAGTCTATTCCTGTGCTGGAATAATTGGTACTATTTCTTTTTGTTCCAGTGGGCACATTTTAACACTTATCTTTGACTTCTCTGTGGTACTTGGCATCACTGACTAATCCACTTTGATGTACTCTCGGTGCTATATGGCTAGATTACTGAGTAGGTGTATAAGCATGTACTTAGGGCACTAGCAGATCAAGGGCACTGAAATAAAGACATTGGGGATACAATCAAAGAGGTCACCATAGAAAAATCAGAACTTTGTTGGACTTCCCTTACATCTATTTTATAGCTTATAATATTTTAAATATTTGTTTATATTTATTTATTAGCTGTGCCTGGTCTTAGTTGTGGCATTCGGGATTTTTATCTGTGTCCCGTGGGATCTAGTTCCCTGATCAGGGATCAAACGTGGGCCCCTGCATTAGAAGCATGGAGTCTTAGCCACTGGACCACCAGGGAAGTCCCTAAAGCTTATAAATTTATTTTTTACAAATTTATTTATTTAGGCCATGTCATGTGGCTTGCAGGATCTGTTTCCTGACCAGGGACTGAACTCTGGTTCATGGCAGTGAAAGCACTGAGTCCTAACCACTGGGCCGCCAGGGAACTCTCAATATTTTTATTTTAAATTACATGGGAAGCACTATATTTTCAGTTATTTAGAGCCTAAATGGTCTTTTTAAAATTATTAACTAATTAATTTGACTGGGTTGGGTCTTAGTTGTGTCACGTGGGATCTTTCATTGCAGGGCATGGACTCTATAGTTGTGGCTTGGGCTTAGTTGCCCCGAGGCATGTGGGGTCTAAGTTCCCCGACCAGGGATCAAACCCATGTCCCCTTCATTGCAAGGTGGATTCTTAACCACTGGACCACCAGGGAAGTCCCTAGAGCCTAAAGGGTCTTAATGCTCTGCTGACTGCCTCCCACTCCCCATCTTTACCATCACTTCTCTCTCTTCCATCTACTTCTTTTCTAGACTAAGGGCACTTCCTCTGTGTCTTTCCTGTCGTTGGCATTCAAGTTTCTACTCTTCACCTTTTTTCTTTTTCTAGTCAATGAGCTCAGACAATCTCATCCTCTCCCATGACTTCAAAATTCCCAGATTTGTGCTGATTTCCTAATCTGTGTCTGTGACCCAGATCTCTCCTTTAGCTTTTTATTTTTTATTTTCAGTTGCACTGGGTCTTCGTTCCTGGGCATGGGTTTTCTCAAGCTGCAGAGAGCAGGGACTGCTTGCTAGCTGCAGTCGCAGACTTCTCATTGCAGCGGCTTCTCCCGCCGCGGAGCACAGGCTCTAGGCACAAGCCCTTCGGTACTTGCAGCTTGTGGGCTCTGGAGCACTGGCACAGTAGTTGTGGCACAAAGGCGTAGTTGCTCTGAGGCTTGAGGGTTCTTTCCGGACCAGGGATTGAACCCATGTTCCCTGTACTGGGAGGATACTTAACCTCTGGACACCAGGGAAGTCCTCTCTTTTAGCTTTTGAATCTGCCTACTGAACATCACCGGTACAGCCTGCAAACACCTCAAACTCAAAGTTTACAGAACAAACCTGCCCTTTCCCCCTTTGTGTCTGTTTGCCCTGTGGTCCCTCTCTTGGTGAGCAGTGCCATCATCCACCCAGTTACCCGAGTTAGACATTTGAGAATCATCTTTAATCCTACCAACTCCTCGCCACCCCACACTATTGTTATTAACTATTACTATTTTAGACACAACACTCGACCTGTAGGATTTTAGTTTCCCAATCAGGGATCAAACTTGGGCCCATGGCAGCTGAGAGCACAAAGACCTAGCCATGGAATTCCCCTCAATTACTTCTTAAACACCTTAAATCCATTTACTTTTCCTCATCCCCGTTCCAACCATGTTAGTTCAAGCCCTCATCATCTCTTACTTGGACTTCTGAAATTCTTCTGAAATTCCTGGCCTTTCCTTTTGCCACCTTTTAGTCCATGTCACTGCCAGAGAGGTAGATCTAAAGCCAGATTAGGTATTACCACTCCCCAACTCAAAATACTCTACTGGCTCACTGCAGCCTCTGGAATAACATCCGAGGCCTGCTCTGGTCTGACCCCTGTGTACCTTGCAGCTTCACGGTCAATGGCTCTCCTTTCTTGNTGGGGGACTGTGCAGGCCATAGCTGTGGCATGCAGGATTTTTTCATTGCAGCGTGTGGGATCTAGCTTCCTGACCGGGACTGAACGTGCCCCCTGCATTGGGAGCACAGTCTTAGCCAGTGAGTCACCGGGGAAGTTCCCCATTTCCTTCATGGTATGCGTCTGTTTGTAATGATGTATTTCTGTGGCATCTGATTGACACCTCTCTCACAGAAGTGAGCTACACTGAGGACCAAGGCCAGATCTGTCTTGCTCGCATTTACCTTCTATCCTCAGGCCTATGGGTCTGTTTAACACTTAGAGGGACTTAGTAAATATTAATAACTGCCCTTAATGGAAGAAGAGACATATGGGAATTGAATGGTTTCTCTTCCGTGAATCTCTTTATTTCAAGGATCCCAGATACTAGAAATTTAGGACCCAGATCTCCCCTGTGTCCTTCCTTCTATCAACATGAGTCACTAGCCTGGCCTTAATCTCACTTAAACTTCTGAAGTAGCTACAATTCTTACCTGCATTTTTATAGAAAACTGATGATCTGAGACTTGCCCAAGGTCACAGAGCGAGTAAGTGGAGACAGCTGGGATTCCAATATAACTCATTGACCTTAATCTCTATGCTCTTAATCACAACACAGAAGCCCTTTCAATTTATATCTTCATTGATATTTGTCTTGGGTGGCTGATCTCTTATCTATTTCCTTATATTAGGGGGACTATTCTTTATGATATGAGTTGCAAACATTCTTTCCCATCTTCTATATATGTTTTGACATTGCTTTAAAGTGTTATGTCACTCTGCAGGAATTTTGAGTGCTGTGTGGTTAAATTATTAACCTCTCCTTTTATGCCCTCTACATTCTGGGTCATAGTTAGAAAGATTTCCCTTCCCCACAGTAAGGTTATAAAGGAATTTTCTCATATTTTCTTTTACAGTTTTTATTTCAATATTGAATCCATTTGGAGTTTACCCTGGTGTGAAATAAACTGACATTTATTTTTACCCCAGATGGTTGTCCAATTGTCTATGCCATTTATTGAGTAGTCCGTCTTTAGCATATACTAATTCCTGTATGTATTTTTGGTTTACTTCTGGACTTTACTCTTCCACTAGTATGGGAGTCTATTCCTGTGCTGGAATAATTGGTACTATTTCTTTTTGTTCCAGTGGGCACATTTTAACACTTATCTTTGACTTCTCTGTGGTACTTGGCATCACTGACTAATCCACTTTGATGTACTCTCGGTGCTATATGGCTAGATTACTGAGTAGGTGTATAAGCATGTACTTAGGGCACTAGCAGATCAAGGGCACTGAAATAAAGACACTGGGGATACAAGCAAAGAGGTCACCATAGAAAAATCAGAACTTTGTTGGACTTCCCTTACATCTATTTTATAGCTTATAATATTTTAAATATTTGTTTATATTTATTTATTAGCTGTGCCTGGTCTTAGTTGTGGCATTCGGGATTTTTATCTGTGTCCCGTGGGATCTAGTTCCCTGATCAGGGATCAAACGTGGGCCCCTGCATTAGAAGCATGGAGTCTTAGCCACTGGACCACCAGGGAAGTCCCTAAAGCTTATAAATTTATTTTTTACAAATTTATTTATTTAGGCCATGTCATGTGGCTTGCAGGATCTGTTTCCTGACCAGGGACTGAACTCTGGTTCATGGCAGTGAAAGCACTGAGTCCTAACCACTGGGCCGCCAGGGAACTCTCAATATTTTTATTTTAAATTACATGGGAAGCACTATATTTTCAGTTATTTAGAGCCTAAATGGTCTTTTTAAAATTATTAACTAATTAATTTGACTGGGTTGGGTCTTAGTTGTGTCACGTGGGATCTTTCATTGCAGGGCATGGACTCTATAGTTGTGGCTTGGGCTTAGTTGCCCCGAGGCATGTGGGGTCTAAGTTCCCCGACCAGGGATCAAACCCATGTCCCCTTCATTGCAAGGTGGATTCTTAACCACTGGACCACCAGGGAAGTCCCTAGAGCCTAAAGGGTCTTAATGCTCTGCTGACTGCCTCCCACTCCCCATCTTTACCATCACTTCTCTCTCTTCCATCTACTTCTTTTCTAGACTAAGGGCACTTCCTCTGTGTCTTTCCTGTCGTTGGCATTCAAGTTTCTACTCTTCACCTTTTTTCTTTTTCTAGTCAATGAGCTCAGACAATCTCATCCTCTCCCATGACTTCAAAATTCCCAGATTTGTGCTGATTTCCTAATCTGTGTCTGTGACCCAGATCTCTCCTTTAGCTTTTTATTTTTTATTTTCAGTTGCACTGGGTCTTCGTTCCTGGGCATGGGTTTTCTCAAGCTGCAGAGAGCAGGGACTGCTTGCTAGCTGCAGTCGCAGACTTCTCATTGCAGCGGCTTCTCCCGCCGCGGAGCACAGGCTCTAGGCACAAGCCCTTCGGTACTTGCAGCTTGTGGGCTCTGGAGCACTGGCACAGTAGTTGTGGCACAAAGGCGTAGTTGCTCTGAGGCTTGAGGGTTCTTTCCGGACCAGGGATTGAACCCATGTTCCCTGTACTGGGAGGATACTTAACCTCTGGACACCAGGGAAGTCCTCTCTTTTAGCTTTTGAATCTGCCTACTGAACATCACCGGTACAGCCTGCAAACACCTCAAACTCAAAGTTTACAGAACAAACCTGCCCTTTCCCCCTTTGTGTCTGTTTGCCCTGTGGTCCCTCTCTTGGTGAGCAGTGCCATCATCCACCCAGTTACCCGAGTTAGACATTTGAGAATCATCTTTAATCCTACCAACTCCTCGCCACCCCACACTATTGTTATTAACTATTACTATTTTAGACACAACACTCGACCTGTAGGATTTTAGTTTCCCAATCAGGGATCAAACTTGGGCCCATGGCAGCTGAGAGCACAAAGACCTAGCCATGGAATTCCCCTCAATTACTTCTTAAACACCTTAAATCCATTTACTTTTCCTCATCCCCATTCCAACCATGTTAGTTCAAGCCCTCATCATCTCTTACTTGGACTTCTGAAATTCTTCTGAAATTCCTGGCCTTTCCTTTTGCCACCTTTTAGTCCATGTCACTGCCAGAGAGGTAGATCTAAAGCCAGATTAGGTATTACCACTCCCCAACTCAAAATACCCTACTGGCTCACTGCAGCCTCTAGAATAACATCCGAGGCCTGCTCTGGTCTGACCCCTGTGTACCTTGCAGCTTCACGGTCAATGGCTCTCCTTTCTTGCTCTCTGTACTCCAGTCACACAGACCAAACTGATCGTGCTATCTCATGCTTCTTTGGATAATTTGATCTACTTGGAATTTCCTTCCCATTCTTCTCTAAGACTTAACTCATCACTTCCCAGAGACCTACCCCTGAATTCTCCCTAGAATTGGCTGATCTCTTCTCGCAGCCCTCAGTGTACTAGCACACCACTGTTACAGCACATATTACCTTGTATTGTAACTATCTGCTGCCCATCTCTCCACTGGACACTGGGCTTCTTTTCAAGGGCAGAGCCTGTTTTATTATATGTGTGTCTGTATGTGCGTGTGTGTGCATGCGCTTAGTTGCTCAGTCACTCTTCTGCAACTCCAAGGCTCTTCTGTCCATGGGATTCTCCAGGCAAGAATACTGGAGTGGGTTGCCATGCCCTCCTTCAGGAGATCTTTCCCACCCAGGGATCAAACCTGCATCTCTTAAGTCTCCTGCATTAGCAGGTGGGTTCTTTACCACTAGCGCCACCTGGGAGGCCCATATATGTATGTGTGTGTATATATATATATACAATGCTTAAAATTTGTTAGCTAAGACTCTCTTCCTTGAATGGGCAGAAGAAAATCAGCTTCAACAGTTTCCAGGTCTTCTATTATTAACTAATCCCTCCCTCTTGAAGGCTGACTTCTTCTCCCTTTGGACGTGTGTACACATTCCATATTTCTAAAGAGCCATTCTATTTCCTAAAAAAAAACACAAAAAAAACTTGACATATCTCTGCTGGGATGCATTACCTTCCCAGGTTGTATAAAGTCTAGAGGCTGGTAACAGAAGTCTGAACCTCTACTACGCTGCCTGGTTTCATTCTCTGCGCATCAGTTTCTGCACCAGTAAAAATGGGAGTAACAACACCTCCCTGAAGAGATTTTTAAGGACTGAAATGAGAAAGTATATACAAAGAGCCTTGCACTGTGTGTAAGGCTCTTCATGACCCCATAGACTGTAGCCCATCAGGCTCCTCGGTTCATGGAATTTTCCAGGCAAGCATCCTGTTTCCTACTCCAGGGGATCTTCCTGATCCCGAGATTGACCTCGCATCTCTTGGGTCTCCTGCATTGGCAGGCAGGTTCTTTACCACTAGTGCCCCCTGAGAAGCCCACGAAGAACCTTGCAAAGGAGCTATTTTTAGTGTTAGGTTGGGAGACACTACTGCTGTGTCATTTTGAAGAGTATGTTTGTGTATGTTTGAGTGCATGATTTAATAGTAAAGTGCTTCAGGGAAAACTGCTGTCCTTGGCGTGATTATAGATTCCACAAAATTAATAAAGTGAGCAAACACTAAAAAACGTGTTTGGCTGCATAAAAACAACCGATTAGACCATTTATGTAAAAGCTTAACATTTAAGGTTTAATTATCATGCAGCACAATAACAATTATATATATCATTAAATATGCATCAGATTAACCTTGTGAGTTTTATTTGATTACAGTAGGACTCTATAGAACATTTTTATAGTTAATTGCTTGTAATGCATTAAGTCTGTACACTATTTATGTCAATTAAATGAGTGTGTCCTGAATGTGTCCTGCATTTGAGGTAAGCCTGATTATCTATCCTTGATTGCAACCATACATTTGCCCTATGACCTGCAAGATAACGTACACCTTCTTTAGTTTCGTATAGTGAGGAAGATGCTAAAGAAGGCAGCGAGACTTCCTTGGTGGTCCAGTGGTTAAGAATCCACCTGCCAGTGCAGGGGACATGGGTTCCATCCTGGTCCAGGAAGGTTCCACATGCCTCGGGGCAAGTGAGCCCGTGCACAGAGACTCTGGAGCCTTCACTCTAGAGCCTGAGAGCCACAACCTCCCAGCCTAGGCCACACGGCCACTGAAGCCCGCGAGCTCTAAAGCTCATGCTCTGCAACCAGAGAAGACACCACAAGGAGAAGCCCTCACACCAAGAGCAACCCTGCTCTCCACAGCTAGAGAAAGCCTGTTCAACAACGAAGACTCAGTGCAGCCAAATAAATGAATGATGAGGTGAGGTGAAGTTGCTCAGTCGTGTCCGACTCTTTGCGACCCCGTGGACTATAGCCTACCAGGCTCCTCCGTCCATGGGATTCTCCAGGCGAGAATACTGGAGTGGGTTGAATGATAGCTTTGTAAAAAGGGCTCCCCTGATAGCTCAACTGGTAAAGAATCCGCCTGCAATGCAGGAGACCCTGGTTCCATTCCTGGGTTGGGAAGATCTGCTGGAGAAAGGATAGGCTACCCACTCCAGTCTTCTTGGGCTTCCCTTGTGGCTCAGCTGGTAAAGAATCTGCCCGCAATGTGGGAGACCTGGGTTCATTCCCTAGGTTGGAAAGATCCCCTGGAGAAAGGAAAGGCTACCCACTCCAGTCAAACTCATTACGAAATTTTTTTAAAAGAAAAAGAAGCAGGCAGCAAAAGAAAATTCTGTTTAACTGCTCAGTGTTTAAGAAACCCACAGAGGATAGTTCCAGAAGATAGTTTCCAGGAGATAGTTCTTGATTCAAATAACAAAAATATTCTAAAGCTGACCACTAGCCAACATAGCCTAAAATAACTTTTAAGCAAGTCCCAAGGTCATACTATGGAGAACTTTTGGAATTAAAATTAAAACCACAGTTATAATTTATTTGACCCCCATCATGAACTAGGTCGGAGAAGGCAATGGCACCCCACTCCAGTACTCTTGCCTGGAAAATCCCATGGACAGAGGAGCCTGGTGGGCTGCAGTCCATGGGGTCGCTAAGAGTTAGACACGACTGAGCGACTTCACTTTCACTTCNACCCCGTGGACTATAGCCTACCAGGCTCCTCCGTCCATGGGATTCTCCAGGCGAGAATACTGGAGTGGGTTGAATGATAGCTTTGTAAAAAGGGCTCCCCTGATAGCTCAACTGGTAAAGAATCCGCCTGCAATGCAGGAGACCCTGGTTCCATTCCTGGGTTGGGAAGATCTGCTGGAGAAAGGATAGGCTACCCACTCCAGTCTTCTTGGGCTTCCCTTGTGGCTCAGCTGGTAAAGAATCTGCCCGCAATGTGGGAGACCTGGGTTCATTCCCTAGGTTGGAAAGATCCCCTGGAGAAAGGAAAGGCTACCCACTCCAGTCAAACTCATTACGAAATTTTTTTAAAAGAAAAAGAAGCAGGCAGCAAAAGAAAATTCTGTTTAACTGCTCAGTGTTTAAGAAACCCACAGAGGATAGTTCCAGAAGATAGTTTCCAGGAGATAGTTCTTGATTCAAATAACAAAAATATTCTAAAGCTGACCACTAGCCAACATAGCCTAAAATAACTTTTAAGCAAGTCCCAAGGTCATACTATGGAGAACTTTTGGAATTAAAATTAAAACCACAGTTATAATTTATTTGACCCCCATCATGAACTAGGTCGGAGAAGGCAATGGCACCCCACTCCAGTACTCTTGCCTGGAAAATCCCATGGACAGAGGAGCCTGGTGGGCTGCAGTCCATGGGGTCGCTAAGAGTTAGACACGACTGAGGGACTTCACTTTCACTTCTCACTTTCATGCATTGGAGGAGGAAATGGCAACCCACTCCAGTGTTCTTGCCTGGAGAATCCCACGGATGGGGGATCCTGGTGGGCTTCTGTCTATGGGGTCACACAGAGTCGGACACAACTGAAGCAACTTAGCAGTATGAACTAGGTACTATACATAAACCATCATATCCTCATAAGAGTCTTATAAATTAGGTATTATTTTCATTTTATGTATGAGGAGAAAAGACACACAAAAAGGTATTAATTTGCCTAAATGCTGGAAGGTTGTCAAGGATGGAACAGGATTCAAATTCAGGAAAGGCTTCTTTCCTGAAGCCTTCTTTCAAACTACATACCTTTTCAATTATATTAATTGGTTTCTAACAATTCATGTTTCAGACATTTACTTGTTGGTTACAAGAGTTGGTTGCCTGTCATCAAATTACACAGAACACTTTAGGAGTCTGTTTGGAAAGCCAAAAGGTGGAGGCCTTGTCCATCAGGCTGAAAGGCATGCAGCTAGGCTGCCTAATAGGCATTTAAAATTTTCCAGGTAAACAGGAGTCATTTAGCAATAAGACATTTCTTGTTCACCTAGCTTTTAAAATCCTACCCCAGACCTGCTGTTCCAAGAGACAGATATCCTATGCGTTGCAGAGATCAAAAAGAAGACAGGGAGGGAACTGCCTGCCAGTCCCATGGTTAGGACTCGGCGTTCTCACTGCCAGAGCCCGGGTTCCATCCCTAACAAGAGAACGAAGATCCCACAAGCTACATAGTGTGTCAGTGTGGTGAGGAAGAGGCCAAAGAGATGGGTAGCAAAGGGCTAGATTCATGAAAATCAGGCTTAATGGCCCTGGGATTATGAAAATCCTAAAACTTGCTAACCTTTTAGCTTAAATAGCCAGAGGGAGTTTATTAGTTACATTTGGACAGACCTGATTTTAATTCTGGCTGTATTACCTAGGAATTGAAGGACTTAGGGTAAGAGGTTTTACCTCTCTGTGCCTCATTTTTCCTTATCTGAAGAATGGGTTGTAGTGGGGTCCTTTAGCAGAACTTGTCCCCTTCACCTTTGAGATCTCTGCATGAGTGCTAAGCCACTTCAGTTGTGTCTGACTCTGTGTGACCCTATGAACTGTAGCCCACCAGGCTCCTCTGTCCATGGGAGTCTCCAGGCAAGAATACTGGAGTGGGNTCCTTATCTGAAGAATGGGTTGTAGTGGGGTCCTTTAGCAGAACTTGTCCCCTTCACCTTTGAGATCTCTGCATGAGTGCTAAGCCACTTCAGTTGTGTCTGACTCTGTGTGACCCTATGAACTGTAGCCCACCAGGCTCCTCTGTCCATGGGAGTCTCCAGGCAAGAATACTGGAGTGGGTTTGCCATGTCCTTCTCCAGGGGATCTTCTCAACCTAGGGATCAAACCCATGTCTCTTATGTCTTCTGGATTGGCAGGCGGGTTCTTGACCACTAGCGCCGCCTGGAAACTTTAGGGCGTCCTTACTTATGCAGAAGCTCCCCAGATATACCGCTGTGTAGAGAGACAGCTGTATGCAGACCTTATATTTCTTTAAGTAGATTAGCAAAAGTACTTCAGTCCTTGGCAGAATGGTCATGGTTGAGGGTGATCAAGTGAGAAGAGCAGTCTAGCAAATGAACCTAAATCAGGGACACGGGGAATACACTGGCAGTGGCGAAGTGGGAGTGGGGAGGAAAAGAATAAGAGTGGGAGTTTGGGATTAGCAGATGCAAATTAGTATATACAGGATGGATAAATTAACAAGTCCTTCTGTATAGCAGAGAGAACTATATTCAATACTCTGATAAAATGCAATAGAAAAGAATATGAAAAAGAATGTATTTATGTATATATGTGTGTAACGGAGTCACTTTGCTGTACAGCAGTAATTAACACAACACTGTAATTCAACCATACTTCAATAAAAGTAAATTTTTTTTTAAAAAAGGGACTTCCCCGGTGCTCCAATGGTTAAGAATCTGCCTGTCAAGGCAAGGGACACAGGTTCAATCCCTGGTCCTGCAAGATCCCACATGCCATGAAACAACTCAGCCCATGTGCTGCAACTACTGAAGCCCTTGAGCCCTAGAGCGTGTGCTCCGCAACCACAGAAGTGAGAACCCTCCACTCTCTGCAACTACAGAAAATCCACCTGAAGTAACCAAGACCCAGCGCAGCCAAAAACAAATAAATAATTTTAAAATTAATTAATTAAAAAAAAGAAAAAGCAATCTAGGAACCTCCTAGAAGGAATACTATTATTCCCTAACTTCTTTGGCTAGGGTGGCCACAAAAGGAGAAAGATATGGAGCGAAGGAGCAAATGAAAACAAGAGGATCGAAACGCTCCTGAATGGAAGAGGCAGCAACAGAAGCTGAAGAGGCTGGACCAGCCCTGAGCTGGGCCCTTGTGGAGTCAGTTTTTTTTGTTTCCCTAACTTCTTTGGCTAGGGTGGCCACAAAAGGAGAAAGATATGGAGCGAAGGAGCAAATGAAAACAAGAGGATCGAAACGCTCCTGAATGGAAGAGGCAGCAACAGAAGCTGAAGAGGCTGGACCAGCCCTGAGCTGGGCCCTTGTGGAGTCAGTTTTTTTTGTTGTTGTTGTTCAGTTGTTAAGGCGTGTCCAACTCTTTGTGACCCCATGGACTGCAGCACTCTAGGCTCCTAGTGGGTGAACTCAAGAGCTGAGCCCTAAGGAGCTGCAATCCCTGGGCTCAGGCCTTTGGTGGAGTGGAGCCCTGTCTACTGAGTGCATCACAGGAAACATCTTGCCTTTAAGAGAACTTGTATTTGGCACAGAGCTCTGCTCCCAGAACTAAATCTCTGGCTAATTTACACTGACTGGCATTATGTGAGTTTAAAGGGAAGGAAGTTGAAATGGGGAAAGCATGACTAGATTTTTAGATGTTCTGTTTTTATCTGTTTGTATACCACACTACAAACAGCCACCTTAGATACAGGAAAAATAAATCAAAGAGGAGATCAAGTTTCTAGTTTTTCAGCACTCAGGACATAGTAACTAGAGATGACTATCATTTTCATAGGGAGGAAGGCTTAGAAACTGCACTTCGGATTCTAACTACTGCGATTAAGTAGTGGGAGAGGAGTTTTGGGCAGATTTTGGACTCAATCGATGGTAGCCACATTACAGAGCCTGATGGGAGGATGGAATTTTCCTTGTTGGGATTTGAGTTCAAAAGTCAACCTCCTCAGTTAGTGAAGAATGGAAGGGCTTGGAGAAGGTGATATTAGTCCGTCCTGAAGGTCACTCTTTAAAAATATTAGTTCAACAGGGACTGGTCTTAATATTATTAATGTAGCTTTCTGTCTTCAAGAGAACAAGAGTTGTTGTTTTCAGGCTCCTTGACAGACAATGCTCAGTGAGGGAGCGACAAGGTACTGTCTCTCCTAGCACAGGTTAAACACAGGGTACACTGGAAGCACGTAAGAGGGGTACTAGATCCAGACTTGGGGAGGTCAGAAGAGATGTACCCGAGGAAAGGAAGTCTAAGTTGAAGTGAAGGCACCTTAGCAAAGGAAGGAAGTAGTGCCTAGGGGCAAAAGGAGGTACTTCTACCTGGTGGGAGAATGAAGAGTAAGATGGGGGCAATAATGACAAAGAAAGAGAAAGACATTGGACCCTGAAGGGCCTTCTTCAAAGAGTGACCATATAATTTACTGTACACTTCTAAGAGTGAAATGCAACCTCACTAATTATATGGGGATAATAGGTATAAACCAGGACTGTTCTGAGCAAATCAGGACTTATCAACCTACTCAGAGGTCATGTTCAGGTGTGTGGCCCTCTGGTGAAAGCATAAACTGGACATCACCTCTTTTTACCTTACACAATCTTTCTTTTGCCTGAGGACTTCATGCATGCCTTTGCTTTTATCCGCTCATTTTGCAAATATTTGTCCAGGAGGTTCTTCTGGGTACTGAGGTTACAAAGAAAACCTACATCCAAAGAAAAAGTTCTAATACAGCTAAAACCATTTTAGCCCTGGTCTCTCCTCTTAGCTTCAAACTTATTTATGTCATTCCCATATGCAGGTTGCAAAGCAGATCTGAAACAGAACCTTTCATTTCTCCTCCAAATTTGTCTTCCTCATGTTATAACTGATGCCACTGCAATGCTGAAGGCAGAAACTTAGAAAAACACTGCTTTCATCACTGTTATCCTTCCCCTCACTATGCATTTTTAATTTCTCCACATCTTTCTTAAGCACAATGACTAAACTGGGGCCTAGAATTCTAATGAGGGCCTAACATCAACTGAAGAGGAAGGGTAATTTCCAGGTGCTTGAATGCTATGTTGCTAATGAATAGGTCCCTGCATCACGTGGGACTGTTTTTCAACAGTACAACACTGATGACTCATATCAGTTTGTTGACAATGATGACGTCCAGATCTGGATATACGCCCTAGCCAGCATCAAAAACTTTCAGTTTAGGAGAAAAAATCATGAAGATAAGTGCTAAAGGTTTGATGCCAGTTTCCGTTTGTGGAGGTGAGAGCGGTGGTTGTAAAGGTATAAGTGAAACACCAGTACACTGTTAAAAATGGATGATTGAAAGGGCAATTTTAATGCTTCTGCTATCTATTCTCCACACAACTGCCAGTGATTCTTTTTAAAACAGATCTGATAAACAATCCGCCTGCAATGCAGGAGACCTGGATTCAATCCCGGGGTTGGGAAGATCCCCTGGAGAAGGGAAAGGCTACTCACTGCACTATTCTTGGCCTAGAGAATCCCACAGACTGTACAGTCCACGGGGTCGAAAAGAGTCAGACAGGACTGAGCAACTTTCACTTTCACTAATCCAAGGCTGCAATTAAAGCAAATCTGATGATTCCTTTGATCTCAACACTTCCGTGATATTCTGTCACATTCTAATAAAATCCAAAGTCCAACGTGGCTCACCAGTTACATGATCTGGCTTCTGCCTATTTCCCAACTTCTTTCTCTAATTTCTAGCTTCTTCTCCAAGGTGCCAAGCCATCAGGGCTATTTTAATTGCCATTTCTTTTCTTCTAGAACAGTTTCTCTCTAGAAATCCACACAGCTACCTTCCTCATTAATGATTAAATTTCAGCTTATGATGTAGAGGCCTTTCTTGTCTGCCCCATCTAATATAGCATCACCCCATCACTCTTATCCCTTTGTCTTGATTTTTTAAAAAACCTGCCACAATATCGGGCATTAGCTATCACATAGTAATACAGTTTATGTATTGCTTATTATCAATTTCCCCCATTATTATATGAGGCAGAAACTTTTATTCACTGCTGAATTCCCAGCATGTACAACAGTGTCTTCTCATTAAATATTTGATTAATGAATGAATAAACAGATTTTCAGGATACAACATATGTAAAACTATTGTATATTTATTGACATGAAGCATAAGAAATATCTAAAAGAGTGTATAGCAAAATGTTAAATTACATGGGGGGAGCTGGTTTTCACATTATTTTTGCTCATGCAAATATTCTTTTTTTTTTTAGAACGAACTTGTATGACTCAGATACTAAAAAAAAATAAAATAAAGAGGCCACGCTGGCAGAAAGTGTAAATGAATTCTATAAGAGGTTGGGTAAATTTATGAATGAAAGACTTAAACAGATGTAGTAGCATAATGGTTAAGCTCAGCAACTGTGTGAATCCCCTTTCATACGTGATCTAGCATGTAATCCCAAGTTATTCACAAGGCAGCATCTAAAGGTTTTCACCTGGAAAATGTGGATGGTAACAATGAGTAACAACCCACAAGGTTGTTTCTGAATATTAGATGAGACCATGTTTGCAGCCTCCTTTGTACAATACCTGGCATGCAGTAAATACCCAACATATGGCAGCTATTACAATAATTAGTAGTAGTAACAAGAGATGTCGGGACATACCTAGCCCTCAAGATTGACATCAGAGTGGACCACCACATCCTCTCATCATTGCGCCTCAATCTGGGCCCCTGAAGCCCAAAGAGGGGATGGTTCTTTCCAAAGATGATAGTTTCGACGTTCCAGGAGCATCTGAATCAAACGTACCCCGTGTACCCTTAAACCATTCAGGCAGTCTGATTAATCCACGAGCGGCATTGCAAGACCCGGCTTCGAGAGGCCACCCCCGCTCGCCGTCCTTGGGCCCAGGCGCTTAGCCTCGATCTCCTTCGAGGCGGTAACAAGGGTGGGAGTGGGAATGTCGGAAAACACAAAAGCGGGGCAGTACTGGCCCGCTCCGGCTCAGCGCACTCTGGAGCGGATAAAACGGCGGCACCAGGCACCCGCCAGCCTACGGCGACCAGCAACACGCCCTCAGGAAAAAGTAATTACTGGTCCCACTCAAAACTCGGGCAGGCGGCTCAGAGTCCCAGCCTCTCAGGTC
>SJYX01003273.1:0-19583 GCA_006410675.1 Oreotragus oreotragus
CTCTGTTTATTCCAACTATGCAGATGCCAGAGAATTTTGAAGGAACATTGGTAAAAATCCCCAGGCAGTAAGGATACTCCAAAAATAAATTCCGTTTGACTTTTCCTCTCTACTTTGAACCCATAAACTAAACACTTGTGTTACCACTCTTACCCCTCTGCTCTGTAAAGAAAGCTCATATTGACAAAAGAGTGAATGACTATGAAGCGTCACTGATTAATTTGAAAATAATAAAGTGTCAAAAGTCACAGGAAGCATTTTTTGAAACACCAAATCCAACTTAAATACGGAAAAGCCACTGTTTTTCTTGGAACTCATTTCTTAAAAACAGGTCTTTGAATGGAAGTATTTGTCCTGTGCTAGAAATGCTGGCAAACACAGAAGAGACAGAAAGGGAAAGGGAAAGTGATTTTTCAGATTTGAGAATGCAGGGCTATCTTTGTAGAAGGCAGTGGCATAGGAATGCATCTGAGGAATTAAAGGCAATAATGTGACTTATGACATGTCCTTCCTGCAAAGAACCCCTGGTGCCCCGTGACCAGAGAAGCCAGCCAAAGATGGCGTAACAGAGGGGGTCTGCTTTGTGTGATGTCAGCTCCATACAACCTCCATGGACCCATGGCCATAGGGAAGNCATCTGAGGAATTAAAGGCAATAATGTGACTTATGACATGTCCTTCCTGCAAAGAACCCCTGGTGCCCCATGACCAGAGAAGCCAGCCAAAGATGGGGTAACAGAGGGGGTCTGCTTTGTGTGATGTCAGCTCCACACAACTTCCATGGACCCATGGCCACAGGGAAGACACCGTTTAGTGGTGGAGTGAGGAGGGTGGTCATGCAAACATGGGCACTGGGTTCAAGCCAAGACCTGCCCAACGCCTTAGCTCCAAGATGGACACAGTGGATGAAGTCAGGGCTCTATAATATTGATGCTAATCAGTGACAATAAGAATAGGAAATGCTGGCTAAAAAGAACGAATATGGGTTAAACGGTTATGCTGATTTTAACTCAACTCTGGCCTTGCTGCTTAGCTAACTTTTAAGGGATCAATTTATGATGCACTAGAAATACTCACATATTCATCCAGAATAAGGTAGGAATCTCTCATCTGCAAAGGAGAAATTACAGACAAATTTAGTTTCAGGCATATTTTTCAGTATGTACGTATGTCAGTATGTATTTTTCAGCTGTCTGCCTTACAATGTTCGTGTGTTTGTTTAGCCTTATCACTGGAGTCACCATTTCTCAAAACTCCTGAGCGTCTTTGGATTTATCTCCACAAGGTAAGCCACCTGCCAGGGCCCTGCCCCCACCCAAAATGCCCCCAACCCGGGCAATCTGTCTGTGTCTTCGGATTCCAACATATTCCAGCAAGCTGGCCTCTGCATCCTGCTGGAAGGGTCACAGGGCTCTCTGAAAGTGCCTCTGACAAGGAAGTGAGCCCCCAGGCTAACTCTCCATGCCCTCCAGATCTTGGAGTGCCCCCTCCTTCACTGTTCAGTGTTCCTTGTGTGTGTGACATGCACCTCCTTTTCAGTGAATAAAGCAGAACCTCTTTAATGCTACTGCCTGTATACTAAGTTGCTTCAGCCGTGTCTGACTCTTTGCCACCCCATGGACTGTAGTCCCCCAGGCTCCTCTGTTTATAGGATTCTCTGGGTATGAATACTGNCTCCTTCACTGTTCAGTGTTCCTTGTGTGTGTGACATGCACCTCCTTTTCAGTGAATAAAGCAGAACCTCTTTAATGCTACTGCCTGTATACTAAGTTGCTTCAGCCGTGTCTGACTCTTTGCCACCCCATGGACTGTAGTCCCCCAGGCTCCTCTGTTTATAGGATTCTCTGGGTATGAATACTGGAGTGGGTTTCCAGTTCTTTCTCTGGGGGATCTTCCCAACCCAGGGATCGAACCTGTGTCTCTTATGTCTCCTGAATTGGCAGGTGGGTTCTTTACCACTAGCGCCACCTGGGAAGCCCAAAAGTGCCTCTGACAAGGAAGTGAGCCCCCAGGCTAACTCTCCATGCCCTCCAGATCTTGGAGTGCCCCGTCCTTCACTGTTCAGTGTTCCTTGTGTGTGTGACATGCACCCCCTTTTCAGTGAATAAAGCAGAACCTCTTTAATGCTACTGCCTGTATACTAAGTTGCTTCAGCCATGTCTGACTCTTTGCCACTCCGTGGACTGTAGTCCCCCAGGCTCCTTTGTTTATGGGATTCTCTGGGTATGAATACTGGAGTGGGTTGCCAGTTCTTTCTCTGGGGGATCTTCCCAGCCCAGGTATCGAACCTGTGTCTCTTATGTCTCCTGGATTGGCAGGTGGGTTCTTTACCACTAGCGCCACCTGGGAGAAGCCCTTTAATGCTATTACCTGGGAGCTTACTGAGGACTTGAACATTGCTTTCACTCCTCATAACTAGTGACGCCTTTCAGAGTTATGTGGAGGGTGTATCTGTACTTCTGTAGGAAGTTGTACCCTCCACATACATCCACAGAGGTTGGGGTCTGCACATGTGTTTGTATAAAGGCCAGACTATAAATATTTTTCAGTCTTGTAGGCTGTCTGGTCTCTACGGTAACTTTAGTTCACCCCACTTTACCTCTGACATAGGTGAAGTCAGCCCAACCTTGCCTCTCACACAGCTGAGGTCAGCTAACTTTACCTCTGATGTGGGTAAGGTCAGTTAACCCTTTCTCTGATGTAGGTGAGGTCAGTTAATCCTGCCTCTGACTTGGTGAGGTCAGTTAACTCTGACTCAAGCCCCTGTGTTTCTGAAATGGGGGAGTGATGGCTCATGGAAGAACTCACCAAGTATTAATAGTAATGCTTATTATAACCTATATTTTCTTTGATCTCACATTAACTGCATAATTAAGACAATTTCTAAAAAGTCAAATACAACAGTGTGGACATATGAGTATTCTCCTCTGTTCTCTGTCCTCTTTTTGAAAGCTGCTCTGACCCCCTGGGGATTTTCTTATTCATGCTCTGGTCAACATGGCTTAGGAGTCTGAAGCATAAGGAATGAGTCCTTGTTCTGGAATTTCCAATATGATATAAGCATGTGAGGGAGAGATTTTGCTGCATGTTTATTCTTCGGGGGAAGATGGGGAAAGCTTTTGATTTTTAAATAGTTGAAAAATAACAAAACTACCTATTTTAGAAAAATTTAAAGTCCGAAGAGTTATCAAAGTAAACAAAAATGATTGATAATCCATTACCCCAAGACAACCACAGGATGTGTACACACCCACTCATGCACACTAGGATTAAAGGTCGAATGGATTTTGTCTGTTCTTTATTTGCACCCAACATCATATCATGCAAATTTATCCTGCTCCCTAATGTTCTTTGAACTATGCTATTTAGTCAGTATAACATTCCGTTCTGACAACATGAGTTTACCTGTCCTCTGTATGTTAAGTATCAGACTGCTGCTGCTGCTAAGTCATTTCAGTCGTGTCCGACTCTGTGTGACCCCATAGATGGCAGCCCACCAGGCTCCCCCATCCCTGGGATTCTCCAGGCAAGAATACTGGAGTGGGTTGCCATTTCCTTCTCCAATGCATGAAAGAGAAAAGTGAAGGTGAAGTCGCTCAGTCTGTCCGACTGTTAGCGACCCCATGGACTGCAGCCCACCAGGCTACTCTGTCCATTGGATTTTCCAGGCAAGAGTACTGGGGTGGGGTGCCATTGCCTTCCCCGAAGTATCAGACTACCTTCTTCTTTTTTTTTTTTTTTTTTTTACTCCTCTCCTGAACACTGCAGGAACATAGCTTTGAACAAGAAGTTCTTTTTTCCTTTTGCTTCAAAGAACATTCTGAGTATTTACTCTGTGGAAGCTCCGCAAGGTAGACATGCTTTGGCTGGCATGGTTTAATCTACAGGACATATGCATTTGTGCTAACAAGACATACTGACTGTTCTCACTGGAAACCTAAAGATTTAGTACAGTTTCTATATCTATCATGAGACTCCCCCCCTCTCTCTATGAAACCCTCCCACATCCCAGCATGGGCAGCCCTTGATGGAGACGCTTTTCTCTTTGGAGCTACGTGTGTGATGGGAAACAAAATGACGTTCACTTCCTATTAATACACTTTAATACACTTAGTTCACTTTCTAACCTTCTGGTTAGACTCGGGCACCAAGCAGGACACATCCTTGTGGCGATCTAAGAACGCTTCAAACTCCTCATCGCTGATCACAAACCGTTCTGCTTCTCTCAGAGCATCTTCTCCAGAATTCTCACCCTCAATTATGAGACACTGGAAGACCTGAAACACAAGGGTAGTGTTGGCCTCCTAAAGAGCTTTTCACTGCTTTTTATCCCAAATTGCATTTCCCTCTGAACCAAGCTTCATCGCTCCTGAGCAGAGAAAGTGAAACTGTTAGTCGCTCAGTTTCCGACTCTTGGCGACTCCGTGGACTGTGGACTGTAGCCCACCATGCTCCCCTGTCCATGGGATTTCCCAGGCAAGCATATTGGAGTGAGCACACATTTCCTTCTCCCAGAGATCTTCTTGACCCAGGGATCGAACCTATGTCTCCCGCATTGCAGGTGGATTCTTGACCATCTGAGTCACCAGGGAAGCCCGGCAGAGAAGACTTGTTCAACTGAGGAACAATCTAGAAAGACACTGCTCTGGCAACATGAAAATGTGCCCTGAAATTTGGAATATGGTACTAAAAGCCCAAATATTCCCAAAATATAAATTTTTTAAAAACTGATCTAGGTTATATTTGATCTAAGTTTTTTTTTTTCTTTTTTTTTCATAATATGAGTGAAATGAGGTGAACTTGCTCAGTCGTGTCCAACTCTTTGTGACCTCATGGACTGTAGTCTGCTAGGCTCCTCCTTCCATGGAATTTTCCAGGCAAGGATACTGGAGTGGGTTGCCATTTCCTTCTCCAGGGGATCAACACTGGGTAATTTGGCATCTTTTACAAAATTAGATACTTCAGCTGAAATCAATGTAAATTTATAAGAATATTTTATATATCTAGAAATCTCTCTTAGTGTTCTAAAAATAATCTTCATGAGATGAACAGAATTAGAATTGGAGAGTGTAGGAGAGGAACTCCTTAAGTATTACTTTTGGCGGCATCTCTAGCCTGTGGGTTTGGAACATTAGCTAGATATACCTACTGAGATGAACAGTTTTTGGTGAATTGAGGAATAGAAGTGATTTTTATGTATTATCTACGCTGTAGTTCTTTGATACAAAATAATGAGGTTTACTATATGCGTGCTCAGTCACTCAGTTGTGTCCAACTCTTTGCAACTCCATGGACTGTAGCCCACCAGGCTCCTCTGTCCATGGGTTTCTCCAGATAAGAATACTGGAGTGGGTTGCCATGCCTTCTTAACAGGGGATCTTCCTGACCCAGGAATCTTCCTGAGATGTACATCTCCTGCATCTCCTGCATTGGCAGGCACATTCTTTATAACTAATACCACCTGGGAAGCCATTTATAATATATCTGCCTATAAATTTTCAATTTTTTAGATCAGAGTTTTATTGTTAGTATTTATACTGTGGTGTTTTTTAAAGTAGTTTTTAAACCTTTATATAGAAATGCATATTGTTTCTTACTACATTTTAGATTTAAATGATGAAATATACCAGGTGAAATAGGCTTCCTAAAATATTTAACACTTTAATTTTGGGGTTTTCCCTTTAGATTTTAAGCCATTATGTGCATGCATGCCTGCTAAGTCGCTTCAGTCATGTCCGACTCTTTGAGACCCCATGAACCATAGCCCGTCAGGCTCCTCTGTCCACGGAATTCTCCAGGCAAGAATACTGGAGTGGGTTGTCATTCCTTCTCCAAAGGATCTTCCAGACCTAGGGATTAAATCCAGGTGGCCTGCACTGCAGGTGGATTTTTTTACCATCTGAGTAAAGGAAGACTTATCTGCTAGAGAAGGAGTCAAATACCACCTCCTACATGAAGTCTTTCTGGTTTTTTGGAGAATTAAACCTTTCCATTTCGCCTTCCCATTTTATCCCAGCACACATAGCTTCATATTACAGGAGTTTTCTTTTCCTTGCTAGAATTCTCTCTTTTCCTTGCTAGAATTCTCTCTTTTCCTTGCTAGAATTCTTTTCCTTGCTAGAATTGAATTCTACATCCTATCTTCAGTTGCATTAGTCTGGGGTCCAGTCACAGACTTTCATGGATTCCCGCATGAAAATGACCAGGCAGATTGTGAAGAACACATATTCAGGGGCTTCCTTGGCGGTCCAGTGATTAAGAAACCTCCTTGCCATGCAAAGGACACAAGTTCAATCCTTGAACTGGGACGATCCCACATGCCTCGGAGCCACTAAGCCCATGCACCACAGCTACTGAGCCCAGGAGCTGCAAATCCTGAGTTCACGTGCTGCTGACTACTGAAGTCTACAGCCTGTTCTCCGCAGCAAGAGAAACCACCGTAATGAGAAGCTCACTCACGGCACCTAGAGAGTAGCCCCTCACCGCTGCAATTAGAAAAAAGTTCATGCGGCAGTGAAGACCCAGCACAGTCAAAAATAAAGAAATCTTTACCAAAAAAAAAAACAAAACCCCGACATATTCACACAAGTCCTCCTGCTAATCTATTTCAGAACAGTACGTACGGGATGAGTCCCCAGAAGCTGATTCTAAGTCTAGCAGAAAGAAGGACCAAACCCAACTAGCTCTCTGAGTCCAGAGTTTTCTGTATCCTTATCATTTTTGGTGTCCCTGAAGCAAATCTCTCCTGAACGTTCACTTCATTACAATCACAAAAGCAATGCGGTTGGTACCTTCCAGCGGACGGGGTTCAGCGCGTTTATCTGTTCCTTCATATCCTCGTCCACGTTGAATCGATTGATGACTGAGTTTATCTTGAAGGCCACTCTGTATTCCTTACACCATGTCCTCAGTTTCTGGAGATTTTCCACGTGGTTCTTCTTTCCTTGACCACGGCCAATAAGGACATTGACCTGCTCGTCAAAGCTGTCACAGGAGATGGCGAGAATGTCCAAATATTCACCTGAGGGAGAACGATCACTGTTAGGCTTTTCTGTCCAAGGATGAAAACTTATGTTAAGCTTTTCCATCCAAGGATGAAAGCCTAGGCTTTTGGGTTCCCTAGTGGCTGACTGGGAAAGAGTCGGCCTGCCAGCACCGGAGACATGGGTTCACTCCCTGATCTAGGAAGATGCCCCCATGCTTCAGAGCAACCAAGCCCGAGTACCACTCCTGAGCTTGGGCTCCAAGCCCAGGAGCCACAGCGGGAGAAGCCCTGCAGCCCTGAGCCTGTGCTTCGCAACACGAGAGGCCGCTGTGACGAGAAGCCTGTGGACTATGAGGAGAAGGGGAGCCTCTGGAGCCCGAAACTAGAGAAGAGCCTGCACAGCAGCGAGGTCAGCACCGCCAAAGACAAAGACATGAGATTCTATCTATTAAACAAAAGAGCATAGGCTTTCAAGCCAGAGGTGGAGAACTGCAGCCTTAGGGACCACACGAGTAGGCAAAAACGTTTTGTTTGTTCCTCCAGACATTTAAAAATGTTACTAAATCTGACTACATGTGAGCTTTTTGTCTTTCACTTTAACCTTTGCTTCCCTTTGCTATTGTTCACTAAAAGAATACTGTCCATACACAATGGCCCGCCTTGGAGAACCCTGCCCCTCTGCCTGAATGTTAAACCAAAATGCTTTTGTTCAGAGAAACACCCTGAACTTGTCCACCTGCAAGAGAAAAGAAACATATACACCCTCCTCCTGAAGGCCCTTGCAGGAATAATTGCAAAACCTGGGGCCTTTTTCCTTTATTCCTCATCTCCTCCAGACTCCAGTGAGATGGTTATTTTGAGACAATCTACGATCTGGTCCTTCTGCCAGCTTTTGGAGTCAAGTCCTTATTTCTTGTCTCAACACCTCCTCTCCCAATTTTAAAGCCTGTTGTGTGGTGAGCAGAGCGAGCTTGGACTTGGTAACAAAAATATTTCACGTTGTTTTTAATTATTTTTATTTGAGAGATTGAACATAGTCATTAAAAAGAATGAAATAATGCCACCGCAGCAACATGGGTGGACCTAGCAATTGTCATACTGAGTGAAGTCGGGCAGAAAAAGAGAAACATGGAATGATAGGGCTTGTATTGCAGAATCTTAAAAATGATACACATGAACTTACTTACAAAATGGAAACAGACTCACTGACTTAGAGAATGAATGCGTGATCACCAGGAGGGAGCAAGGCAGTGACAGTCTCGGGTCTGCAATTGGCAAAGTGAAAGTGACCTGGACACACTGCTATGTTTAAAACAGACAACCAACAAGGACCTACTATGCAGCACAGGGAACACTGCTCAAAACTCTTTAATAACCTAAATGGGAAAAAGAATTCGAGAAAGAATAGATTTACGTATAACTAAACTGGAGGAGGAAATGGCAACCCACTCCAGTATTCTTGCCTGGGAAATTCCATGGACAGAGGGGCTTGGCCGGCTATATGGTCCACGGGGTTGCAGAGTCTGACACGACTGAGCGACTGAGCACGTGAAACATACTCTAATACAAAATAAAAAGGTGTAAAAAGAGTGTAGATTTAGGACTTATCTTGAATAGTCTGAGCGTATGGCAACGCTAATCCTGATCTCTGAATAGGATAAAAATCAATGGTTGTTCACAACTGGCTGTCAAAGTGTCTGCTATGAATAGTCCTGGCACTTTCTTGTTTTCTCCCTACCCCGGTGATCTTTTTTCTTTGCTGTTTTTCAGTCACTAAGTCATTCATGTCTGACTCTTTGTGACCCCACAGACAGCAGCATGCCAGGCTCTCCTGTCCTCCACCAACTCCAGGAGTTTGGTCAAATTTATGTCCACTGAGTTGGTGATGCTATCTAACCACCTCATCCTCTGCCTCCCACTTCTCCTGCCTTCAGTCTTTCCCAGCATCAGGGTCTTTTCCAGTGAGTCGACTCTTCGCATCAGGTGGTCAAAGTATTGGAGCTTCAGCTTCATCCTTTTTCTTGCTGTTGCTGCTAAGTCGCTTCCTTCGTGTCCGACTCTGTGCGACCCCATAGAAGGCAGCCCACCAGGCTCCACCGCACCGGGACTCTCCAGGCAAGAACACTGGAGTGGGTTGCCATTTCCTTCTCCAACGCATGAAAGTGAAAAGTGAAAAGTGAAAGTGAAGTCACTCAGTTGTATCCGACTCTTTGCGATCCCGTGGACTGCAGCCTACCAGGCTCCTCTGCCCGTGGGATTTTCCAGGCAAGAGTACTGGAGTGGGGTGTCATTCTTAGCCACTTCCAAATTTGCTACTTTGCACTGCCTCTCCAGACCAGCTTCTGAGCTTTTGCCCTAAGGTGCAACACTGCTCGTGGTCCTTACTCCTCACGCCACACGTGTTGGAGGGAACGCACTGCCCAGGACACAGCCAGCAAACCCAACTCAGTCTTCTCTGCTTGCATGGCTCCATAACCCGGTCTCATCTCTCTAAATCCAGTCCCCAAAGCTTACTTTTGAATTTCTGATGCTCACCTTTGACTGAGTGACTCCCTTCACGGGTGTTTTGTTGCTGACCTGTGACCCTGTGCTCCTCCTGTTAACCTTTCCCAGATGGGAAGTACAATCCTCCCCAACACCCGCCCTCCCCTCCCCCATGTCCATATTTCTCCATCGTTTAGGAAAGAGGGTTTCATCAGAGAGCCCCATGAGCATCCTCAACAAATCGTACATGCAACTACCCTTTGAGTGGTTTCAAGACTCAAACAACTCACAGAAACCAACACAGAACATTTTACCCGAAGAGTCCAATCAGAACTGTTTACTAAATGAGAGTAGAGCTCTGTGCTGACCTAGATGGGGTGGAAATTCAAAAAAAGAGGGGATACATGTAAGCAAACAGCTGATCCACTCTGCTGTACAGCAGAGACCAACACAAAATTGTAAAGCAGCTATACTCCAACAAGAATTAATTTTGAAAAACTGTTAAAAACCAAAATGAACAGAATTGACTAAATAAATTAAATAAATAAAATGCAATAATAGCTAGCATTTTTCAAATGCTTCCTAAATTCCAGGTATTGCTCTAAGAATATTAATAAATGTAAGTGTTAGTCGCTCAGTCATGCCCGGCTCTTTGCAACCCCATGGACTGCAGCCCACCAGGCTCCTGTGTCCGCGAGATTTTCTAGGCAAGGACACTGGAGTGGGCTGCCATTTCCTTCTCCAAGAATATTAATATCTATGTAAAAATTAGCATTAAGGGACCTCCACAGTCTTAGGCTTCTCTGGCGGCTTAGTGGTAAAGAATCCACCTGCCAAGGCAGGAGACACAGGTTTGATCCCTGAGTCAGGAAGAGGCCCTGGAGAAGGAAATGGCAACCCACTCCAGTATTTTTGCCTGGAGAATCCCATGGACAGAGGAGCCTGGCAGGTTACTATCCATGACGTCACAAAAGAGTAGGACATGACAAAATATCAACAGTCTTAAGACCAGGGGTTCGTAACCCTGATTGCAGAGTGGAATCCCTTTGGAGCACCCCAAGTTGGAATGTCCACACACCAGAAGGCTCTGAAATAAATAGTCTGGAGGCCAGTTTCAGCAGAGATGTCTTATTTAAAGTTCTTCAGTAGCCAAATACATAGCCAGAGGGGAGAATGACTGTTTTAGTCCAATCCCTCAATTTATACAGGACACTACTCAAATAGAGTCATTTCCATAAACACTCTAAATATTAAACATGAATAGGAAACAATAAGGTCAGGGCTTGCAAAACTGTCCACTGTGGTCATCTTCCCCCTCAATTAAAGCTACTTTGATAATGGACGGGAGCATCTGCTGGTGGGTCCTGCTATCTGCTTTGCCATACTTGTTTATGAGATCCCTACCGAAACTTGGCGTGCAGCCTGAAGAGAGATTACAACAAGCAAGCTTGCTTTTTCCCTCCCTTCGGATCCCCAGCAGGCCAGGCCGGAGGCCCAGGATGGAAGGAAATACAGTGAGCGACAGTGACAGAGGCCAGAGTCACATGCCGTGGGGGCTGCTCACCATACTTCTGGAACCACCTCTCACGGATCAGGCTCCCATTGCTGACGATGCTGACGCTGGGCAGCTGCAGGTCCTGCTTACAGAACTTCACCAGCCTGCCCAGGTACTCGCCCCGGTCCTGGAGGAACGGCTCCCCGCCTGAGAAGTTGATCTTCTCCATACCTGGGACAGAAGGCACATGGATTTTTCTTCTATTTTAGCACTTCATCAACATCCATTATCATTTTAATGGCAAAAGTAGTGTTTTCTCAAGGTAATAGAATGAGACTAGAGAGAAATGGCAAATAGATAGGGAAACAGTGACAGACTTTATGTTGGGGGGCGCTCCAAAATCACTGCAGATGCTAACTGCAGCCATGAAATTAAAAGACGCTTGCTCCTTGGAAGAAAAGATATGACCAACCTAGACAGCATGTTAAAAAGAAGAGACATTACTTTGCCAACAAAGGTCGGTCTAGTCAAGGCTATGGTTTTTCCAACAGTCATGTATGGATGTGGGATTTGGACTATAAAGAAAGCTGAGCACCAAAGAATTGATGCTTTTGAAGTGTGGGGTTGGAGAAGACTCTTGAGAGTCCTTTGGACTGCAAGGAGATTCAACCAATCCATTCTAAAGGAAATCAGTCCTGAATATTCATTGGAAGGACTGATGCTGAAGCTGAAACTCCAATACTTTGGCCACCTGATCCGAAGGACTGACTCATTTGAAAAGACCCTGATGCTGGGAAAGATTGAGGGCAGGAGGAGAAGAGGTCAACAGAGAGTGAGATGGTTGGATGGTATCACCGACTCAGTGGACATGAGTTTGTGTATACTCCAGCAGTTGGTGATGGACAGGGAGGCCTGGTGTGCTGCAGTCCATGGGGTCACAAAGAGTCAGACATGACTGAGTGACTGAACTGAACTGAACAGAGAGAAATGGAGCTAGGACAGAGGTCCAAGCTCCAAAGCCTTTGATCTTTCTAAAGTGAGTTTGCCCTCCATCCTGGCTTTCCCAGGACAGTCCTGGTTGACAGAGACCACATCTCATCAGTTGTTTTTCCCAGCACCCTGTTTTGCTCTCAAATGTTTCTGCAGTGGGACAGGGGATAAATTATATCATCTCACTCTTCATAAGCTAACATGCTAGGAGGCAGCTTGTGTGATGAGCATTATTATTCAATAAAATATTGTTCCCTAAAAGTGTGATTAAACAGGGACAGATAACTGCAGAAACTGAAACAGGGTGTTGGCTAGTGGTGTAGCCCATGATCAGTTTGAGGAGCAGGCCAGAGGGGATGAATGAACAAGAAGACTGAAGGAACGGGATGAAGAGATGCAGCTAAGAGTTTAGAAAAGAGCCATTCATTCACAGTGGTGGCAACACACAGTCCATCCTGTCACAGCTCAGGTCAAGAGCTGTGACGATGCTCATAATGGCTGCGTTCTATTCAATCTGCTGTGTAAAAGTCAGAGGAGTAGATAATATATTTTGGAAGCATCTTCATCCAGAGTGGTGGTGGTTTTATTGTTATAGTCACGTCCCACTCTTGCGACCTCATGGACTGTAGCCTGCCAGGCTCCTCCATCCATGGGATTCTCTAAGAACGCTGGAGTGGGTTGCTGTTTCCTTCGCCAGGGAATTCCTTCCTGACCCAGGATTCAAACCCAGGTCTCCTGCATTGCAGGCAGATTCTTTACCAACTGAGCTACAAGAGAAGCCTCTTTGTCCAGAGTAGCAATTTTAATTTTAAATGTAATGTATTTTTACATTTGTTTTCTTAATTTAAATTTAAAAGTAAATTTAAATTTTAATAGTCACCAAAATAGATTTTCCTTCATTTACCAGAAATTTCACTTACAGGACATGCCACCCATACTATACCCTAACCATCTTAACTATCTTTGGTTTTATTTGCTTAAAACGGAGAGGTCGCAAAATGCATTAACTAAAACTATAATAGTTTATGCTCTATTAAAAAAACAAGAGCATTCATTTATTTGTGCCTTGTAGAAGCTTTGTAAGATTGATATATGAGCTATCATTTTGCTCTATATTTTAAAGAATATTAAACTGACAGTCAGAAAGTCAAATTTCTTGGCACATCTAATGAGTGCTGGAGCAGGAACTCAAATACTGGCCTTATGAATCAAAAGTCTAAGTTCTTTCCACCACCTCAGCCCTCTCATTTGTTCATTCATGCATTAAATCATCCATTCAAAAAACTCATTAGATTCCTATTACCTGCTAGATATTTTGCTAGACAAAAAGATAAGCAGAATCTCAAGTTTCAGTCTTAGAACTCAAACTCTTTGGGGACCCACGTATTAAAAACAAAACAGGAAAACAAAAAAGCACGATTTTAAACATGCTGTAACAGGCAGTTAGGTTGCTTGCATACCGTGGCAATGTAAGTAGCGTGCTATGAACACTGGGGTGCGTTTCCTTTTAATTAGTGTTTTCACTTCTTTCTAATGTATTCACAGAAATGCTATTGTTGTGTCCCCAGGCTTCCCTGGTGACTCAGATGGTAAAGAATCCGCCTGCAATACAGGAGACCTGAGTTCTGTCCCTGGATTGGGAAGATCCCCTGGAGAAGGGAATGACAGTCCACTCCAGTATTCTTGCCTGGAGAATCCCCTGGAAAGAGGAGCCTAGAGGAGCCTGGCGGGCTACAGTCCATAGGGTCAAGGAAAGTTGGACATGTCCGAGTGACGAACATGTTCACTTTTTTTTTTCATGGTAATTCTGTTTTTAGTTTTTTAATGAACCACTATACTGCTCTGAACAGTGTCTGCCCAAATTTACATTCCTACCCACAGTGCACCAGGGTTCCCTTGTCTCCACATGCTCTCCAGCATTGGTTATCTGTGGTCTCTTCAATGGTAGCCATTCTGGCATGAGGTGATATGATCCCTTATTGTGGTTCTGATTTGCATTTCCCTGATAATTCATGGTGTTGAGCATCATTTCACGGACACAAACAGTTGGCTATCTGCACTTCCTCTTTGGAAAATGTCTATTTAGTTCTGCCTATTTTTTAACTGGGTTGTTTGTTTTTTGATGTTCAGTTGTCTGAGCTGTTTATATATGTTGGCTATTAATTCCTTATCAGTCATCTCATTTGCAAGTATCTTTTCTCATTCATGTTGTCTTTTCCTTCTGTCAATGGTTTCCTTTGCTGTGCCAAAAGCTTTTCCATTTTTCAAAAGTGTCTATCAGAGGTTCAATGGATAAAGATGTGGTATATATAAACCCAATGGAATACTACTCAGCAGGAAAAAAAGAATGAAAACTTTGCCGTTTGCAGCCTCATGGGTGGGTTTGGAGGGCCCTGTGCTATGCACTTAGTTGCTCAGTCATGCCTGACTCTGCAACCTCATGGATTTTGGCGCGCCAGGCTCCTCTGTCCATGGGATTCTCCAGGCATGAATACTGGAGTGGGTTGCCATTCCCTTCTCCAGGGGATCTTCCTGACCCAGGGATCGAACCCCAGCCTCCTGGGTTTCCTGAACTGGCAGGTGGGTTCTTTACCACTAGTGCCACCTGGGAAGGTATCTTGCATGAAGAGCACCAGGAATAATTCTAAGGGGTTTGAAAGTTCACTAACAGAGTCTGGGGTGACTGGCATTCCAGAGAGAACAGTGCGATCAGGGTTCACGAGGAAGGTGTTGGGGGAGAAATGTGTCACGTGATATGCTCATAACATGGGGTCCTTTGGGAAATGGGGTGAGGATGGCAACATGGTGCTGGAAGCCTGTGCTCACAAGTTTGGGCTTGGAAGCCAGGCAAGGAAGTTCAGTAAGGGGGAGTTATGCACCCGACATGTATTTCAGTATGATCACGTGCTTTCCATGGGGACACAGGGACAATGAGATGAACTGCAACAGTCCTGGTGAGAAATACTAAGATGCTGAACTAGACGCCACTGGGAACGGTGGTGAGGTGGGTCAGGCACTGGATGAGCTGCGGATGACCGGGCAGACATACGGGGAGTGAAATACATCGGATCCAGTAAAAGTCCTGCAAAGTGTCCTCCAAACCCACCCATGAGGCTGCAAACGGCAAAATTTTCATTCTTTTTTACTGCTGAGTAGTATTCCATTGGGTTTATATATACCACATCTTTATCCATTGAACCTCTGATAGACACTTTTGAAAAATGGAAAAGCTTTTGGCACAGCAAAGGAAACCATTGACAGAAGAAAAAGACGACATGAATGAGAAAAGATACTTGCAAAAGATACTGCACGTTCTCAGCATATAAAGTACCAAATCTGGCAAGGCTGGTGTCAGAATAGGAGCTAGTGTACCCCGGGCAGGAAGGGCAGGGGCTGAAGGCAGCAGAAGCTATGGGCACCCTGCTGTTCTCTGTGCAGATCTGCCTGCTCTTTATCAGGATGTGGTCACTGTGATGTTCAGTATGTGTGCAAGCCAGGGCAAATGCGTGTTATACGTCTGCAGCAGAGTTAAGCAAGCTGAGAAGGGAGCTGGTGATGTGGCTGAGGTTGCTGGCTTAGGAGGCGCTCTAGGGAAGACAGACGGACGGGAGAGGAGGAGGGAAGGTCACCTTAGACCTGGACTGGCTGGGCTCTCTCTGAGATGCCTGCCTGTTACTGATGAGGTGACAGTCAGTGAGCAAGGCTCCAGAGCAAAAGCACTGCCTTACTTGAACGGTACACAGCTTCTCTAAATAGTCACGGTAAGAGCACGTAAATAATCCCAAACAACAAACACAAACATTGCATTTCTTAAGTCAAAAGTTTTTGTACTTGTTGGCAGCTCTCATGAGCTGTTTCTGGGGAACTCAGTCCATAAACTCAGAGAGCGGCACAACTTGCCAACCTGCATCCTTCCCCACGCTGCTCACTTAGAAGAGACGGTGATGCTTTGCTCCCCCATGCCAGCCCACTCTGCAGGTTGGGAAGCAGTGCATCCCTGCTGTGTCCTGGGAAGGACTGAGTTCCTGGGGAACCTCTCTGGCCGGGACTGCCCCCCGCCCCAGCCTCTTTGCCCTTCTCGAAGTGGCTGAGCACCTGAGGGCTTTCCTGGGTCTGGGGACTCACCTGCTTCTTTCAGCATCAGCAGACCTTTCTTGGCCTCTTCCAGCGGCAGCACGAAGGACGTTTTGGCTGTGTGGAAGCAGAAGCCACACTTGTAGTTGCACTGGCGTGTGAAGTGGTAATTGACACTGGTGGGGGTGGTGGGTAAGTCGCCGCCGCCCTCTCCCTTCACCCTGCTAGGTTCCCCCGCTTCCCTCCTGCCCTGGAGCGGCCGGCTCCTCTCTTCCCCTGCCAGCCAAGATGCTGCCCGGAGCTGGAGGAACAGGGGCCCCAAGCTGCTCCACACGGAGCCCAGAGGCTGCAGGAAGACGCTCAGCAGCTTGAGAGCGAACGCAAAGGGTACCAGCATCCACATGGTGGCAGGTGCCCTGAGGCTGCGTTGCAACTGCAGGCTGGCTTTTATACATGCTTGGCACCCTGTCACACGGGAGGAGGGACACACCTTTCTTGACTAATGCTCAGCTGAGGGTTAAGTTTCGATTTCCTTCTTCGCGAAAATGAAAGTTGGAACAGGGCCAGGACTGAAGTCTCAGAAGTAGGACCGACATCTGTTTTTATCTGCCCCACGGCGCAGCGCCGTCTCCTGAAATCAGCAACAGATCAGACTGGATATGGATGGACATGCTGCTCTCGAATCTCTATTTGGATCCAGCAGGTAGTGATAGAGCTAGGCAGAGACATCGCCACCTCTGCAGCTGCTGCATTACTAGTGCAGGACGTAACCTGTAGAAGCATCTGCCCCAGTGCCCTTTACTTGTGAGGGCTCAGCAAGAGTTTGTCCAGAGAGCCAAACAGTGAAAAGTGATTGCCTGGTAGACGATTAGAGCAGACTCTATCAGCTCAGGACCCCTTTCAGATCTCAGCTGAAATGCATAGGCACATGAAGACATTAATGCCTGAATCTTCCTTTAGCGACTCATCTTAATGCATGCATTTTTGCATGATAAAAAGTTTCAAATGTTGAAATTCAGCCATTTATCTATCTTTCCCTGCAGGTTTATGCTTGTCTACACCATTTTTAAAAGATAAGAGAAAAATCAGATGCTTTTATAAGATCCTTCTTTTTTTTTTTCTAAATGAAGTATGGTTAATTTACAAGGTTGGGTTAGTTTCAGGTGTACAAAAAAGTGATTCACTTAGTTCAGTTCAGTCACTCAGTCATGTCTGACTCTCTGCCACCGCATGAACTGCAGCACACCAGGCTTCCGTGTCCATCACCAACTCCTGGAATTTACTCAAACTCATGTCCTTTGAGTAGGTGATGCCATCCAACCATCTCATCCTTTGTTGTCCCCTTCTCTTCCCGCCTTTAATCTTTCCCAGCATCAGGGTCTTTTCCAATGAGTCATTTCTTCAACACCAGGCTTCCGTGTCCATCACCAACTCCTGGAATTTACTCAAACTCATGTCCTTTGAGTAGGTGATGCCATCCAACCATCTCATCCTTTGTTGTCCCCTTCTCTTCCCGCCTTTAATCTTTCCCAGCATCAGGGTCTTTTCCAATGAGTCATTTCTTCGCATCAGGTACCCAAAGTATTGGAGTTTCAGCTTCAGCATCAGTCCTTCCAATGAATATTCAGGACTGATTTTCTTTAGGATGGACTGGTTAGATTTCCTTGCAGTCCAAGGGACTCTCAAGAGTCTTCTCCAATACGACAGTTCAAAAGCATCAATTCTTTGGTACTCAGCTTTCTTTATAGTCCAACTCTCATATCCATACATGACTACTAGAAAAACCATAACTTTGACTAGACTGACCTTTTTTTGGCAAAGTAACATCTCTGCTTTTTAATATGCTGTCAAGGTTGGTCATAACTTTTTTTCCAAGGAGCGTGTGTCTTAATTTCATGGCTGCAGCCACCATCTGCACTGATTTTGGGGCCCCCCAAAATAAAGTCTCTCACTGTTTCCCCGTCTATTTGCCATGAAGTGATGGGACAAGATACCATAATCTTAGCTTTCTGGATGTTGAGTTTTAAACTAACTTTTTCACTCTCCTTTTTCACTTTCATCAAGAGGCTCTTTAGTTCTTCTTTGCTTTCTGCCCTAAGGGTCATGTTATCTGCATATCTGAGGTTGCTGATATTTCTCCTGGCAATCTTGATTCCAGCTTATGCTTCCTCCAGTCCAGCGTTTCTCATGATGTTCTCTGTATAAAAAGTTAAGTAAGCAGGGTGACAGTATACAGCCTTGACGTACTCCTTTTTCTATTTGGAACCAGTCTGTTGTTCCATGTCTGGTTCTAACTCTTTCTTCTTGACCTGCATACAGATTCCTTAAGAAGTAGGTGAGGTGGTCTGATATTCCCATCTCTCTCAGAATTTTCCACAGTTTATTGTGATCCACACAGTCAAAGGCTTTGGCATAGTCAACAAAGCAGAAGTAGATGTTTTTCTGGAACTCTCTTGATTTTTGATGATCCAATAGATGTTAGCAATTTGATCTCTGGTTCCTCTGTCTTTTCTAAAACCAGCTTGAACATCTGAAAGTTCACAGTTCACGTACTGTTAAAGCCTGGCTTGGAGAATTTTGAGCATTATTTTACTAGCATGTGAGATGAGCGCAATTGTGCGGTAGTTTGAGCATTCCTTGGCATTGCCTTTCTTTGGGATTGGAATGAAAACTGACCTTTTCCAGTCCTGGGGCCACTTCTGAGTTTTCCAAATTTGCTGACATATTGAGTGCAGCACTTTTACAGCATCTTCTTTTAGGATTTGAAATAGCTCAACTGGAATTCCATCACCTCCACTAGCTTTGTTCGTAGTGATGCTTCCTAAGGCCCATTTAATTTCACATTCCAGGATGTCTGGCTCTAGGTGAGTGATCACACCATCGTGATGATCTGGGAAGATCTTTTTTGTATAATTCTTCTGTATAGTCTTACCACCTCTTCTTAATATCTTCTGCTTCTGTTAGGTCCATACAATTTCTGTCCTTTATTGAGGCCATCTTTGCATGAAATGTTCCCTTGGTATCTCTAATTTTCTTGAAGAGATCTCTAGTCTTTCCCATTCTGTTGTTTTCCTCTATCTCTTTGCATTAATCACCGAGGAAGACTTTCTTATCTCTCCTTACTATTCTTTGGAACTCTGCATTCAAATGGGTATCTCCTTCCTTTTCTCCTTTGCCTTTCACCTCTCTTCTTTCCACAGTTATTTGTAAGGCCTCCTCAGACAGCCATTTTGCCTTTTTGCATTTCTCTTTCTTGGGGATGGTCTTGATCACTGCCTCCTGTACAGTGTCATGAACTTGCATCCATAGTTCTTCAGGCACCCAAGAAGGACGGGTCATGGTGGAGAGTTCTGACAAAACGTGGTCCACTGGAGAGGGGAATGGCAAGCCACTTCAGTATTCTTGCCTTGAGAACCCCATACACAGTATGAAAAGGCAAAAAGATAGGACACTGAATGATGAACTCCCCAGGTCAGTAGGTGCCCAATATGCTACTGGAGATCAGTGGAGAAATAACTCCAGAAAGAATGAAGGGATGGAGCCAAAGCAAAAACAA
>SJYX01003273.1:21260-37812 GCA_006410675.1 Oreotragus oreotragus
TGTAACCTTAATTAGTGCTTTCTGAGAGTGGCACCAGACTTTAGTAAGAACAACACTTTTAAGGCAAATAAGTTTTCTGCTTGATGGACCCTTATCAGGAAAGGGCCATAAAATGCTAATAGGCCTCCTGGTCAGAAGATGATGTAAATCACCTAAGACCTGTGTATACAGCTAAGTATGCAGAGAGAAAGCCTGTTCTCGGACAGGGTCAGGGCTGCTGACCCTGCATGACTTTGTATTATCCATTGATATCTATGTACAACTAAAAGTATAAAAGCCTTTCCTGGAAAATAAAGGATGGACCAGTTTCTCGGCCAGTTCCTGAAAAGACTGGTTCCTCCTTGTCTTCTTTTCTTTCTTACTCTATTTTCTGGCTGATTTCCGTCTGGGGCATAGAGGCTAGCCGTGTCTACTTATTTGCCCGGGCTTCTGAGACCCACGCGAGAGGGAGCCCAAGGCGGGGCACCCTCCGCTATTCAAGCGGGCGCCTGTGGCCCTACATAGACGGTTCAAGTCCTTTGTCTTGGGGCTTCATTGGCTTTTCTAGGTAAACAAAGGAATACAGCCTCTTTCCTCCTCTACATTTCCCACTACACTATTCTTTCCTTATCTCTCTCTAAATCTATATATCTCTCTCTCCACGCCATCTCTGCTTCAGATACCCTGGATCCAACCGGGGCTGGTCCCCAGCAGAGAAGCTCTATAGAGTCAGCAAAAACAAGACGGGGAGCTGACCGTGGCCCAGATCATGAACTCCTTATTACCAAATTCAGACTTAAATTGGAGAAAGTAGGGAAAACCACTAGACCATTCAGGTATGACCTAAATCAAATCCTTTATGATTATACAGTGGAAGTGACAAATAGATTCACTTATATGTATATATCTATTCTCTTTCAAATTCTTTTCCATTATAAGTAATTGCAAGATATTGAATATAGTTCTTTGTGCTATTCAGTAGGTCCTGTTGACTATCTGTTTTATACATAGTAGTGTGTATTGAAGGCAGAAGGAGAAGAGGGCAACAGAGGATGAGGTGGCTGGATGGCATCACTGACTTGATGGACATGAGTTTGAATAAGCTCTGAGAGCTGGTGATGGACAGGGAAGCCTGGTGTGCTGCAGTCCATGGGGTCACAAAAAGTCAGACTCGACTGCTTGACTGGAATGAACTGGACACCACTGATTGACTGAACTGAACTGGATAACACATCTTTTTCATCCATGCATCCATCAAGGATATTTAGGCTCTTCCTACGTCTTGTTTATTATGAATAGTGCTGCTATGAACATCGGGGTGCATATTTCTTCACAAATTATAGTTTTCTTTGGATATATGCTCAGGAGTGGGATTGCTGGATCATGTAGTAGTTCTATTTTTAGTTTTCTAAGGAAACTCCATAAATGCTTTTAGTTTTCTAAGGAACCAAATACACGTTCTCCATAGTGGCTGCGCCAACCTACATTCCCACCAACAGTGTTGGAAGTTTCCCTTGTCTCCACATTCTCTCCAGCATTTATTATTTGCAGACTTTTTAATGATGGCCATTAAAAAGTGACCAGTGTGACTGGTGTGAGGTGGTACCTCACTAGAGTTTTGAAATGCATTTTTCTAATAACTAACATGCTTCTTAATTGTCAAGAATTACTGTGGCTTTTCATTTTTACATTTTTCCTAGAAAATGTTCAACTCTGTAGTGGGATATTTTCTCCTTGAACCCTCTTTGATTGGAATAGTGTTTGATTGATCATGTGTGGTCTGGCTTTCAAGAGACTTGTAGGAAGTTGGGATAGCCCTTGCGGTTAAGTTTGTGAAACCACAAGCCTAGCTCATCTCTTACTAGCTGAGCTGACTGGGTTACTATATCTCTCTGGATCTTTAATTCCTCATCTGCAAGACCAGATCTCTCAAGGGATGTTTAAGGAAACTGAAAATTCTAATTTATGTGAATCACTTAGAACATTCAGTTAGAGTTAGCTTTTGTTATTATACTCGTGTTGTATTTTGAGTGGAAACAAAGATGACTTTCATTTCATTGGGAAAGAAATGGAAACTAAATTCAGCATGACTGAAACTGAAAGTAAATTACCAAGCCTGTCACGTGTGCACGAAGAAACAAAAACCAAATCTGTTTCCATTTCAAATCAAATATTGAGTAATGTCATAGAAGGTAACCATACAGGCTTTTGAAGCCAAACATTTAGAGGTCTGAATCTCAGTTCAATCAGTATTGTTTAGTTCAGGGTAACTTTCTTTACCTGCCTGATATCGTTAACGCATCTGGGAAATATGGGTGTTAATGTATGTCTCACCCAGAGCATTTTGAGGATTAAATGACATGATGTTTATTAAGCACAGAAGAAAGAGCTAGAGAGACTCAATTAGAAATGTCTAGCACATTTAACATTGTGTACCAAGCACTGGGTTATATTTTGAAGGCACTAACTTACCTTGCTGTTTCATTGTAAAATCATATTTGACTCTTGTAACCCCGTGGACTACAGCCCACTAGGCTCCACTGTCCATGGGATTTTCCAGGCAGGAATACTATAGTGGGGAGCCATTTCCTCCTCCAAGCATCTTCCCAGCCCAGGGATCGAACACACTTCTCCTACATTGGCAGGCAGATTCTTTATCACTGAGCCAACTTATCTTACAGCTGGTAAGACCTATGTCACCTAGGGAGTGAGGGTTTGAACCGGGACTTAAACACCTACAATACTGCTCAATAATTGATATTACTATCAAATTATTTTATGATTTCTTCTTTAGTCTGTCCTATTCAAGGCGGTTTCTTTTATTCATTCCTTTGCTCATTCAACCATTCATTCAGGGATTCTTTATTTCCTTCCTTTCCCCTTCTTTGAATCTCATCTGTTTTACTTTTGGCTGTACTGCGTCTTCGCTGCTGCATGCAGGCTTTTTCTAGCTGTGGCGAGCGGGGCGGTGGCTGCCCTCTAGTTGTGGTGCGTGGGATTTTCATTGCAGTGTCTTCTGTTGCGAGCACGGATTCTCGGCGTACGGGCTTAGTTGCTCCACAGTATGTGTGATGTTCGCAGACATCAAACCTGAGAGATCAAACCTGTGTCCCCTGCATCGGCAGGCAGATTCTGAATGCCACTGAGTAACAGCCAAATGTCACCGCCATTTTCCTTTAGCCAGGCATTTTTCCTTTGAACACCTGCACATTCCGAAGGTACCCCCTGCTCCTGGATGTGGATCATCCCTGAAGCAACATCAAACAGCGACTGCCACACATTAGACTATGGAATCCAATTAGCTACTTGCAGTCTTCATATTATTTCTCTGGTAAATCTTGTGTTAAGCATCTTCTGGATAAAGAAAAGTGCACAACTCATATATGTGCGGCTGAACAAATTTTGGATGCTATGAATGCATGTGTGTAACAACCATCTTGATCAAGAGATAGAACTTTTCCCAGACTTTCAGATGCCCAGGACCTCCCCCCAGGGTCCTAAACCCTACCTCTGCCCCAAAGATAACCATGTCCTGTTTTCTAAGACCACACTCTAGGTTTGCCTGCTTTTGAAGTTGTTATGAATGGAATCACACTGTGTGTACTTTTTTCTGTATAGTTTCTTTCATTTGAGGTTATCTTTGTAGATTTATCCCTTCTGTTGTGTCTAGAGTACTCTGTTCATTTTCATAGCCATCTAGGATTCCACTGCTCAGATTTACCACAATCCATTTAATATATCACAAGCCACATCATCATTACGAGGAGTGTTTGGACTGTTTTCCTGTTATGCTATGAATTTTCTTGTACTTGTCTTTTGGTTGACATCAGCATGCGTGTGTGTTGGGTATACACCCAGGAGTGGGATCATTGGTTCTGCCATACGCACACGTTTCCCTTTAGTACCTACTTCCATAGAGTTTTCCAGAGTGCTGGACCTATTTACACTCCAACCAGAGTAATAGAAGGGTTCCCATTGTTCCTCATCTTCCTTCTCAGTTGGTATTGTCATTATAAAAGTTTTGTTTTGTCTGGTTTAATGTTAGCCATCAGTGGGTGTGGAGTGGTGTCTCACTGTGGTTTTACTCTCCAGTTTCCTGATGACTAATGATGTTAAGCATCTTTTTTAATATGTTTATTTGGAGAAGGAAATGGCAAGTATTCTTGCCTGGGAAATCCCATGGTCAGAGGAGCCTGGTGGGCTCCAGTCCACGGGGTCACGAAAGAGTCCGATATGACTTAGCAACTAAATAACAAAAACATGTTTGTTAGCTGTTTGGTTATTCTCTTTTGTGAGGTGCCTGTTCAAATTCCTAGCCCTTCTTTTGTGTTAGATTTTCTGCATTTTTATTATTGATTTGTAGGAAGTCCTTGTGTACCATGTGCTTTCTTGATTATATGCATTGCAAACTTAACTCTTTGTCGTTCCTGTTCACTGATTTACTGGTTGTAATTTAGTTCACCTGATGAGTGTCATTTCGCTAATTTTCCGAGCCCTATTTGTGCATGTGTGTATTTCAGTAAATAAAATGGAACACGAAAGTGCTTCAGAATAAGAGTTCTTGAACTTTTAAGTCCTGTGTGTGTGTGTGTGTTGGATTGTGTTTTAGGAGTCTTAGGACCACCCACATGTTTGCTAATTGGCTACAAGGACTTGCAGGTCTTTGGAGCAGGCCACACTCACAGCTGAGCTTTATTCCAGGGAAGAGGTGTGGAGCAAGGACAAGAAAGCAAAGAGGGGCACCAGAGGAGCTTGGAGAGGTGGGCGCAGCTTCTGAGTCTTTCCCTTCTGGGCTGCACAGATAGACGGCCTTTTCCTCCGCCCCCGAGACAGGCGTGAGAAAGCAGGTCAGGGATGCCTGAGAAGTCTGCCGTTATGTTGCTGAGCCCAGTCCAAGCTCGCTCTGCTCACCGCACAACAGGCCAGCAAGCTGAGAGATGAGGTGGCATATCAAAAGAAATGGCAAATTAATGTCTCAAAACAACCACCTTTTCAGGGACTGGATGCCACTTTCTTTTATAGAACAGAGAGCAGGAGGAGAGGAGGAAGGCAAGTAAAAAGGCCACTGATCTTACAAATATCCCTAGAATGCCAGCCTCAGAGAAAATGTGTATATTTCTCTTTTCTTACAGCCATCCACAGACGGACAGGGTGAGGGTGTTTCCCTGAACAAAGGCACTTCGGTTTAACATTCAGGCAGAGGGGCAGAGTTCTCCGACGGAGGCCATTATGGATGGACAGTGTCGTTTTAGTGAACAAAAGCAACAGGAAGGATCTGACATGTAGTCAGATTTTGTTACAGTTACACGGTGCTGGGCTGGACCTGTAGACACGTTCTTCTGTGTTCATCCTTAGCCACCTAATCTCAGGACCCCACCTGGGAATGAGGCACCAGTCTTGATGGTTGTGCACACTCAGACAAGCTGGTGTGGCATGTTCTTTGTTTCAGGTACACACACAGAAACATCAGTGATTGATAAGAGAAGCAAGAAACTTTTTCCAAGTTTCTAAGTTAATTTGTATTTTATCCATCATCGAAGCATAAAATACTATTTTTTTAAATCCTTTGTTTTATATTGGACTACAGTTGATTAATGATGCTGTATTAGTTTCAGGTGTATAACAAAGTGATTCAGTTATATGCACACATGTATTAATATCTATTCTTTTTCAAATTCTTTTCCCATTTAGCTTATTACAGAATACTGAGAAGAGTTGAGGGCATATTTCTAGGATTTGGGCAGTATCAATCATGGTTCTAGACTTCCCTGGAAAGATGCCAGGAGTTAAGTATTTGCCTTTGCCGTGTTAACTTTCTTCTCACAGAGAGCTACCTAAATTGTCCTTCTTAGTGGGAAAATCAACTCCACAATATAAAAGCATGCTCTTGAGGCCAGAAGCCCACAAATGTGCCCCAAAGCACTTTTATGAACCAGAAACTGATGGCTTATGTAGTAGTGGGTTTACCTGTTTCTTGACAAAGCAACTACCTATAAACCTGGCCCAGTGTTTCTCAGAACCTTTAACTACTTTTCTGGGATTGGGATTATAGAAGCACCATTCTTTCTTGGATTTATTTTGATCTATTTTATTTTCCCAGTTCATTATTTATTTTGTGACATTTGGATTTATTGATGTAGGATTGTATGTCTTTTTTGTGTCCTTTATAGTCTGTAGATCTTTCTTCTCTTGTGTTACTATTAATATTATGCTGATTTCATTTTCTTTTTATGCACTTTACCTAAAAACAAATCTGTTTAAAGAGGTTTTCAAGAACCAATTTGTTCTTCAAAATAAAAGCTATTTTTTCATTTGATTAATTATTATTTATAATGCATTTGTGTTAGTTAATTCTCTCTGCTTTCCCCCCTATTAACAGAATGACTAGAATATTTCATATTTAATGTTTTCCTGATTGATGCTGTGTTGAAGACTCTGGCTTTTTATTTTTTTTTGATTTATACATCTCATAAAATTTTATTTCTTATTCATTTTTCTTTTTTAAATTATGAAAGTATAACACATTTACAAGAGGCTTGGAAAATATAGAACAAAGGTACATTTAGTTCCATTATATATTACAATTATTAAGTGGATAAATTAAGATTTGTAGTTGGAGTTTCAATATCAAACTGTCAAAAATTAACAGAATGATATACAGAAATGTAGGATATAGTAGACCTGAAAAACACCATGAACCAATTCAACATAATTAAGATTTATACAATTTTCACACAATAGTAAGATACAAATTCTATTCCGGTTCCTATAAACTGCTGCTGCTGCTGCTGCTATGTCGCTTCAGTCCTGTCTGACTTTGTGCGACCCCATAGATGGCAGTCCACCAGGCTTCTCCGTCCCTGGGATTCTCCAGGCAAGAACACTGGAGTGGGTTGCCATTTCCTTCTCAATAAACTAGGAGACACTAAAACCTATCTAGGGACATAAAACAAGGTGCAAAAATTTCATGGTCTAAAGATCTTGAAATCACAGAAGCAGCCATAAAATCATCTGACTATTTAATGAATAAGGTCAAGCTATTCGTTTGTTATGGAGTAGGAAATGGCAACCCACTCCAGTATTCCTACCCAGAGAATCCCATGGACAGAGAGATTGAGAGAGAGAGAATCCCATGGACAGAGCCTGGTGGGCTACAGTCCATAGGGCCGCAGAATCCAACAGGACTGAAGTGACTGAACGTATTGGTTTATTCAAAGCCCTTTGAGGTGTCTTCCCAGCTCCCAGCTTCTCTCCCCCACGGTCATAGGATAGGTCACTGCAGGCAAGTTTTTTCAAACATCCACCCAAGCTGGAGTCATCATTCTCTGTCATAGGCACTTGAAATTGAGCTAAACAATACGACAGATTTTTTTCCCCTTTATCAGTGAAGACATTGTGTCTCCAGTTTTCAACACAAGGTTACCACTGGCTGAGCCCAGATCCTACAGTGTCACTGAGGTCACGGTTTCCTGGTAGGAAAGCGGAGAGGAAAACCTGAGTGAAGAGCAGATATGATAGGGGTGGTCATGGAAAAGGGGTAAAAGAGAGGTTCTCTGGAGGATGCACTACAGTCCTGATCAACAGAAAAAACTTTGTACTTTTCCTGTTTTCTTATCCCCCACACTGTTGACAACCTGCTCCATCAATGTCCAAAAGTCAAACTGTTCATACAAAACTAAAAACATCTTAATCTCAGAATTATTCCTTCCCTATTAGCCCATACTTCACATGAAATAGCTCATACTTATTAAAAAGGGGTTTGCGCTCAGAATTAGACCTAATCCCACTCTAAAATGCACACGGATTAAATCATAATTGTTTTCTGTTTATCTACCGTTTTCCATCTTTGTTTCTAATTCTGGCGTCTGCTTAGCAATTATTTTCAAAGATACGAGAGGAGTACAAACAAACGAAAACACCCAAATAATCTTGTAATTGCTGCTTTTCTATGGAAAGACGGAGCTGGCTGATGAAGGCGCTGTCAGGCCACCTCCCTGCTGTCTCATTGGACCTGCGTGCACGACCTGAGCGTCTGTAAGGCAACTTGGAGGGGCCAACCTGGGGAAACTTCTCAGTCTGAGAGGCAACTAAAGGAGGGAGATAATCTTAAAACAGGGAAAAGCATGTGTAAAGCAAACGGAAAGCGCTCAGCGGCTCCCAGCACCGGAGTCTGGGCGCGGCCGCGGCGGGGCAAGGCGGTCGGAGCGCCGCGCCGGGTCTGCGGGGCGAGCCCCGGGGAGGCGTCGGCGCTGCAGCCGGGCGGGAAGAACCAGTGAGGGTGGTGGCGCGGGGCGCGGGGCGCGGGGTGGACCCCGATGAGAAGACACACACGCGCGCGCAGCCACGCGCGCTCCGTACCCGAGCATAAGCAACAGGAGGAATTATTCAACCGGGGGCCTGGGGCCACCGGCCAGCCTCCCATCGTGGGTCCCCATCGGAGGCGGCCCGGCGCCCCGGCCTCTGCGGTTGCCCCTCCGGCCCCTCCTGGAGGCGGCCTGCTCGCGGCGCGACCTCGCGGTCGGGCGGAGGCGGAGGCGAAGCCGGGGAGGTCGCCCCAGCCCAGGCCCCGCCCACTTCCCGCCGCCGCCGCAGCTTCGTTTTCGCTTCCCGGGGGGTGCCGCCCGCCGGTTCCCAGGTTTCGTTTCCCCAGCGTGCGGGGCGGCACCGGGAGGCGCCCATGACTTTCGGCCGCCACCCTCGCGCGCGGCGGCTACTCGCGCGCCTCTCGGGCCGGCGGCGCGGGGCCTGCGCTCGGGCCATGGAGCCGCCGCGCTGCTTCGCGCTGGAGCTGCCGGGCTGCACTCTGGCGCACTTTGCGGTGGGCGAGCNTATTTGTGCATGTGTGTATTTCAGTAAATAAAATGGAACACGAAAGTGCTTCAGAATAAGAGTTCTTGAACTTTTAAGTCCTGTGTGTGTGTGTGTTGGATTGTGTTTTAGGAGTCTTAGGACCACCCACATGTTTGCTAATTGGCTATAAGGACTTGCAGGTCTTTGGAGCAGGCCACACTCACAGCTGAGCTTTATTCCAGGGAAGAGGTGTGGAGCAAGGACAAGAAAGCAAAGAGGGGCACCAGAGGAGCTTGGAGAGGTGGGCGCAGCTTCTGAGTCTTTCCCTTCTGGGCTGCACAGATAGACGGCCTTTTCCTCCGCCCCCGAGACAGGCGTGAGAAAGCAGGTCAGGGATGCCTGAGAAGTCTGCCGTTATGTTGCTGAGCCCAGTCCAAGCTCGCTCTGCTCACCGCACAACAGGCCAGCAAGCTGAGAGATGAGGTGGCATATCAAAAGAAATGGCAAATTAATGTCTCAAAACAACCACCTTTTCAGGGACTGGATGCCACTTTCTTTTATAGAACAGAGAGCAGGAGGAGAGGAGGAAGGCAAGTAAAAAGGCCACTGATCTTACAAATATCCCTAGAATGCCAGCCTCAGAGAAAATGTGTATATTTCTCTTTTCTTACAGCCATCCACAGACGGACAGGGTGAGGGTGTTTCCCTGAACAAAGGCACTTCGGTTTAACATTCAGGCAGAGGGGCAGAGTTCTCCGACGGAGGCCATTATGGATGGACAGTGTCGTTTTAGTGAACAAAAGCAACAGGAAGGATCTGACATGTAGTCAGATTTTGTTACAGTTACACGGTGCTGGGCTGGACCTGTAGACACGTTCTTCTGTGTTCATCCTTAGCCACCTAATCTCAGGACCCCACCTGGGAATGAGGCACCAGTCTTGATGGTTGTGCACACTCAGACAAGCTGGTGTGGCATGTTCTTTGTTTCAGGTACACACACAGAAACATCAGTGATTGATAAGAGAAGCAAGAAACTTTTTCCAAGTTTCTAAGTTAATTTGTATTTTATCCATCATCGAAGCATAAAATACTATTTTTTTAAATCCTTTGTTTTATATTGGACTACAGTTGATTAATGATGCTGTATTAGTTTCAGGTGTATAACAAAGTGATTCAGTTATATGCACACATGTATTAATATCTATTCTTTTTCAAATTCTTTTCCCATTTAGCTTATTACAGAATACTGAGAAGAGTTGAGGGCATATTTCTAGGATTTGGGCAGTATCAATCATGGTTCTAGACTTCCCTGGAAAGATGCCAGGAGTTAAGTATTTGCCTTTGCCGTGTTAACTTTCTTCTCACAGAGAGCTACCTAAATTGTCCTTCTTAGTGGGAAAATCAACTCCACAATATAAAAGCATGCTCTTGAGGCCAGAAGCCCACAAATGTGCCCCAAAGCACTTTTATGAACCAGAAACTGATGGCTTATGTAGTAGTGGGTTTACCTGTTTCTTGACAAAGCAACTACCTATAAACCTGGCCCAGTGTTTCTCAGAACCTTTAACTACTTTTCTGGGATTGGGATTATAGAAGCACCATTCTTTCTTGGATTTATTTTGATATATTTTATTTTCCCAGTTCATTATTTATTTTGTGACATTTGGATTTATTGATGTAGGATTGTATGTCTTTTTTGTGTCCTTTATAGTCTGTAGATCTTTCTTCTCTTGTGTTACTATTAATATTATGCTGATTTCATTTTCTTTTTATGCACTTTACCTAAAAACAAATCTGTTTAAAGAGGTTTTCAAGAACCAATTTGTTCTTCAAAATAAAAGCTATTTTTTCATTTGATTAATTATTATTTATAATGCATTTGTGTTAGTTAATTCTCTCTGCTTTCCCCCCTATTAACAGAATGACTAGAATATTTCATATTTAATGTTTTCCTGATTGATGCTGTGTTGAAGACTCTGGCTTTTTATTTTTTTTTGATTTATACATCTCATAAAATTTTATTTCTTATTCATTTTTCTTTTTTAAATTATGAAAGTATAACACATTTACAAGAGGCTTGGAAAATATAGAACAAAGGTACATTTAGTTCCATTATATATTACAATTATTAAGTGGATAAATTAAGATTTGTAGTTGGAGTTTCAATATCAAACTGTCAAAAATTAACAGAATGATATACAGAAATGTAGGATATAGTAGACCTGAAAAACACCATGAACCAATTCAACATAATTAAGATTTATACAATTTTCACACAATAGTAAGATACAAATTCTATTCCGGTTCCTATAAACTGCTGCTGCTGCTGCTGCTATGTCGCTTCAGTCCTGTCTGACTTTGTGCGACCCCATAGATGGCAGTCCACCAGGCTTCTCCGTCCCTGGGATTCTCCAGGCAAGAACACTGGAGTGGGTTGCCATTTCCTTCTCAATAAACTAGGAGACACTAAAACCTATCTAGGGACATAAAACAAGGTGCAAAAATTTCATGGTCTAAAGATCTNTCCACCAGGCTTCTCCGTCCCTGGGATTCTCCAGGCAAGAACACTGGAGTGGGTTGCCATTTCCTTCTCAATAAACTAGGAGACACTAAAACCTATCTAGGGACATAAAACAAGGTGCAAAAATTTCATGGTCTAAAGATCTTGAAATCACAGAAGCAGCCATAAAATCATCTGACTATTTAATGAATAAGGTCAAGCTATTCGTTTGTTATGGAGTAGGAAATGGCAACCCACTCCAGTATTCCTACCCAGAGAATCCCATGGACAGAGAGATTGAGAGAGAGAGAATCCCATGGACAGAGCCTGGTGGGCTACAGTCCATAGGGCCGCAGAATCCAACAGGACTGAAGTGACTGAACGTATTGGTTTATTCAAAGCCCTTTGAGGTGTCTTCCCAGCTCCCAGCTTCTCTCCCCCACGGTCATAGGATAGGTCACTGCAGGCAAGTTTTTTCAAACATCCACCCAAGCTGGAGTCATCATTCTCTGTCATAGGCACTTGAAATTGAGCTAAACAATACGACAGATTTTTTTCCCCTTTATCAGTGAAGACATTGTGTCTCCAGTTTTCAACACAAGGTTACCACTGGCTGAGCCCAGATCCTACAGTGTCACTGAGGTCACGGTTTCCTGGTAGGAAAGCGGAGAGGAAAACCTGAGTGAAGAGCAGATATGATAGGGGTGGTCATGGAAAAGGGGTAAAAGAGAGGTTCTCTGGAGGATGCACTACAGTCCTGATCAACAGAAAAAACTTTGTACTTTTCCTGTTTTCTTATCCCCCACACTGTTGACAACCTGCTCCATCAATGTCCAAAAGTCAAACTGTTCATACAAAACTAAAAACATCTTAATCTCAGAATTATTCCTTCCCTATTAGCCCATACTTCACATGAAATAGCTCATACTTATTAAAAAGGGGTTTGCGCTCAGAATTAGACCTAATCCCACTCTAAAATGCACACGGATTAAATCATAATTGTTTTCTGTTTATCTACCGTTTTCCATCTTTGTTTCTAATTCTGGCGTCTGCTTAGCAATTATTTTCAAAGATACGAGAGGAGTACAAACAAACGAAAACACCCAAATAATCTTGTAATTGCTGCTTTTCTATGGAAAGACGGAGCTGGCTGATGAAGGCGCTGTCAGGCCACCTCCCTGCTGTCTCATTGGACCTGCGTGCACGACCTGAGCGTCTGTAAGGCAACTTGGAGGGGCCAACCTGGGGAAACTTCTCAGTCTGAGAGGCAACTAAAGGAGGGAGATAATCTTAAAACAGGGAAAAGCATGTGTAAAGCAAACGGAAAGCGCTCAGCGGCTCCCAGCACCGGAGTCTGGGCGCGGCCGCGGCGGGGCAAGGCGGTCGGAGCGCCGCGCCGGGTCTGCGGGGCGAGCCCCGGGGAGGCGTCGGCGCTGCAGCCGGGCGGGAAGAACCAGTGAGGGTGGTGGCGCGGGGCGCGGGGCGCGGGGTGGACCCCGATGAGAAGACACACACGCGCGCGCAGCCACGCGCGCTCCGTACCCGAGCATAAGCAACAGGAGGAATTATTCAACCGGGGGCCTGGGGCCACCGGCCAGCCTCCCATCGTGGGTCCCCATCGGAGGCGGCCCGGCGCCCCGGCCTCTGCGGTTGCCCCTCCGGCCCCTCCTGGAGGCGGCCTGCTCGCGGCGCGACCTCGCGGTCGGGCGGAGGCGGAGGCGAAGCCGGGGAGGTCGCCCCAGCCCAGGCCCCGCCCACTTCCCGCCGCCGCCGCAGCTTCGTTTTCGCTTCCCGGGGGGTGCCGCCCGCCGGTTCCCAGGTTTCGTTTCCCCAGCGTGCGGGGCGGCACCGGGAGGCGCCCATGACTTTCGGCCGCCACCCTCGCGCGCGGCGGCTACTCGCGCGCCTCTCGGGCCGGCGGCGCGGGGCCTGCGCTCGGGCCATGGAGCCGCCGCGCTGCTTCGCGCTGGAGCTGCCGGGCTGCACTCTGGCGCACTTTGCGGTGGGCGAGCAGGCCCCGGGCGCGCTCCCCGACCCCCGCGTGGCCGCGCTCCTGGGCCCCCCGGGCCGCAGCTACTCGCTGAGCGTGCCGGAGACCGGGGGCGTGGGGGCCCGGGTGCGCGCGGCCCGGCTTCATCAGCACCTGCGGCAGCAGCTGCGGCGCGGCCCCTTCCAGCGGTGCGAGCTGCGCCGGCTGCTGGGCTACCACCCGGACGGCGGCGCCGGGGCCCTGCAGCACGGCTTCCTGCTCCGCGACCCCCGCGACAGCCCCGACACCCGGCAAGCGCTGCTGGCGCTGCTGGACGCCTGCCCCGAGGCCCCGCGCCCGCGCCTGGCCGAGTTCTCCCGGGACCCGCTCTGGCAGCTGTGGCAGCGCTCCTGGGAGCGGCGGGACGGCCGGGGCTGGCGGCTGCAGGGCGGCGAGCGCGTGGGGCCCGCGCCGGAGCCCGCGCTGCACCCGGTGGTGCCCGACCTGCCCAGCTCCGGGGTCTTCCCGCACCGCGAGGCCGCCCGCGCCGTCTTGGAGGCGGTAAGAAGTCAGGTCCTTTCCCAGCGCTCAGGGACCCCCCCGGAGCAGGGACGTGGAGGCAGTGGGCTCTCCCGGGGCGGGGGGGCTGGCCTGTCCCGAAGTCTTTTGCCTCTTTACTCCTGTTAGCAAATCGGGTGGTGAAGGTGGCCTCTGTGCCAGCTGCTGTTTAGACCCCGGGCTCTTTCCGGATTCTTGCCCGCCAGGACCCCCAACCCCACATGGGAGGTTCACATCCCAGCAGGAGCGGTGGGGTGCCCCGGGAGGGGAGGGGAGGGGCCGCTGGGTGTGTGCAAGAGCTGTGCCATCTCAGAAGCAGTTATCCCGTTCTGGGAGATCGGAGTGTAGAGAAGAGGGCTTGAGTTTGGGGGTTGGAGAAACTTAGACTTAAGTGGTGCCTGCCTGCTTACTGGCAGCTACTTATTTCGTGTGTAACACACCTGCCTTGCGGTGTTAGGACAAGGAATCAGGTGACACACAGAGGTGCTGGGTGCGGGGTGGCTGACATTCTGACCTCAGCCTATAGGTCCTGAGGCTGGACTCTTGTATCTTAGATAACATTTTAGGAACTTGGGCTTATTTCTGAGTGCTTACAATTGCAAAACCTGGGTTTGAATCCAGATATTGGTATTTATTGAGCTTCCCAGCTGGTGCTGCTGGTAAAGAACTCACCTGCCAATGCAGGAAACTTGAGAGACTTGGATTGTATCCCTGGACGGGGAAGATTCCCTGGAGGAGGGTTGGCAACCCGCTCCAGTGTTCTTGCCTGGAGAATCCCATGGACAGAGGAGCCTGATCGGCTATAATCCACAGGGCCGCAGAGTCGGACATGACTGAAGCAACTTAGCAGGCCTGTGTCACTTTTAGTAAATTTCTTAACCGTTTCTTTGCCTTGGTTTCCCTAATTCGTAGATGGGGTTAATAACAATAACCCTCTGGTAGAGTTATCTTGAAGAGGGGCCAAGTTGATTCTCCCAAGGGCACTTAGAATATTGCCTTGCTCAGAGAAAGCACATAAGAAAAGAATACAATTGGGCCTCTGTAGAGATTCTGTGAGTGCACAGCGAGGTCAGGAACAGTTCAGAACCTTTCTGAGGCTCAAAATGCTTTGCACTTCGGTCTGGTGCCAAACACAACTCTGCCTTCTCAGTCCCATGCAGTCTTCTTAGCAGTTGGACATGACCTCTGCCCTGGCCCTGTGGCTCCGCTCCTGATGTGTGGATGTTGCTTTCCAGTGCACGTCCTTCATTCCTGAAGCCCGAGAGGTGCTCGATCTGGTGGACCAGTGCCCAGAGCAGGTCCAGAAGGGAAGGTTCCCTGTCATTGTCATTGAGGGCCTGGATGCCACAGGTAAGAAAATGTCACCTCCTGGTTCTAGGCAGTGAGATTAACATCAGTTGCGGAAATAGATGGGTCTTGGCAAGCAAAACTTATTAAAGGTTCAACTCATCAACCTCCTATGAGCCTCTGTTGTGTGCCAGGGACGAAGTGAAGCTGGCTTGGGATGGAAAATGGATAACATGCCACAGGTAAGAAAATGTCACCTCCTGGTTCTAGGCAGTGAGATTAACATCAGTTGCGGAAATAGATGGGTCTTGGCAAGCAAAACTTATTAAAGGTTCAACTCATCAACCTCCTATGAGCCTCTGTTGTGTGCCAGGGACGAAGTGAAGCTGGCTTGGGATGGAAAATGGATAACATCCAGGGGGGCTGAGCCTCGGGTTCCCCCGTGAATATGGGGGAATGCAGCCCCCTTGGTGTGAAAGGAGGGGTGGGTCATGGTCTGGCACAGCTTGGAGGGGTGGATCCCTGGATTGGGTTTGCAGTGGGACAGGCGCTGGCCGGGTGAGGAAAGTGGGAAAGATCGTCCGGACAGAAGAAATGGCAGCGAGCAGGCAGTTGGAGACTTGACGCAGCCCGGTGCAGCCAGGAACCGCAGGAGCAAAGTTTGGGAAAACTAGGGAGTGGAGGGCAGACGCCTTCAAAGCTGCCACAAGGTGTCAGAATGCAAGAGATGTGCCCACACTTCGCCCAAAATGCAGCAACAGGAGGAGGGTGGCAGGGCAGACCCGGGACAGCCACAGTGTCGTGAGGCTCCATGGGAGGCTGTCTCCTCTGTGTCAGCTGACTGAGGAGCCTGGGAGCTGATGGCGGAGTTTATCATTAGTTTGTAAACCAACGAGGTGACCATTTTGTTTTGGCTCAGACTGAAAAGAATTTGCCTGCAATGTGGGAGACCTGGGTTCCATCCCTGGGTCGGGAAGATGCCCTGGAGGAGGGAAAGGCTACCCACTCCAGTATTCTGGCCTGGAGAATCCCCATGGTCAGAGGAGCCTGGCGGGCTACAGTCCATGGGGTTGAAAAGAGTCGGACAGGACTGAGCAACTGAACACAACATAGATTCTATTAATAGCGCTTCCCAGGTGGCACTAGTGGTTAAGGACCCACCTGCCAGTGCAGGAGACGTGAGAGACATGGGTTCAATCCGTGGGGCGGTAAGATCTCCTAAATCTAACCCACCCCAGTATTCTTGCCTGGAGAATGCTGTGGACAGAGGAGCCTGGTGGGCTACTGTCTTTGAGGTCTCTAGAGCCAGACACGACTGAAGTGACTTTGGACAGAGGTCGGACAGATACTATTAATAACACCAGTAGAGGATCCCAAGTTCCTAAGGGTCAGCAACTTTTTTAAAAATAAAGAATCATATTATTTATTCAACTCATAAGTTTCATAGGTAGAAAAAGTGTCTTTGTTCT
>SJYX01003273.1:47186-60604 GCA_006410675.1 Oreotragus oreotragus
CTCTCATCGGGGTAGTAAGCCCTGACTGAAAAGGTCTGAGCTGGAGATGTTATGGATCAGTAGAAACCCTGGTGGGAGTGAGTACCTGCCTGGTGACTTGGGGAGCAATTTGAGAAGCAAAGTGGAAGATTTGAGCAGATTCTTGTATCTCTTGGAGAAACACCAAGAGAGTTTATTTCAGCTTTGTTCATAATACTGAAAAAACTTGAAAAACCAGTAGGCATCAGCAGAAGAAAGTAAGTCAATACTGGTGTATTTATAGAATGGAGCATCCTGTAGCTGTGTGCTTGAGTACGATGTGTCAGTGTGCCTAAGTTGCAAAACCATCATTTCAAATGAAATAAATCAAGTTACAGAAAGATGTTCAGTAGACTACATGCAAAATAATAGAAAAGAATACCATAAACAGGGCTGGAGGATGGAGGGTGGGAGGAAAGTTCAAGAGGGAGGGGACATATGTATGCATGCATGCATGCTAAGTTGCTTCAGTTGTGTCTGACCCTTGGCAACCTTGTGGACTGTAGCCCGCCAGGCTCCTCTGTCCGTGGGATTCTTCAGGCAAGAATGCTGGAGTGAGTTGCCACGCCCTCCTCCAGTGTGATCTTCCTGACCCAGGGATAGCACCCGCATCTCTTATGTCTCCTACATTGGCAAGAGGGTTCTTTACCTCTAGTGCCACCTGGGAAGTTCTGGATATATGAATGATTAAGGCTGATCCACACTGTTGTATGGCAGAAACCAACACAACATGGTAAAGCAATTATTGTCCAATTAAACATTTAAAAAGGGCTGGAAAGGTGTTGACCATTCAGTTTAGGAGAGTGCTGTCCCCTGGGAAGGAGAGAGATACAGTTGACAGGGAGGGCCACAAGACTTCGATTGCAGCTGAATTTGTCCTAAGCTTTTCTCCCATGTACATCTTACTGTTCCTGCTGCAGTTTTTCTTATTTTTGGAAAGATGAGCGATTGCATTACAGTCTGACAAGTGTTAAGGGAAGAGAAGTAATTATAAATGGAAGTCTCAAGGAATTTCAAAAAGTGAACACATTCCAGGACAACCTGCACCCGCATCGTGACTTAGAGCCTTACTCAGTCCTGTAAGTCCTTCCCTTTCAGTCGTGACCCGTCCTTCCCCTGGTGGGAACCACAGCGTGGATTATCCATTCCTGGATCTTATTGTTCTGTTTGTTCTTGAACAGTCTACACAGGCAGATAGACTTCGAGTGCCATTTGCATCTGACTTCATGCGACCTGTGAGCTTTGTCACTGTTGCTACAACCATTCTTTCATACAGCTTTGTTTGCCCACGTGTGTTACTAATCCTGGTTGGTTTGCCCAGAGCTCCCCAAGCCAAACCCTGAGCCTGTTTGCAGCAAAGAAAGGCTGTATTCACAAGGTCACCACGCTAGGAGATGGAAGAAAATCTCAGGTCCACCTTCTCCAAAGCGAGGAGCTCGGATATTTATGGGATAAAGACGCACACTGGTCTGAGGTGTGGTGAGTGAAGTGACGTGAAAGTCACTCAGTTGTGTCTGACTCTTTGCGACCCCGTGGACTACACAGTCCATGGGATTCTCCAGGCCAGAATACTGGAGTGGGTAGCCTTTCCCTTCTCCAGGGGATCTTCCCAACCCAGGGATCGAACCCAGGTCTCCTGCATCGCAGGCGGATTCTTTCCCAGCTGAGCCACAAGGGAAGTCCTTGTGGTCTTGAGGTGTGGGGAGCCTGGGAAAAGGTGATAGCAAGTAGGAGAAGGTAAGGTGACCATGGAGTGCAGGTGCAGTCAAGCATGTCTGGAGAATGGCTACACAGTTGACCTTTTTGGCCCTCTGACGCCAAAAGGTAGCTGACCAGTCATTATCTTGGGAGGGTCAGTGATCCCAACCAGTCCTAAGCCTGGATCTTGAAATGCACACCACTGGCTCCAAGTTCCTGAAAGAACTCCAACTTGGGCAAACATCTTAAGACTCCTAGGACCAAGATACCATCAATAGGGGTGGAGGAGGATCTTGCTACTTACTATTTAGGCTATGTGACGCTTGTAGAACATGCAGGGGTTTGTGAAAACAGTTAAATCAGGCGTGATGAGTCAAGGCAGGTTACAATTTATTATTTATTGAGCAAGTTACAGTTGAAGGGACCTAGCTGATGCCGCCATTCAGTTTCCCGTGTATGTCTCTGTTGCCTAGAATCCCAGGAGGGGGATTGCAAGGGTGCAGGGGGCTCACGTGTACTCACCTGGAGGAGGTGCCACCAAAAAGTGCTGAAGTGGTTGAAACTTCACAGCACCCTCCCCACCCTCCCTCCACAGTGGTGTCTGAGAATTCCCTTCGACCCAAATCCTGGTCAACATTTAGCATTGCTGGTCTTCCACTATAACTAGTCCAACTTTTCCGCTGTTCTTGGTGAGAACGTTAGTCATTTAAAAGCTATAGCCAGAACATGGAAGCAACCCAAATGTCCATCAGTAGAGGAATGAATAAAGAAGTTCAGTCCAGTTCAGTTGCATAGCCATGTCCAGCTCTTTGTGACCCCATGGACTGCAGCATGCCAGGCTTCCCTGTCCATCACCAACTCCTGGAGCTTGCTCAGAATCATGTCTGTTGAGTCGGTGATGCCATAATGATAAAGAAAATGAACACATATATACAACAGAGTATTAGCCATAAAAAGGAATGGAATTGGGTCGTTTGTAGAGACATGGATGGACCTAAAGAGTGAAATAAGTCAGAAAGAGAAAAACAAATATTGTATATTAATGCATTTAGAAAAACGGTACAGACGGCCCAATTTGCAGGGCCTGTAGACGTAGAGAATGGATGTGTGGACAAAAAGTGAAGGAAGAAGGGTGGAAGGAATTGAGAAATTGCGATTGACATGTACATGTAAACACGACCATGTGTGAAATGGATGCCTCATGGGAAGCTGCTTTATAGCTCAGGGAGCTCAGCTCGGTGCTCTGTGATGACCTAGAGGGGTGAGACGGGGGAGAGGTCCAAAAGGGAGGGTGTGTGTGTGTGTGTGTGTGTGTGTGTGTGTGTGTGTATAGTGGATTCACATCTTTGTACAGCAAAAGCTAGCATAGTATTCTGAAGCAACTGTACTGCAATTTTAAATAAAAGCTAATTGCCTTACCCAGAAATAGAATTCCTACCTCTACACGTGTCTTTGTCTGTGCAAAAGAGACAGATACTTGCATATCTGAAATTTNTGTGTGTGTGTGTGTGTGTGTGTGTGTGTGTGTGTGTGTATAGTGGATTCACATCTTTGTACAGCAAAAGCTAGCATAGTATTCTGAAGCAACTGTACTGCAATTTTAAATAAAAGCTAATTGCCTTACCCAGAAATAGAATTCCTACCTCTACACGTGTCTTTGTCTGTGCAAAAGAGACAGATACTTGCATATCTGAAATTTCATAAAGAGATCACTGTACATTGAGAATGAAGTGTGAGGTGGTGATTGAGAGGGGGAGAAGAAAACAGTAGAAATTAGTTAGAAGGCCTTCACTGTCAGCTCTAATACCGGTGGGTACTTTTGACTGTGAGGATGGCAAGATAGTTATTTCAGAGTTGGCAAGTCACAAAGGATCCTAGAGGAAGGGTAAGATTTTGCTTTCCATTGTGGGACTTCGTCACCTGTGGGATGTTTTCAGCCTATTGTTAAAGTGTCCAGATTTACTGCACTGATATCTTTTTTGTGATACAGTCCCCTTTATCTTGTGAAGAAAGAGTAGGCTTTTCCTAATTCCTAATTCCTTTCCTAATTCCTTTTCCTCGTGTGACTCCACGAGGTGTATTATTTCCTGAGATGTCCCCAAATCAGCAACACTGGCTCCTGCATGGAGGCAGACGCTTATTCATGACACCATAATTCCTTATCTGTTCCCTGCTGACCAGAATCTGAAAAAGAATAGATACAAGTAACTGAATCACCTTGCTGTACTCCTGAAACTAACATAGCATAATTGACTAACTCTGCTGCTGCTGCTGCTAAGTCGCTTCAGTCGTGTCCGACTCTGTGCGACCCCAGAGACGGCAGCCCACCAGGCTCCACAGTCCCTGGGATTCTCCAGGCAAGAACACTGGAGTGGGTTGCCATTTCCTTCTCCAATGCATGAAAGTGAAAAGTGAAAAGGAAGTCGCTCAGTCGTGTCCAAATCTTCGTGACCCCATGAACTGCAGCCCACCAGGCTCCTCTGTCCATGGGATTTTCCAGGCAAGAGTACTAGAGTGGGGTACCATCGCCTTCTCCGTAACTAACTCTACTCCAATATAAGATAAAAATGAAAAAAAAAAAAAAAAAAGACTCGTGATGAGTATCCAATGAGTTGATGTAGGTGGACATGCATTGCAAACAACAAATTGGTATTAAAATGTAAAGCATTATTATATAAGCAATGTATAAGACATCAGCAAATTGCATTTGATTTGAACTAATGTGGTTTCCCTGATGGCGGGAACGGAGAAAACTAAATAATAAAGAGTCTGAAATTGATGGCCAGAGGCTGTGATTATTTAAAATGAGCTGCAGTGTTGTCAGTGAGAGGACTCTGGCTTTGCAAAACAGGGCCCCCATTCTCCCCTGATTTTTCTTCTTTGTGTCTGTGAATTGTCTGCAATTTTGGTCTTTAAAGAGATAATACTAGATCACCTTGTCAGATGAGAAGAGCAGTTATTTGTTGTCTGAGTGGGTTTTGTTCATGTTTAAAGATTTTAACGAAATCCATTTTAGACAACACCATCATCTAGCTGAAAAAATAAGGGAGACAGAGTAATTTTTGATGGTGACTGTGGTTAAGGTTGGCAACTTAATCACCCTTATTACCTTTAAAAATCTATTCTTGCTGATGGTTTTGCTACAATAAAGAAGGCTTTTTACATTTAGATAGTATCAGCCTCTATATTCAGAGCTGAGTATTTAATTTGGTGAACGGGGAGAACGTGCAAAATGCAGTGCAAATTGTAGTTCTGTTGCCAAGAAGGAGAAAACCTCGACCTGCGTGGATTTATTCAGCGGGGAGACGAGATGTATCCGATAGAAAAAGCGAAAATACAAGTTTGTAAGTGATTAGGAGTCTGGTAAGTGATACACAGGGCTTCACTGGTGTCTCAGAGGTAAAGAATCCTCCTGCCAATGGAGGAGACATAAGATACATGGGTCCTATTCCTGGGTCGAGATCCCCTGGAGGAGGAAATGGCAACTCACTCCAGTATTCTTGCCTGGGAAATCCCATGGACAGAGGANAGGGCTTCACTGGTGTCTCAGAGGTAAAGAATCCTCCTGCCAATGGAGGAGACATAAGATACATGGGTCCTATTCCTGGGTCGAGATCCCCTGGAGGAGGAAATGGCAACTCACTCCAGTATTCTTGCCTGGGAAATCCCATGGACAGAGGAACCTGGCAAGCTACAGTCATTGGGGTCACAAAGAGTCAGACATGACTTAGCAACTAAACAACCACAACAAAAATGATACACGCGAGTGGCCCCAGGCAGAACTCAAGCATGCAGCAGCTACAGTGGCCATGCTTTTTGGAGGTGGAAAGGGACTCTGCAGGATGAATGATGTTAGAATTGATCAACTCCCAAATTAATTTTTTTTACATTTATTCTTTTCAGTACTCTTGGTATTGTCATAATTTGAAATGATGCAGCTTTTGTTTTAACTGGTGCCCAGTAAGAATTAAATATTTTTTTATAATGACAGTGTGATATACTTTTTATAAGCACTTGACTATTTTTGTAAAAACTATGGGGAAAAAAAAACAAAGCTTTCATGACTTTTCATTTTCCAAACAAGGAATTTAAGACTCACCTACATCCACAAACCGAGTAGGTGGCAGAGAGTAAACCAACACACAGCTTTGATAGCACTGTGGATGATTTTGTAGGTAAAGGACAAGCATGTCCTTTGCACTGTGAATTGTAGTTCAGATCTAAAGTGATTAACAATCTGGGATTTTAAAACATCGCATACAGTGAGTAGACAGCCCAGATNCGAGTAGGTGGCAGAGAGTAAACCAACACACAGCTTTGATAGCACTGTGGATGATTTTGTAGATAAAGGACAAGCATGTCCTTTGCACTGTGAATTGTAGTTCAGATCTAAAGTGATTAACAATCTGGGATTTTAAAACATTGCATACAGTGAGTAGACAGCCCAGATAAGGATGGGGCCGTGGGGCCTCTGTACAGTGGGATGTGTATTAACTGTTTCATAAATATTTGTGAAGGTTTAAATGTTTTTGTAGTCCTCTGATACTGGATTTGGAGTTTTGCATCTTGTCACTAAAAACTGGAATATAACAAAAACAGGGCAAGAGTGTAATAAAGGATGCCAATTAATAAAAGGATTTTAATTGTTGTTTTTCAGCCTTTAAGTTGTGTTTGACTCTTTGCGACCCCACGGACTGCAACATGCCAGACTTCCCTGTCCTGCTCTCCCAGTGGCTTCCCTGGTGTCACAGACCGTAAGGGATCTGCCTGCGATGCAGGAGACCTGGGTTCGATCCCTGGGTTGGGAAAATCCCCTGGAGGAGGGCATGGCTACCTATTCCAGTATTCTTGCCTGGAGAATTCCATGGACAGAGGAGACTGGTGGGCTACAGTTCTCAAAGAGTTGGACATGACTGAGTGACTTAACACTTTCACTGTCTCCCAGAGTTTGCTCAAATTCATGTCCACCGAGTTGATGATGCTATCTAACCAGTCTCATCCTCTGCTGACCCCTTCTCCTCCTGCCTTCAGTCTTTCTTAGCATCAGGGTCTTTTTCCAGTGAGTCAGCCCTTCAGATCAGGTGGCTAAAGTACTGGAGCTTCAGCATCAGCATCAGCCCTTCTAATGAATATTCAGGGGTGGTTTTCTTTAGCATTGATTGCTTTAATCCTAATGCAGTCTTTCATACATCCAATAAACAATTATTCATTGCATACTTATTGTGTGCCAGACACTCGTTTTAGGCTTTATGATGTAGAGATGACTAAAAAATGAATTCTGTAATGGAGGAGACAAAAAAGAGCTTGTAAACGGCTAGGTCTGACTTACAATGAATCCTTCAACAGAGTCGAATAGGAAAGGGTTGAGAGCCTGGAGGGAGGAACAGTGAATTCTGTTCAGGGCCTCCTCTGAGTGAGATTCCCTTTTCCGTATGGTTTATCGCAGGGTGTTGAATATAGTTCTCTGTGCTACATAATAGCAGGACCTTGTTGTTTATCCATTCTATATGTAATAGCTTACATCTGTTAACCTCAACCTCCCACTCCATTCATCCCTCAACTCCCCTCCCCCTTGGCAAACACTAGTCAGTTCTCTGTGTTTGTTTCACTATCTTCTATTCATTTGTGTCATATTTTAGATGCTACATAATCCGTGACATCATACGCATTTGTCTATCTCTGACTTATGTGGAGGGAGGAACAGTGAATTCTGTTCAGGGCCTCCTCTGAGTGAGATTCCCTTTTCCGTATGGTTTATCGCAGGGTGTTGAATATAGTTCTCTGTGCTACATAATAGCAGGACCTTGTTGTTTATCCATTCTATATGTAATAGCTTACATCTGTTAACCTCAACCTCCCTCTCCATTCATCCCTCAACTCCCCTCCCCCTTGGCAAACACTAGTCAGTTCTCTGTGTTTGTTTCACTATCTTCGATTCATTTGTGTCATATTTTAGATGCTACATAATCCGTGACATCATACGCATTTGTCTATCTCTGACTTATGTCACTTAGTATAATAATCTCTAGGTTATCCATGTTGCTACAAATGACATTATTTCATTCTTCTTCGTGGCTGAGTAATATTCCATCATGTATATGGACCCCATCTTCTTTATACATTTCTCTGTTTATGAACACTTAGGTTGCTTCCGTGTCTTCTCAACAAGTTCTGTTTTAAAACACCATAGGAACCGAATGGGCCTGTGTGTTTTTATTTGACCAGCACACAGTATTAAATACCAACAGACTACCAAATAAGTCTACTGAAACAATAGAAACAGTGACAGACTTTATTTTCTTGGGCTCCCAAATCACTGCAGGTGGTGTCTGCAGCCATGACATTAAAAGACGCTTGCTCCTTGGAAGAAAAGTTATGACCATCCTAGATAGCATATTGAAAAGCAGAGACATTACCTTACTGACAAAGGTTCCTCTAATCAAAGCTGTGGTTTTTCCAGTAGTCATGTATGGATGTGAGAGTTGGACTATCAAGAGAGCTGAGCCCAGAATCACTTAGTATAATAATCTCTAGGTTATCCATGTTGCTACAAATGACATTATTTCATTCTTCTTCGTGGCTGAGTAATATTCCATCATGTATATGGACCCCATCTTCTTTATACATTTCTCTGTTTATGAACACTTAGGTTGCTTCCGTGTCTTCTCAACAAGTTCTGTTTTAAAACACCATAGGAACCGAATGGGCCTGTGTGTTTTTATTTGACCAGCACACAGTATTAAATACCAACAGACTACCAAATAAGTCTACTGAAACAATAGAAACAGTGACAGACTTTATTTTCTTGGGCTCCCAAATCACTGCAGGTGGTGTCTGCAGCCATGACATTAAAAGACGCTTGCTCCTTGGAAGAAAAGTTATGACCATCCTAGATAGCATATTGAAAAGCAGAGACATTACCTTACTGACAAAGGTTCCTCTAATCAAAGCTGTGGTTTTTCCAGTAGTCATGTATGGATGTGAGAGTTGGACTATCAAGAGAGCTGAGCCCAGAATAATTGATGCTTTTGAACTGTGGTGTTGGAGAAGACTCTTGAGAGTCCCTTGGACTGCAAGGGGATCTAACCAGTCCATCCTAAAGGAAATCAGTCCTGAATATTCATTGGAAGGACTGATGCTGAAGCTAAAGCTCCAATACTTTGGCCACCTGATGTGAAGAGCTGACTCATTTGAAAAGACCGTGATGCTGGGAAAGATTGAAGGCAGGAGGAGAAGAGGACAACAGAAGATGAGATGGTTGGATGGCATCACCAACTCAATAGACTTGAGTTTGAGCAAGCTCTGGGAGTTGGTGATGGACAGGGAAGCCTGGCATGCTGTATTCCATGGGGTTGCAAAGAATCGGACATGACTGAGCGACTGAACTGAACCAAATAAACCTACATCCTCTGCCATTATGCCTTCAAAAAATAAAGCGTCCTGCAGGGCCAAAGCAATAGAGTAGTCTGGCCACACATACAATTTCATCTGAGAAAATGGAGCTCTGAGAAGTGTGCACCAGATTCTTATTGTGGTTACCGATTCTAACTAATTTTTATATGTTATAAATTTGTTAAAAAATAAGATTTTGTTTTATGTCTTTAGTGTGTACAAGTTCAGCAGAGCCATGCCTGGTTTTGTCATCCTCAGTGGCTGATTTTCAGGCGCTGCCTTGACTTCCGCTGCAGATGGAGAACTCGCTGCCTCTTTCCTTCTCAGGTACTGGCACAGCACTGCCACCTATGCCATAGCCACCGAGGTGAGTGGGGGCCTCCAGCACCTGCCCCCCATCCATCACCCCATATATCAGTGGCCCAGGGACCTGCTCACACCCGACCTGGTCCTCCTGCTTACCGTGAGCCCCGAGGAGAGGATGCAGAGGATTGAGGGCCGAGGCGTGGAGAAGACCAGAGAGGAGGCTGAGCTGGAGACCAACAGCATATTTCGTCAAAAGTAGGTGTCCTGATGTGATGTGAAGGGCAGGGGTCTCTGGCTGTGGTGATGACCCAGAAACAGCACTGACTCCAGGAGAATGGAGGAGATGACATGGCTCCCATTTTCCAAACCAGCGAGGCAGTATCCTCCTAGGTAGAGTCACCCCTTCCTCTGGGCCGGTTCCCTGGGGCTCCAGTGAGGTTGTTCTGTAGCCAGGGGATTCCCTCCTCATAGTCCTGGCTGTGTCAGCGGCAGGGTGAATCTGAGTGAGACAACATGCCTTTCTGGGCTGTTGTAACAGGATGCCCATGAGCACTGTCTGATGACCACACTGTGAGTCTTACCTGCTAGGGGCTCCCTGTCTGTCAGGCGTTTACTTCTGATGCTCTGTAACCCTTGCAAGGACAATATTAGCCATGTTTTACAGCTTCCAAAACTGATGCTCAAAAAGGCTAAGTGATTTGTCTAGCATGGGAGGCATAAGAGACATGGGTTCAGTCCCTGGGTTGTGAAGATCCTCTGGAGGAGGGCATGGCAACCCACTCCAGTATTCTTGCCTGGAGAATCCCCAGGATGGAGGAGCCTGGCAGGCAGGCTGCAGTCTGTGGGGTCCCAAAGAGTCGGACACAGCTGAGTGACTAACAGTTACTCCCTGACTTAACCATAAGTTTGTTTTCCACATCTCTGATTCTTTCGGTTTTGTAAATAGGTTCCTTTGAACTTTTTTTTTTTTTTTTAGATCCAACGTAGAAGTGATATGTGATATTTGTCTTTCCCTGTCTGACTGGCTTCAGTGTGACAGTCTCTAGGTCCATCCGTCCATGTCACTGCAGATGGCATTGTTTTGTTCCTTTTTATGACTGAGTCTGGGTACTCGTTTTAACCACAAAGCTCTAGAGTTTTGGTCACGTGATCGTCCCTGGGCATTCCGCGCGCGCAAAGGCTGGTTAACACCAGAAGAGGAGGTGGAATTCTGTGCAATTGCAGAAGAGTCCTAAGTGAAAACGGTGCTCACGCCAAGGACCTCTGGCTTGTGCAGAATCCTTCAGGGTGCGGACTCCTGAGAAAATTGCCACTGGGAAACTTAATCTCTTTGAGCGTCTGCCCCTTTCTTTGCCAAATGGGGATAAATAACAATGGTTCTACTCCTAAAGGTTACTCTTGAGTATAAAATGAGAAGAACATGCAGAATGTTAAGGCTTGGCAGTACTAGGCATTTAATAACGTCTAGCTATAAAATATTACTAATTTTTCATTTATTAAACTAGATGTGTTAAGTGCTTCCTGTGCGCAGCAAGTTGCCTGGGGTAGGGGGAGTGAGCTTAACCAGATGGGGACCTGGCTTCAAGCTGTTTGTATTACCGTAGGAAAACAACATTTGCATGGAGGGCTGTGTTAACACATGGGCTGACTCTTTCGTTCTGCTTGTCTCCAGGGTAGAAGTGTGCTACCAGCGGATGGAGAACCCTGGCTGCCACGTGGTGGATGCCAGCCCGTCACGAGAAAAGGTCCTCCAGATGGTGTTAAGCGTAATCCAAAATAATTGCAATTAATTGTAGTTACTCCAGGCCAGGCGACACATTTTACTAACCTGATGCTGTTTGATCCATCTAAGCCCACGACTGGTTGTGCGGTTTTCCCAGATTTCAGCTGTGTAAAGCGTGTTGTGTGTCAGAAAAATGGACGTTTCAGTTTTACCTAAACTGTTGTTCTCCTGACCAAAGGACCCATGTGGCTGCCATCTGCCAAGTATAACGAACGTTTGCTTGGAACAGGTTCTTAAACTACACCCCCACCGAGTCCTTCCAAGATGTGTCTCCTCTAGAAAGTGCAAGGTGGACAGAAGCGACCGAGAAGGTCATCTAGATCCGTGGAAGCCACCGCCCCCACCCGGCGCTCCCTGTGTGTGTTCAGGCTTACGCCCTGAAGAACGTGTCTGCGTGTCCCAGCTGTCAGAACCCATCTCGGGGTAGCGAGCTCTGAGCAAGAAACGTCTGGCTTGTGTCTGAGGCTTCTGGCCCCTAAACGGGTCCTCTTGGTTAGCACTACAAAGTCAAATGCAGAGGAGGCCAACCCGAGAGGCTCTGAATACAACATACCGAGAGTCCTTGGATTCTGTTCTGCTGATTTACGTTCCTCTCCTTTCCTTCGAAAACATGGCTTTGGATGGAAGGAGTGGTCTGCATGGAGATGGATGCTCTAAGAGCTTTCCTGGTGGTGGTGGTGGTGGTAAAGAACCCACCTGCCAATGCAGGAGAATTAAAGATGCTGGTTCAGTCCCTGGGTCTGGAAGATCCCGTGGAGGAGAGCATGGCAACCCTCTCCTGTATTCTTGCCTGGAGAATCCCATGGACAGAGGAGCCTGGCGGGCTACAGTCCATGGGCTTGCAAGAGCTGGACACGACTGAAGTGACTGATGCATTAAGCAGAGCCAATCTAGTCATGCATTTGTACTGAAGTTCACATCTTGTTTGTCCTCCGTGTAGGGAGTGCGTTTTACTAATCAGAACCGAAGCCAAGAAGCTGAATGTAACGCTTACTATATGTTTTTATTAGACAGATGCAATTTATCCTACTGAGTAAGCAGTAGGATATGGGGTCCTGGAATGGATTTCTCAATGAATTTTCTTGCACTTGAATGTCTTGTGAGTGCACGTACAGTTGGTATTGAGATTTGTTTGGCTAGAAGAAAAAAAAATAGCTGAGAAAACAGAAACTTAATAGTTTTGAGGCCTTGAGTGAGTCATTTAACATCATGCAACTTGATCTAAAAAGTGACAGTAATTCTTTATTTTTCTTAAGGCATTGGGTGAACTAGGTGATTACTTAAAATTCCTTCCAGGTCTAAGATAGATTGAATCTGTGAACTACTTTAGGGAAACGGCTCAAGAAGACATCTCCTCAGAAAAATTTAAGGCATTATCAGGTTTATCACATGGACTCTTAAATTTTAATAAACTTTATATTAGCTATATCATTATTTTTCAAAAGAACTGTAGGTAATTTATGCATAGTATATGTACATATATGGGCTTCCTCAGTGGCTCAGCGGTAAAGATTCCATCTGCAATGCAGGAGCCACAGAAGATACGAATTCAGTCCCTGGGTCAGAAAGATCCCCTGGAGGAGAAAATGACAACCCACTCCAGTCTTCTTGCCTGGAGAATCCTGTGGACTGAGGAGCCTGGCGGGCTCTAGTCCCTGGGGTCAAGAAGAGTTGGGCAGGACTAAAGTCACTGAGCATGCACATATGTACATGTATAAATAGTTAATTTTAGGTAAATATTTTTTAAAGCTGATAAATCACGCTTGGGTGAAGATGGGTATCTAATTAGGCTGTTGGTGTTATTGACTTCAAACATTTTCAAAAGCATATGCTGGCACCTAAAAACAAATGTTTAATGCTTTCTGTGTGTACCTTGCCAATGAATAAACTTGCTGTGATTTTCTAAGCTACTCTGTTGTAACAGAATGTGTGGGTTTTCTTGAAGGTGATCCCCCAGTATGCCTCTTGTAAGGGAGGGGATTTGGGGTTAAAGAAGTGAAAAGATGTGAATTTGTGGTCAAAATGCTTTCAGGGGAAGAGGAAGGCATTTTTGTTTCGTTTTAAGCATCATTTCAAGAAAGTGCAATCCCTTGCTCATTGCAGATGTTAAAGAGATTTAGTCCTCTAATCTAATAATTCTTCATCCACTTGTCTTTATATACTGAAAGGGATAAGATCACTGAGTATGAGATAGCACCTCCTGTCTGGAAAACGATAACAA